>JAOXNO010000009.1:2388206-2413262 GCA_028565335.1 Limnodromus scolopaceus
AGGGGTTCAGGGCCAGGTTGGAGGGGGCTTGGAGCAACCTGGTGTGGTGGGAGGTGTCCCTGCCCAGGGCAGGGGGTTGGGACTGGATGGTTTTTAAGGCCCCTTCCACTTCAAACCACTCTACGATCTCCTGGTTATATTGAAGGTTTCCGCCCATTTCTCGCCCCGGCACCCGCAGGCCGCACGCGCAGTGCCGCACCCGCCGGAGCCGGCGCAGGGGCGCGGTGGCGCATGCGCGTTGCCCCGCCCGCGGGGCCGGCGCCGCTGAGGAGGCGGGGAGAGGAGGAGGATGGAGGCGCGCAGGGTCCGCCGGCCCCGCTCATTGCTCGGGAGCTGCCGCCACCACCGCCACCACCACCACCACCCCCGCCGGGGCCGACGCGCCGGCCTCTGAAGACGAAGCAGCCGCGGGGCGCGGTGAGTCCGGGGCGGCTGGAGGGCGGTTGGGCTGAGGCGGGGGAAGAAGCTCGGCCGGGCCCAGCGGGCCCTCCCGCCGCGGGGGCCGGTGTCCCCGGGCCGTGTCCCCGCGGGGGGCCCTGCCCGGGCCGGAGCCGCCGTGCCCGGTCCCTCGGGGCGGCCTGGCCCGGCCCGGCGGCTGTGGGTCTCCTCACGGGCTTCCAGGTGCCGCCGGCGGGGCTGGGAGCGCTCCTCAGCGGGACGGGGGAGCCCTGAGGGGGGAGAGCGTCCTGAAGGGAGAGCGGGTAAAACCGCTTAACGGGGCCCGCCGTCGGTCTGCCGGTCGCACAGCGAGCGTGTGCCTCGCCCGGTGAACCCTCCCGTCTCCGGGCAGAGGGGTGGCGAGGGGGTTTGGGGTTGTTATTGCCCGGTGCGGGGGGTGTCGCGGTTTGGGCCGGGCTGGGCGCTGAGACCAGGCACAGATGCGCTCCCCGCCGCTCCCTCCAGGGAGGGGAGAGAGAGAGGGGGAGACTCCCGAGTTTAGAAGGATCTAAACTACTTTAATGAAACACTACTAATAAAATAGAAATCGTGAAATATACGTACGATGCGTACAAAACCTTTCCGAAGCAGAAGGGTTAACAAACGGACTTGTTTTCCCTGGGTATTTAACACGTGATGGTCATACTGTCTGGTTTTTAGTAGAAATAGCAGTTGAGTATGTAATCAAAAGAAATGCTGCTAAATTTCAACTGCTGGCAGACCGCTACGTTTCAACATGAACTATTACTTTGCATTTCTTTTTCTTTTTTTTTTTTTTTCCCCCCTTCAGGCAGACTAGAATATGGAGTTCTAAACTAAACCAAACTGAAAGTTTTTCTACCCAATACGGTGGTTCCTTCTCTCTTGGGTGGGAGGGGGGGTAGTGCCTTAGGGGTGGAGTCGTGTGTGTGTAACGTCTCTTGGAGTGTGCTTTCTTTAGCAAAATATAATAATAAAAAAAACTTCTTCACAGAATTAAGTGATGAAGCAAACACAGGTCTGTGGCGATGGGGCAAGCGGTACCATTTTTGGTTATAAGATTGTCATTGTATACCCTGCTACAAGGTACAAAATGAGGAGTTTTGAATGTCTGATGCAATTTCTAAGAAATTAGTAGAAATGCTGCAGTCATGAAGGTGCATTAAAAGTAGCGTGAGGATTTGGTGGGGATGGACCTCTAATCGTGATGACTTAGGGCGATGCATTCCACAGGGAAAGTTTGTTTTAAAATAACAGTCGGAGCGGTGCAGCAGAGCTTTGGGGGTGTTCTGGTGCCCTTCTCTCTAAAGATGGTTTCATGAAACCTCGGTGAAGATCTGGTTCCTGGGAGCGTTCGTTTATAACGACAGAGAAGTTGAAGATGGGAAACCACAGTAAAAAGTTGGATACGTATGAGGTGGCTCAACGGGCTAGTTTGTGTCAGTCACAGAAATTTAATATTAAGTGTTAACATTTTCTCAATCACCCTTCATTCTATAATGCTAAACATATATATACCTTTTTTGACTTTTTTTTTTAAACTTTTTTTTAAATTAGTTTTTTTATTTTGAACATGACTTAGTCCAGAGCAGCCTTTTCACCAGTTTGTTGGCATGTGCTTAAAAGATTTTGGATCCAGTCCTGGAAGCTGTTCAGTGATAGTTTTGTCCTTATGTCAAGTCTGCTTATTTAATAAAGGTCTTGTGAGGGAATGTTAATTAAACAGTACGTGGTTTAAGCTGTAGTTAAAACATCCCGAATTGGAAAGTATTACATGGAAGGAATACCAAGTTCTTAGGCTGTACTTAGCAGGTCTGTACACCTTCTTACTTCTAGTTTTGTGCTAATCTGATTTTCTTTACTGGCAGCATCTGTCAGATGATGATAATTCGGACAAAGTCACATGGAAACACACCGCCTTTATTGCTTACCATATAAATTATTGTTCTCTGCACCTCTTAATTAAGGGTGATGCTGTGGAATAGGAAGCACATGTACCGACTATTAAGTTACTGACAAAACGGGTTCTCCGTAAACTACTTTCACTTCTGTTGCGTGTCCATACGCTTCGTTAGCTGTTGTTGTAAGTTGTATTTTCATAGGCCCAGATCAAGCTCTCCACGTTTGTATACGGAGGAATGAGGAGTTGAGAACCTGTGTAATGGGAAAGCAGAGGAAAATGCTGTACTGTTACCTGCCTGGCCTTGTCACAGTTTTGTCTGTGCCCATTTTGCAGATTCTTAAGAAATAATTACTTATAATACTGACTTTAGAGAGTGGATGCGTAGTGCGGATACGTGTATGTGGATATATGAGTATCTTTGAGAAATATGCTGGTGGGGGTAGGCAAGAGGAGGTGAGAGACTGCTCACCACTGATTTCCGCTCTCGGTACTTCTGAAATAGTTTAGCAGCAGTCCACATTGAGAGCTAACTAATGATATAGGTAAACATTTCCTAGGGTGATTCTGTCAGGACTGAGTTTCCTTTGGAAATCCCTGTTTTCTAAATTTGGTAATAAAACACAGTTGCAGAGGTTGTTGGTATCTGCTTTTTTTCCCCTCCACCGGTTCCAGTGTATTTTTTTTTCCTGTCTGGATTATTCTTGAGGAGCTGATCTCCTCCATTGATGAATAATTATCTCCAGCAATATTACTGGCTAATTCTACAAAATGCAATGTATTCCTGTACACTAAGCATTAACTTGGATTCACTCTACTAGTTTTGGTTAATATTAGCTAAGAGTGTGGTACTGCAGTAAAGATACAGTCAGATCTGTAAGTCCTTAAAAGTCAGAAAGATGGTAAAGTATGAGGAAGCCTGGATATATAAAGATGCTGGAGAAGCCTGTTTAGGCCCTAGGAAATAGGTATACCAAACACGAGAATGATTTCAGGTTATAATGAATAATCCTTAGATTTAAAAGTAAAAATTAAGGTATTTAATTTTTTTTTATATATATATGTTGATTGGTAGGTCTGTAATAAGTGCATTACAAGAGTGAGTGGCTACAAACAGATGGTAAATGAGTGTCTGGTTTTCTATCTTCCCTTATAACTTTTAAAAAAATATTTTAAAATCTATTAGATAAAGGCCTCTTTTTTTTTCTGATTTTAGTTGTAAAAAATTATAAATGTGTTAAAATGACTATTTCCCAAGTCACGGTCACAGGTGGCACTAAGCCATGAGTAGCCAACAACTAAATATTGATATCATTACAGGCACAGAATCTTATAAATTGTTAATAGAGGACTGTAATTGTACCTTTTAGTAGTGGTGTTCTCTTAGGGTAACCCTAAGCTACAGAAGGAGCAAAAGTATGTTCTAATTTGATGAGATGGTGGTTCTGTTTAATTTAGTAATGAGCCAGTGCCCATTCTAAAATTACAACTTCATTTCATTGATGCTTTTGTTATCTAAAAGTTGGGGTGCTGGGAAACACGATACTGATACCTTTGCAGCCAAATGTCATTATTCTGTGAGTGTTTTCCAGGGCCATAGTCCATTTTAATGGTTACGATGATGTTATGGTCTGTTCTCTACAGGATACAGTGGGAGGCGCATCCAAAGTGATGAAACTCTTTTAAAAACATCTGCAAATTTTTAATGAACTAACTTTTTCCTGTGTTGAAAACAGTTGAGGGATGTACTGCTCCTCTAGACTTCAGTATCTTAGATTCTATTTGTTTATAGCTTAGTGTTTATTCAGACACTGAAAGTTGCTTTCTATTTATATTGTGATAAGGCTGCTTCTGCTCCATTCAAATAATGGTGAGAACTTACAGATGGGATTTCTAGTGGTTTTGGGGAAGGATGGCTATTTAAAGTTTGGGTTTTATTGTTTGGGTGGGGTTTTTTGGGGGTGGGTGGTTTTTTTTTTTTACTTCTGCAAAATTGCTGTCTAGCCAGCTGTGTATCTTTTATTTGTGCTGATTATTTGTGGAAGTGAAATACTTCACATTTGTCCTTATTTCATCTTGTTTGTTTTGGACCATCTCCCCAGTTTGTCACAAATGATTTAAGAACTTTGGTATCGTTCTCCAACTTGTTTTTGTCTCTTCTCAGCATGGTATTAATCTCATTTTTGTGACGAACTGAACTTTATTAAGGTTATGTCTATTGCAGTTTTTTTTTTGGCTTACTTTGACAGGATGGTTTTTTCTGTTATAATTTAGACTGTTCCACTTTTATTTGTTCAATATATGTATCACCTCATAGGACACTAGATTTTCCTGAGGCTTGATTCCTGGGCAAATATTTAAAGCTATTCTTCATCTTCAGTATCTAAAATAAATTTATTTTATCCTGTATATGACTGGAGATGTGAATCTGCTGGTCTTGAAAAAACTTTGTATTGAGCCTCTTCTAAATCTGGGAACATGCGTGTTTTAATTCTGTTCATTTTTCCTTCCAGTATCTTCTGATTTCCTCAAAAAACTTCTCAATTGCCCAGATCCTTTAGAGAAGTGTTTATCAAAGTGTGTAAACTCTGTGGTTAATACTTGCTTATAATTACTTTGCCAATACTGATATTTTTCTTCTCTCTCCTCCCTATCCCCTTTCTCCTGGTGTTTTTCCACAGGAATTGAATTTCTCTCTCACTGAGGTTCCTTCACTTCCATTATGGAGATGAATCGAGAAAAACTGTGTACCAGTAAGGCTGATGGGAGCTCGGATTCTGCTTATCATTGCTCGACGTGTCATGATGATGAGGAGTGGAGCAATACCAGCCGGGGGCGAGCGAAGTCACGAAGCTTGTCTGCTTCACCAGCCCTAGGAAGCACCAAAGAATTCCGGTATGGCTCTTGGTTCTTCTTATTATTGCTACCTTTAACAAAAAAGAAAAAAAAAATTAAGTTATGTAGATATTTTCTCCTCTTTTTGTATAACCATAGTCTTGCAGTTGTGACAAGTGATAATGAACAGAATTAAAAATATTGTTTTGTGGCAATAAATAGAGAGGGAGGTGATCAGTGAACCATCCTCTTGTGGTCCTTGCTGTGAAAAGACGGTGATTTTCTGAAGTAGCCATGTAGGTGGCCATCTCTACACTGACGTTCATGTAAATGAGCTCTGAAGACAAACTGCACGTAAAATTACTATCTGTAGCGTCATGTATTGAAATGATTTCTTAGTAAGAAAGTTAGGTAACAAACTATGGGCCTGTTTCCAGCTAGAAGTTCTTATACAAAATCTTTGAAGGTTATTGTTTTAAGAAGATAAACTATTAATTTTCAAATTTGAGTCACCTACTGTGCCCCAGTACTTGACTTCCAGTGTCTTGTGGTAGATTTGAACTTTGAAGATTATGATACTTGATTTGAACTTTGAATATTATGATATTTGTCATATTTCAACCTAGATTAAGATGCTTTAAGTACCTTCCAGAAATAAAATACGAATGCATCCGTACTGAGCTATGTTAATTCGTAGCTCGGGTCACAAGAAAGGAAGAGTTTTGTGCTTGGTTCCAGATCTTTAATTAGTAGGCAGAACTTTACCTCTTGGTCAACAAGGTGCTTTTAAGGGATTCTTAAATAGCACTTCTAAAGGCGGGGTCCAAAGTGAAGGCAGGAGGTTAAAGGAGGGGGATAGAGTAAGAGCAGATCTGGAATCCAAGCGGCCTGGCTGTCAGAGCAGGTCTCTGCAGCACTCACAGGCTCAAAAAACCAATCAGTCAACGGTAGAGACAATTCTGTAAGCTTTTACAAATGCTCCAGTGCTGCGTATTAAACCCCTGTAGGAGTATTTAGGTTTTGTGGTGACGTGAGGCAGCCCAAAGTAAGTATGTGCTTGCCGATCGTTTCACAGCAGTGAGAAACGCCCATTTTTCCTTGGAGCCAAATTTGTAATCTAGTTGCAATGCTCTTGTCATGTGGACAGCCTGGACAGGACTTCTGATTTTGTGATCTTTGGACCCATTGTAAATAGCAAAGAGCGTGCTGCGGTAGCAGTGTGTCTTGAACTTGGGGGAAGCGTAGCAGGACTTGCTTTTTTTACGTTGTGACCCTCTATAAAAGCACGGACAGACTCATGGAGGAGTTTCTCAGCAGCTGAAATTCTGGTCCAGTCCCTGCTTTGCTGGTAGGAATGCTCTCGCGAGGCAGAGCACAGATGGGTGAGGCTGAAGATGACAGGGGGAAGCTTTATGGTGACGGGAGGCGTAATTAAAGTCTTTATCTGAAGAGGATAAAAGGTTAGGAAAATACTTGCTTTGCATATTTAGTTCAGAAAGTCAGCGTACTTTAACGCTTTCGGAAAATGTTGAGAGGACTGCTCTCTGCCTGCGCTCGTCCAGCTGCTGGGTGGTCTGTCATAGTCAACACCTAAAACTTTACGTTAAAACCATGCTGGAAAACTGGCGGCTTTTTCCTTCTCCCCTTAAACCTTAAGAATATAGACTTCAGTCAACCTGTGTAAAAGACCATGCAGTCCAAATTTTTGTGTATTATTATCTTCTAGCTAAATAATTGCTGCTTCTTTTTCAAACTAGAAGTGATCTTTGTAGACCCTGCCCATTGTGGGTTTGAATTGGGGTCATTGTTAGCAAGATATTTTTCTTTTCATTAAGATTCTCTGCATTCATTCACTGTCTGTCTTCAATTTACTGCAAAATTGTCCCAAGGCATTTTTCAGAATGTCAGAAAGTGATCTCAGGCTTGCTCTATGGTAATTCAGATTGAAGTAGTTGCCCATCTGCTTTCAGCTGGCAAGTATTTTTTCCTAAAATATATATAATTTCCCTTGGTTCTTTCTTGGCAAAGACAATCTTACTGCAAACAACTTGAAATTCTGTTCACTCAAACATTTTACCTTCTTTTGATTGAACAGTGTGTAGATTGAGTTCTAATAAAACCAGGTCGAATCTTAACAAAAATGTATATCAATTATTAATTAGAGCTTGCAGAGAATACTTTGTTTCAATGTCGTGCAGGTGAGATGTGGATAGGAAGAAGCGGAGGTGATGTTGCCAGAGTGGGATTTAACTGTCCCGATATCAGGTGTAATTGTTCACAAGTGGATAGAGAGTTATCATTTCTTAACACGTATCAGTGCACACACACAATCTCTAATTAGTCAGTCCTTGCTCATTTTATTGCTTTAATGTAAATAAGGTAAACTTCATAAAACACTTAGTAATAATCTTATCTGACTGGGTTAGTTGTGTCTGGACTTACAAATGGAAAAAAAATATTTGAAAAGCAAATACCATTTCTGTGTGTTCAATGTAGGAAATCAAATACTCATTTTCATTGTTGGAACTGGAATCTTACACAAGCGTATTTTCTTAGACGTGGAATAAATAAGATGTTGCTGTTATTCCTTAATTGTATTTTTTAACTTTTCATCTGGTTTTGATTTTTATTAGATTTCTGAGGGTTTTTTGAGTATTAAGAGTGAATCATCAGGCTGGTCTGAGCTACTTTATAATAGACACAATAGGAGGCAGTGCAGTAATGATCTATTGCTTGGCAGTAACAAATTAGTTACCAGTTCCTGCGTTGATTGAATTAAGCACAGGAAAGGCATATTTCCCGTTCTTTTTAATGGAATAATTCTAAGGGCATTTACATAATGTTTCAAGAGTTACGTAACTGGGGTAAGTTTTACTCCCATTTCCAGATTTGCTGGAGGAGGTGGGAGGGAAGGAGGGGGCAGAACGGTTCTGACTCGGTGCAGATAATCTCATCCTAGAGCTAGGAGTAATCCTGTCCTGGGTGGGATTCAAGTTTGAGGATAAATTACTTTTCAGAGCACCTGTTTGTTTGAAGACAAAGAGCATATTAGCTCTTATTAGATAAATAAATGAAAAACATTTAGTATTCTTTTTCTTATCTATTCAAACAGCATTTTTTCTGCCTCTTGGTTGTCTCTACCTGCCTTAATCTCAGCCTGGGATGTCTTTTATGCATTTTCACAGAGATTAAATTACCTAATGGGTACTCCTCATCTTAAATGACTGAATTATTACCCCAGCCTTTCTCAGCAGTAAAAAGACAGACATTTTTCAGTCTTCGGTAATTTCAGTCAATGGTGATTTCTTGTTTGTCAATTTCTGTATTACCTTAATGCCTAGAAAAAAAATGGTTTTGGTTAGTAAAAGCTCTGCTTAAATAGCAAAGTCAAAATCCTGGATTCTATTTGTGGGTGGTGGAAAGAAAAGGGAACTGTTTTGCAAGTAAACTGTAAAAAACAAATGTGGGTACTGGAGGTGGGGGGAAACAAACCGAAAAACTAAGGAGCCCTAACTAGTATGTAATGAGGTGACCTAAGGCCTGGTGCTGCAGAGGGATACCTCCATATATATTACAATTGAAGGGTTTGCATTTTATGAATTTATTAAGTCCATCCTTTCTTGGCAAAAGCCCACTCTAGCCGAGATGCCCAGCACCACGTCCAGCTGAGTCTTAGGAGTGTCCCATGGGGAGAGTTTTCCAATAACTGATTGTTCTCACTGTGGAACATTTTCCTCTTGTGTCCAATCGGAATCTCCCCTGGAGACTCAAACCATCACCCCTTGTCTTTTCCATGGGACTCCTTGTACAGAGGGAGTCTCTGTCTGCTTTGTAGCCACCCTGTAAATTCACAGAACTGACCTGAGAAAACTTGACCACCTCGTCTTTGAGGCTGTGAGGCTTCCTTTGTGCAAAGCGAAGATGAAATGAATACAAGAAGAATATGTGCCTGGTACTAATAATTTAGGAAGTGATTACTCAGGATGTGGAAGAGATAAACTGTGAGCGAGGCTCTGGTTAAAATCGCTTTCAAGGAGAAGTACAGGAGCAGAGTCTTAGATTTGAGATGTGATAGGTGATTCGTGTGAAACCACGTTGGCTGGTCAACCACAAGCGTAGGTTTAAGAAAGGTACTTCACCCAGTATTGCCTAGGATAGATTTTTCAAAGAAGTGGTTTTGGTGGTTGGGGAGCTAATTATACCTGGTTTGTCATCACATTTCTTTTTCTTACTGTTTATTTTTCTACCTGTGTCTCTAGGAGAACACGCTCCTTGCACGGACCATGCCCAGTGACCACGTTTGGACCAAAGGCCTGTATGCTGCAAAATCCCAAAACGATTATGTAAGTACTCGTCAAATGAATGGGATTATCTTATTCTGTGTGGAAGAAGATGTTTGCTTTTCCACTATTCACCCCCAAATCAGCATTGTTTGTATTTTCCCTCATATTCAGAGTTTTTCATGTTGCTCGATTGCCAGTCTGGGGGATCTGCATTGCCAGAATTGCCCTGCTGTTTTTATCACACCACGACCAGTTAAAAAGTCAGTCTGAGAGGAGAACGGGCTGTATTTACTGTGTTCTCCGTTGAAACCCCACTACGCATGTGTGAGCGTGAGCTGCGTGTTGGAAAGTATAATATGGGTTTGAATGTCATTGGGCTTTTTTCTCCCAAGGTATGATAGGACGTAATCGGTACTTTTCGGTGTGAATTTGTAGTGGCTTTGCTGGTTGGAGTACTTCCTGCAGGGTAACAAACGTAAAAGGAAGTTAATTTCAGTAGTTTTACGTTACTGATTCATGTGGTGTTCTTAGGCCCACCATCTACTAGGTTTTTCACAGGTCAGTATATCCATTTTGGAAGAAAAACGTAACCATTTCACATAAAAATGCAGCAGGGCATGTGAATGGTATTAAGTACTGAAGTTTTGTTTAGACATGTTTTGCATAATCTGTAATCCCTGGTTTGATGGCAACAATGGCAACTATAATAAACAGTTTCCAACATAATTGGCAGTAAACTCACCGTGTATTAAACACCCTGATTGCAAACTAATCACGATCCGGAGCAGCTACTGGTAGCGCTTTGTTTATTCCACCAACTTGACATACATAAAGAGTGGTCTTTCTGAATGACAAAGGAACACAAATTTGTGTGGACAACACAAGGAGAGGAGGAGAAATTGTTCTGTGAAACCTGGGGGAAGCCTCCTCCTTCTCTTGGTGCTGTGTGTGAGTTGGTAGTTTGAATTGCCCTATTTGATCTGTGGCACTTTCAGTGTATGAATATCATTAAGGCAAGTTTGCTTTTAGACTCTGCTGATAAATTTAATGTGAAAATAAGCGTTGGTTTCTGGTGAACAGGCATATAAGGATATTCATTTTATAGATTGGGCGCTATGAAAGTGTTGTTTTTTTACACCATGTGTTATATACTTAATAAATGGTGTCTTTGGTCAGACAAGGGATGTCAGGGTTCTACAGATCACCAAGTGACTGGTCCCTGGTTTTGTCCTTTTAAAATGTTTTATTTCATTGTTCTTTCAGTTAAAGGTATTTAAGTATTTATTTGCCTGAATCTTTGCTTAACCAGTAGCAATCTTCCTCAGAGCAGGTTGGCTGCATCCTAACTTTTCCTGGGAAGGTGCGGTGGGAATCTTGCAGCGTAGAGTAACTCTAAACTTCCTCGTTCTTCCTGCCCAGTCCGGCGTTGGAGCCTGGAGAGCAGCAGCTCCCGGGGAGCCCGGCTGCTGGTGTTTACCCACCTGGGCATGAACACGCTCCACCCCAGGGGCTGGCCGGGCTGGTAGGATATAAGGAGAGTGTCAGGATCAGAGTAGAGGCTGCAGGCACCGCTCAGCACACGCCGCTTCCCAGGGAAAAGTCTGCTTGTGCTGTGTTCCGACGAGCTGGGGAGTAAAGGTGCTCTCGGGTCACTGAAGGAAAGGACTATTTGAAGGCCAGATTGTAAATGACTGTTCTTACTCTATGTATGGCTTTGGTTGTGGCTTTTAAAAAACAAAGCAAAAGATTTTTTGTTTGGGATTTTCTTCTCTGCAGTCACTAATGTGGTTAAACTCTCTTCACTGGAGAGTGTTTTTTAACGGAAAATTTTAGGTTTTGTGGACAGGCAGAAGTTAGAGAAGGTCTTGGTGTCTCTAAGGGTTGGTGATAGTGTAGAAAAACCTGCTTTAGGTCAGATGAGCAGAGGAACTGAGTGACTTCAGTGAAAAAAGGAGGAAGTGCTTGTGTTTTGAGGAGAAGGGAGGTCAAATACCTGTTTTTGAACTTTTTCTTGAAATGGGATTTTTCTTATGAAATCTTGCCTCTGAAGATCTCTAACAAACATTTTATGCAGGATTTTTCTGAAAGCCTCATGACTTTTTATTGGGACTGACTGAAATACTTAACGGGGGTGGGGGGGGGAAATTCAGAGGAAAATGTTTTCTTTTGAGATAGCAAGTTATTAATAAGTGATAAAAGCCTCAGCCGTTTTTCTTGGAGCTGTTGCACGTGCTTGACCCCTGGGAAGAAACATGAAGATCTTACAGCATGTTGTGAATAATCTTTCATTTAGTAGAACGACGTGGAGCTGGTGAGTACAGCTGGAACAGGCGGACTGGCTTTCGGTTGAGTGAGATCTGTTAGATGTAGGTTTATTAAGTGAAAAGCAGTGCCTCAGTCTTTAGTTCTTCACTGCCTTTAGAAGAGCCTGATCATCTTGGAAAGGTTTTGGGGTGGTTTCTCTACATGTATTTTTTTTTGCCTTTTAACAGTATTGAGATTTGAGGAATTTAATTTTAGTCACCATTTGTTATGGAAATCGCATGTAAAACTGCAGCTTCAGTTCCCTTGCAGCTCCTGGGCAGCAATAAACACAGAAATGCAACTCCTCCTGGTTTATTTATTTTATTTTCAGTTTAGCTAGTGGTTGGTTGTCAGGTCAGAGGAAGCTTTCCAAATTCATAATCTTCTCAGATTCATGGTGATGTTTTGAGACCGAGAAAGGGATCTTCAAAAGGCCCTTACCCTGCGCTCTCCAGAGGTGCCTTCCGTCCTCCCTGTTCCATGATTTCTTGGCTGTAAAATGATGAGTTGAAGCCGATGAACCATAAGGTGATGTTGGAAGCCTGTACATGGCACTGAGTGTAACAGCACGTTGCTGTTCTTCTGTGCTTTGGAACAGTGTTTAGAGAGAGACTGCACTGTTTGTTAGTAAACATTACTGATATTAGACTACTTTATTAATCTATAGATCCTGCTGTGTTTATATGTAGGATATAGGCATTTTGGAAAGTAAGATGAACAGGTTATTCCACCTCCGGCAGCAGCATCTGTTTTATTTTAACCCTTGAAGCTCTAAATCCAAATCTCTTTGTAACTTCGGCTTGTTCAGCATTTATACTAATCTGCTTTGCTTTGCGGATTATACGTGCACCATATGGAAAAGCATGAGATGCTTGGTATATGCAAATTACAGCGGGGAAATGACGAAGCTTAGAAGTAGATACAAAAGAAGGAAAATAGAGCTGGGTATTTCTAAATCGACTAAATATATTACAGCAACATGAGGGTTCTGTTACTGAACACTCGTGAGAGCTGCAAAATTATTTGTGTACGTATATGTAATTCTTGAGGTTCTCAAGTCTTAGAATGCTGCCCTGACAATAGGCAGACAGTAGTTTTAAAATACTTTTTAAAGGTAGAGGTTTTTTTAATTTAAAGTAGTAGTTGTGCTGCCTGGAACAGAAGGGTAGAGGCACCTCTTCCTGTTTAAGCTCTTTATTTATCAGGCTTCAGTAAGAGTTGCAAGTGCAGCCTTCCCAGTATAGAGCTCATGTACTGTAGTTTTTTCATAGTTGTTAGGATTATCTTGAGGATTTAGTACAGATGACCATGTGAATCTTAATTATTTGTCCTTCTCTTGTGATACTGTTGTTTAGCGTTGGTAGAAAAACTGTAGAATTCGTGTCTGCATCTTCAGGCTTCAAACTGTATTGAGAAAACCGTGTGTACAGGTATCAGTGAAAAAGTGCTGAAGGAAACATTGTTAAAAGAAAAAAAGAATATTTGGGTTGGAACTATTGCACTATTTTTTAAATTGACATTGACAAGCTGTTTGACTTGCAGTATGGGATTGGAAAAAATTTTGTGTGGCTTTTTCTAATACTTTAGTTAAATGTTTCTCCTTATTTTGAGTCGGCTTTAGAGGAGGGAGCACTAGGAGAAGACAGGGGAAGGCTCTATGGCTGGAAGCATCAGGGAGGATGTCGGTTAGTTCAAGAACTTGATCCAAGAGTTTTTGTAGCGGTTCTGTTAAGTCCCCATTTGCACGTGTCGTGGCAGCAGCTACAAGAACAGACACCTTAATACTGCGCTGCCGTCTTAGTACAGTAAAACACTGATTGTTTCATGGGGGAAAAGCATCGCTACAACATGAACTATTGCATCCTTCTTTCTGTTGCTCTAGGACTGAGTGCAATTGTACATAAGGGTATATTCCTGACAGGCCAGAACGTGGTCAAAGCACAATGGAGTAACGGTGTCTTTTTCCTCTCCTCTAGGCACATTCAGGACCCAGCAAGCCAGCGGTTGACATGGAACAAACCTCCCAAGAGCGTCCTTGTTATTAAAAAGATCCGTGATGCCAGTCTGCTGCAGCCCTTTAAAGAGCTTTGTGTGTATCTCACTGAGGTAATGAAATGTAAATTCCCTTTTTTGCCATAAGTAGAAATTTTACATCTAACCTCTTCTCAGTGCCTAATTCTGTTGAATGTGGAATGTGCAGAATTGTGTAGTGCAAAGAAATTTATACCCGTTGCCACTGGAAGTAGTAAAATTTGTTTCAGAGCTTAAGATCAATACTTAAATACTTTAAGAACAGAGCTTTGAAAAAAAAAAAAGATAAAGTAAAAACTTTCCTTCCTTCTGTATGCAGTCCTAAATTACAGGGAATGGGATATAAAAAGCTTAATCCTTTAAGCTTTGAACAAACACAGCGATGGTAGTGTCTCATGTAATCTGCGTTCCAAAGCTGAGTTTAATTTATTAGACAGTCTGTGTGTGCTGCAAAATTCTCAGGAGTGTTAGACCACGCAATAAAAATAACCCCCAAAAGTGACAGATGCAGATTATTTCTATAAAGTGTTATTTATGTTTTAAACTGATGGAAAATTATGGGGAGAGTCAAATATTTTGTCATTGGAAGAGGTTGTTAACACGCTTGTCTTACCCCTCTCTAGGAGAACAACATGATAGTCTATGTAGAAAAAAAAGTATTGGAAGACCCCGCTATAGCTAACGATGATAATTTTGGACCAGTGAAGAAGAAATTTTGCACCTTCAGAGAAGGTATGGTAAGGGCTTCTTGAAAGTAAAATCAAAGTATCTTGATTATTTGTCTTGGTATTTTCTTAGTCGTTTGGTCAAGTTTGTTAAACTGATGTGTCTTTTGCAGACAGTTGTGGGTTTTCTGTATCTGTGAGTCCATGTTGGCACGCTGCGCTTCATTTATGTTGGGAAGGGAAGGCTGCTGATAAAACTTAATGCAGAACTTGTGTTTCAATGTTGCTTCCAGATTATGATGATATCTCCAATCAGATAGACTTTATCATATGCCTGGGAGGAGACGGGACCTTACTTTACGCTTCTTCACTTTTCCAGGTTGGTCTTTATGGGAAATAGACTTAAAAACCTCTTTTCTTTTTGAAGTGTTTGGAGGTTGTTTGTTTTTCCTTTGTTACTGAGTTGGGCATTTGTCCTTTGCTGTTCATTCTGGTTTTTATCAATCCTGTTTTACCCTATACCTTCTGAAAGTAATGTATGCAATGTATTGGTTTTGTTATGCACAGTTACATCAATAGTCAAAATATTTACAGGCAATTAGTTGAAGTATGAATTGCTTTTATTCAGTAGCTTTTAAATTCTTTTCTTTATTGATAGGGTAGTGTACCTCCAGTTATGGCTTTTCATCTGGGATCCCTTGGATTTCTTACTCCATTTAATTTTGAGAATTTTCAGTCCCAAGTCACTCAGGTTATAGAAGGTAAATTTAAGGGGACGAGGTGTGGTGTTTCTCTTTGTTACATTTTCTGTAGCTTTTCCCAAGACTAGTGCGTTTTCTTAACCAACTCTTTCAGGTTGTCCCGTAAGATTGAGTCAAAAAAAATGTATAATAAACTAACAAAAGTGTTGTGTTGCATTGAGCCCTTCAGAGCTGGTTTCTGTCCTGCTCTGTCGAGGAAAACAGCTAAGAAATAACTTTGTCCTGTGTGGAGTAAACAAGTAAGAGATGATGCAGAACTTAAATGTTAGCTGTTAACTACCAGCTAAACATACAAATAGCTCTGAAGCCTGTGCTGTTCTGCTTCTCCAAGCAGCACTTGAATGCTGAGAAGGCAGCAAATAAAAGATTTGAGGGAGGAAATACTTTGTTTCTTCAATATGAAGCAACTTGGGTTGCATCCAAAGTAGATTCCTGAAAAGACGGATAAAATGATCACGTTGAATAATGTTGTCTTTTAGTAGGTGTTTCTAATGCACTAATTTTCTTTAAGCTTAGCTTTTGCCTTAGTGAAGATCCCACGAGCCCAACAGAATTTTCCAGTCTTGATCATGGCCATATAAACCTGAAATGATCTTTTTACGTGATGAGTGAAGGGAGGAAGGACTGGGTTTAAATTTGCCTTTAATCTTGCTCATTACTACTAAAAATCAGTTTTGAGCTTTAACCAAGCGTAGACAATTCTCTTGTGAATGCAGTTGGGAATGGTACAGTGTGCTAGTCGTGACAGGGGTATCTATTTATTATACCAGCATATCATTTTTGTGTACTTTCTCCTGTATTTCACTTCTAGGCAATGCAGCACTTGTTCTGCGAAGCAGACTGAAAGTGAAAGTGGTAAAAGAGCACAGAGAGAAAATGACAGTACAGAATGGTATAGAAGAAAATGGAGTAGTGTCTGCAAATCTCGAGAAAGAAATGGGCAAGCAAATTATGCAATATCAGGTCAGAGGTGAAAATAAGCAAAAGACCTAATATGCTGCTTGTAAATTGAATTGTACTTATTTTATTATAATTTTCCCCTTTCCATTAGTTTCTTTCCTTTAGCCCAGTGGTGTGGGACTGATCCGTATGGCTCTAACTCACAATACATGCACTAATTAATGAGGAAGTGGTGCACATCTTTACTTTCTGCAGTCATAAGCGCTAATACTGTACTTTCCTGTAGCAGTATTTTCTTTCTTATTTGAAAACAAAGCAGTAGTTCTAAAAGGGGATATCCCAAAGATTTTTATAAGTGAAGAGAAAACCCCTGCACACTGTTAGTAACCAGCTTCTGGAAATAACTTAACATCTAAGAACTTCAGCTGGCACTTGATAAGACAGAGGTGTAAAGAGAGTCTCATTTGGCAGGTAGTAAATCAGTGTGAATTTTTCAAAGATCTGGAAAGTGCTTTGGGCTTGTCATTTATTACATTATTGCCAAGTCAGCAAGAGCGGGCTGCTGTAATATTTGATGTCGTGGCAGGTCCTAAATGAAGTTGTGGTGGATCGTGGCCCTTCGTCTTACCTGTCCAACGTAGATGTCTTTCTCAATGGGCACCTGATAACAACCGTGCAAGGAGATGGTGAGTCTGCACCGCGGGGTCAGTTGATACCAGGTCGTGTGTAGAATGTTGCTATTTTACTGGAGGATTTTCTCACATGGAAACAAAATCTCAAGCTTCAGTTGGCTGGTGACAGAAGACCTTGGTGTGCGAAGAATAGGTGTGTTTATTCACTGGTAACTAATGCGTTAGAGTGTTGCAAGCTTTGTTTATGGGCTTGTGAAGGCAAGTGGTGGCAGTCTGTGTGTGATGTGTTAGGGCTAAGGACAAGAAATAGATCAGAAAAAATTTGCTTGGATATCTGGAGTTTGTTGAAGGCCTGAGATCTCAACTGAGGAAATACAGAAGTTCATCTTTAAAGATGAAAAAAGGGAATTTTCACTGTTAGAGTTGCGTAACCCGGGATCTAGAAGTTTATGCAACTGACGTGAAGCCACAGAACAAACGGGCTGTGCCAGGATTGGCAAAGAGCTTCTCTTTTGTGTATTAGACTGCAATTCTCCTGTGAAATACAAGTTGATACATTCTCTGCTTCATTTTCATAACAGTGCGATTTCTTTGTCGTCTTCCAAAATAACACCTCGATTGTAATGCTAATGTGAGGGAAATTTTTGCTGCTTTCCCAGGAGTCATTGTCTCCACGCCGACCGGTAGCACCGCGTACGCAGCCGCAGCAGGAGCTTCTATGATTCACCCCAACGTTCCTGCGATAATGATCACCCCCATCTGCCCTCACTCCTTGTCTTTCAGACCTATTGTTGTCCCTGCTGGAGTGGAACTCAAGGTGAGATTCTCTCACCTTATTTCTCTTTCCAAGTTAAAACCTTCTGTAATAACCCTGTGAAATTGGCCGGAGCAGAAGAGGTGAGGAAATGCTGTGTGTCTCCTGCGTTCTTTCATTTGTAGGAGGACCAGATCAAATCTGGTTGAAGAATGTATCTTTCTTTAAAATAATATACCCACTAACACAACACTTTACGCTGCTTCCTATGGATTGCAGTTGTGTAACGTTCTGTAAAATGGGAATACATACGTTTGCATTCTGACTAAGAAACTTTTACATAACTTCTGCTCAAGTGGCTGTATATCAGTGGAGTTTAAGGGAATTCTACTTTCATGGCTAAAACAACAAATGCTGTGTTGCAGAAAAAATCGCATGTAATACCTGGATATAAACCAGACTTAGTTCATGTGTGTTTTTGACAAATACCCGTGTGTGAGGAAGAGCCCCTTTCTGCTTCGGTGTCTGTTACGAGCCCCCAGTCTGCTTCAGCTGGGAGAGAGCTCGTACCTTCAGAAGGGCTCTGCGCTGTCATCATGGACACGTTATGAGTTTCAGTGCAACTGTGAAGTTGCAAAGAGTGGATTCTGCACTCAGAGGATGGAGGAGGTGTTTGTTCCTCACCCTTGGAAAATAGGTTTTGGACCTGAAGTTTAAGTCCTTTTCTCTTTTCCAGATTATGCTCTCCCCGGATGCCAGGAATACAGCATGGGTTTCGTTTGATGGAAGGAAGAGGCAGGAAATATGCCATGGAGACAGGTCAAGATTTTTTTTTTTGATTGTAGCATCTCTCTCTAAGTATAGAGAATACTAATTCATGCACTTCTCTCACTCTCTAACATCTGCCAAAAGGGTTGCTGGCAGAGGAGAAACAAGCTTTTATAAACTCTAACTCCTCTTACAGCACAAACTGCACTGGAAGTATTTAATTTCTAACTTGAGTTTTTTAGATCTCCCTACGAAAGCAAGTGAAGTGTTAAGACAGATGTTAAGACACATACACATTGTGTGCTTGGCAAGGAAGATGGACATGTCTTTAGAAAACTCTGTAAATTTAACTTAAAGATAAATTTTAGTTTGGGAAGCTGTGAACCAAGAGGTCATGCAGAACCAACATGTCAGCAGCGCCTCTGAGTAACATCCTACGGTGTCAACTCTGTTAATTAGTGACAGGTTGTGGTCACTTACAGTGCTGCTGCCTGGAGTGAGCAGAGCGCTCTGTGTGAAGTTTTAATTGCAAAACCTGGTGGCTTATGCTAACGGGAGGTGGTTGAAGGTATCAATGGGACATGTGACTGATAGGGGGACTACTGCTATTCAGGGGGACTTCTTTTTTTACCTTGGTCCAAGTTACCAGGAAGGAAAATGTCTGTCTGGTGGGAGTCCATCTAGAACTGTTTGTGTGCTCTCCAAGGCTGAGAGATCTATGGAACAGACCAGGAGAGTAGTAAGGATTCAACCATGAGATCTGGCCCTTCGGTAGATGCCAGACTTCTTAGTGCTCTCCCTTACAGTTAAAACTTGAAGCTCAAAGGCCAAGGTGGTGACTTACCTTCTCCTTTGTCCCCGTGTTGTTGATGTGAGGAGCAGCCAAAGACTGCAGGACGTCCTGGAGTGGGTTCAGCGTTCTCTCTGCTGTCCGCGGGGCCTCTGTTAAGTGTTAAGCGCTGGGTTTGCTCTGTTGACATGAGCCTCAGGCTTGGTTAGTGCTTCATTACGGAAACTCCCTGTTTTACCAAAGGGGCTGAACGTAGCACTATGGCAGCTGGAAAAGAGAAGGTTATTCTTCTTTTAAAATTACTGTTTATTGCCTTTGACTGACCTGGGCTATTCCTGTGTTGTTGCAGTATTAGCATCACTACCTCTTGCTACCCTCTTCCTTCGATCTGTTTCCGAGATCCTGTGAGCGACTGGTTTGAAAGCTTGGCCGAGTGTTTACACTGGAATGTTCGGAAGAAGCAAAATAACTTCGCTGTTGAAGAAGAAGAATTTTGAGTGTCTACGTCTACCAAGACTCGTGGGAATGGAAAGTGGCAGTATCCCTTCTATATGCCTGGGCTTTTAAGTTTTTGGCTAACGAGTGTGGTCACTGTCTCAGACACACACAGTGGTTGTATCTGTCTGATCTGCTGATGGCTGGAGGTTATTGTGCTACTTCCTGTCCACCAAGAGTAGGAATGGAAAAAATTAGGCTCTGATGGTTGGAATCCAATTTGAATTTCCTTTAAATGAGCAATCTGAAAATGGGTTATTTCCGATTGGTATTGACAACCGCATCTGTAGATTTGATTGTAACCTCTAACTTACTACTAACGTGGTAGCCTGAATGTAATGATACCTAATAGAAAAGTGGCATTGCAACAGTCTGTTTAATTTGGTATATTTATAATTCCATTGGAGACTGCTATGCACATAAAGGCTCTGAGAAATTTTCTTAAAAAACAAAGCTCCTCTTTGTTAGCTTAAATACGTCTTGCTCAGAACAGCTCCCCATCAAGGCAGTGCTTAAAATACTTTCTCCTTGTGAGTGTGACACACCCTGAAGAAATACCCCTGAAGAATGTTTTTATGAGTAGATGGAACTAGTAAAAAAAAGTATATATAATTTTTTATATACATGTGTCTCTCTTGTGCCCCTCTGAACAGTGTTTGACCCTTGGCTGTCACCACTGTGTAAATACCCACAAAGAGCAGGACGAGCTTTCACCTGGGCTGAGGGCGTTATTAGAGGGATCTCCAGTTTTGTAGCTGAGCTGGTTTGTAGCTCTGCGGTTCCTGGTGGTGGGAATCATCGACGCCTTGGTTTTCTGGAATAAATGGTAGCATTAGAGACTGTAAAGTTAAAAAAAAAAAAGTAATTCTCCAAATGTTCAAGAAGAATCTGGACTTCAATTACTGCTCTTTTGTCTAGTCTCCTTGAAGAAGGAGAATCCCCTATGAGATGGTAGGCCCTCAGCTTCCACAGGTACCTCCAGCTCTCGGTGCTGAGCCAGGCGGAAGGGATACTGCGCTGGCGGCTGCCAAACCAGGAGACATTCCCAGCAGAGCAGCAACGGTGCCTTCAGCACACTCAAGATACTCTAAGTCTCGTATTTACTTTTTTAAGACGCTTTCAAATGTTTCTAGCTTCTCTATGTACATATTTTATTGTATGTGCTTTTATGAAAGAAAAACAAAAACCAACAAAAAAAATCCTAGTTGGGGAAAAAAAGGGTTTGTACTGTACTTTAACTGAAAAATATCAAGCCCAAGTATAATGTTTACATTTATGTTCTCTGTGGTGCAGTCTCATCAGCATACGATCCAAACTTCAGCATTTTCAGAGTCTTGCTGCATTGGTCATTAACGGAATGGACATCTATCTGTTAAATTTCAGCCTATGGCATAATATTGTGGAGGAATGATTTTACTGATGAAGGTGGGATTTCCTTGGAAGTGGAGAGAGAAGCTCTGTTGAAATTTTCATGCTTGTCTGATGTAGTTTATGTGGTCCAAAGTGGGAATGGGAAATGAATTCATTTCCGAACCCTGCCTGTGCCCCAGTCTGTCCAATTTTGTTCAATCCAGATGAGAGCACTTTTCCATAAAAGAGACACAAACTCTTGGTTCATGATACAAACCACAATGAAAATATGTTAATATAAATTAATACTACATTTGTAAATTTTGTAAAATAGAATATTGGTTTGATTTGGTCTAAATAGACAAATTTTGTGGTATCTTGGAGAATATCCAGATAGCTTTTGGGATTTATCTTTCACTTGAATCTGCAGTAATTGTTTTATCACTGTTTTGAAGCTGCTTACGGGTTTCCTAGGTGGGAGTATTCAGTTATTTAATAACTGTTTACTTTTTGAACTATAGAAGTGTCAGACTTTTTGCTTTGAAAGTATTTTATTTAAACATGCAATAATTGAGGAAAGGAACAGGGTATAGTGGGTCTGTAAATGGATTGTTAAGTGGCACGCTAGGAAGTGGAAATCATTTTGCGGAGGTGAGGCGAAATGATTAATGAGCCTTATCTAGTATTTTTTTAAAGATAAAACTATATTCAGCACTTTTTATTTATGCTTTTTATAATAGTAAATCTATTATTGGCTAAATTGCCGAACTTTAATTTTCAGAGCGCGTAGTTCATGAAATCTGTAATCAAAACTTCCCTAACTACTTTCTCTAGATTAGATCTAGGTTAGGAGTTGTCTGTACGTTTATCAGGTACAGCGATGGCTTCGTTGGCTTTGAGGCTGCTGCAGTTTTGCTCCTACAACTGTTCCCGCTCGGTAACAACCTCGGGGGGGATTCACTGGTGAGGCCCGGGGAGAGCTGCCATCACTGACGGCCGGGAGCTCACGTGATGACTTTACTCTTGGCTTTTTCTTCAAGAAGCTGCGTTGATTCTCTCTGTGCCAGCTGCTTTATACCGAAAGGCAACCCAAACTGTGTTAATACATTACAGATTTATCCGACTGTACAAAGTCCCTTTTCAAGGCCTTTACTCTGCAAAGCAGCGACTTGCAGGCAGACTGGTGAGGTTTAAACAGCGCTGGAGTTGGGTGCATTTAACTGCTTAACGTGTGGGTAACTTCTGCTCAAACCACAGCTGGGCAGAGAAGAGCTGGAGTGAGACTTGGTGATCTTGGCAATCGAAGCTCCTTTTGCGGATGTAGCTTACTCAAAGTAACTTGTTTAAACTGTACTAGTAAAATAGGGTTTTGCTGATTAAGAACAGTGTTTCTAATATAAGGGTTTGTAAAAGTACCTACAAATCCTTTCTAGTCTACAAAGGGCCAAAATGGAAGCTTGGAAATTAATTTGTGGTTTTTTTATTTAAAAAAAAAAAGTTATTCTCTAGTAGAGAGTTTAAGAAGTTATTAACAACTGATGTAGTCCGGACTAAAGCAGTGTACTGAATTTTTAAAAGAGGAAAAATCATGTTACATTACTGTTAATGCTTTGAAAACTTGTTTTAAATATTGTTGAAAACAAATATTTTTCAATCCTTTCAATAAAATCTTTTTGTAAAGTTGGATTTTGACTGTTGAGAATATAAAATCAGGCAGTCGTACACAATCACTTGCTGGGGAGGGGAATGCCCAGTGTGGGGCTGTGGTACCCTGTCTCCTGGGGCAGTAGCATCTGTTTTCTAGAAATACTCCTAAGCCTTCGTTGAGTGTGTATGTCTGACACAAGTCTTTTCTCCAAAGTTCCAAAATACAAGCTGGATTCGCTGCACAAGTTGAAACAAATCTTGTGTACAACTAGCTGGGCTACACAAACTACTTTTTGAGGGCCCAAGAGTAGAAAAATGAGGAAAGAACTAGATACAGGCAATAATCTCAGATGATATTCAGTAAATTTAAAATTGGGAATGTGGTTTAAATGCCGGTTCTATCCTTGCTTTTGCACATTGTGACCAAGTTCTAAACACTTCTTCCATGAAACGTGGGGCTAATTGTTATGATTAAGTGTATTTTTCTGATTTCATAATTAATCTGTAACCTATTCCAGCAGTTCGTGCATGTCAAATGGTTGATAAATGGGAGGAAATACCTTATGCAGGTAATAGAGCTGCTTTTAAATGGAGTTTGTTTGCTTTACAAGGTACCTTAGAAAGAGATTTCCATCTCTTCATGGCTGGCTAGTGACAAACTCTTGCTGGCCAGGGCCAGAACAAGCACCCGGCACCTCTGCGCCAGTGGCACGCATTTGCCCAGGAAATGGCACTGCCACGACTCGCCCCTCATCTTCCAGATGATTCTTTTGAGAGAGCTTATGTCAGGAGTAAGAACATTTTTCTGTGAAAATACAAAGGTTAATTCCCCAAGGCACAATACATTTCTGGTTTTGGGGGGATATGTTTGAATGTAATCCTAACTTTTTTTCCTTCTAATGATAGAATTGTTTCTGCCATCTCCGTGCTGTGCAGGTAAAGCAGCACAGCACCAGCCTCCTTTCTGCAGCTCATTTTGACCGAGTACAGGCCTACAGCAAGATCACCATCTTCCCTCACCGGCCCTGCTGCCTGTTTGCTTGTTTTTGAAAAGAACTGAATATTCTTAATTGTGTTCCTCCTTTTCAGCAACAATTCATAGTCCCGTTTGGACTTGTGGAATGAAGTCAGAGTCAGCAGCTGATTCTCTGGTGCTTTCTCTGGCTGCTGTCAGCTGGCCGCAGCCTGACCACTGGCCTTTAACTCCTCACGCCTCCCTTCTGCTCTGTATCAAAGAGATTTCTTTCACGAAATGAGTTTTGAGATCATCCTTGTAAATTACCCTGCAATAAACTATTTTACCTGCTTTTGGCAGTGTATGGGTGCCTGCAGGTTAAAGATGTAGCTGCAGAGGAACATGATGCAATGGTCACAGCGCGTGTGAAGTCCAGTGCCAGCCTCTTCCATACCCAGTTCCCACTGAACTCACGCTGCTGCTATGAGAAATAATCATCCGCGTGCAAACTGGGCTTATACTTTATTAAAAAATAAACAGCCAGTAGTTAAAGGTTCCAGTCAATAAAATACCAAACTTTTAAATTACAATATTAAAGGCTTATTTTAACAGTCACCCTTGTGTATGACATGGCACGTTGGTTAGACACGCTATGGGAAGGCAGGAGATTACGTTGTGTAGCTGGGATTTAAAAAAATAATTGAAATATTCTCAAGTCTGAGGAGGAAGGAGAGTCCCAGCCCTTCTGTTGGGTTAAGCCACCACGCAGCCGTAGTGGAGATGAGGGAATACGGCTGTCATTAAACCAGCCTCAGGGCTTGAGCTGAGCTGAGCAATGAGGGCAGAGCAATCCCCCCCTAGACTCGGTAATAAAACACGGGTGTGCAAGTTATTTTCGTTATGTTTGTGTATATCCAGAAAAAACAGCATTTATGTTAACAACATTCACTACTCGCATGCATGTTGTGAACCTCCTGTGGTTCTAAAGCAACATCAGGAAAACAAGGAGTGAAAGATGCGTTGTCCTGTCAGCAAAACTCACTGAATTGAGAGGATTACTGTTAATTTCCCGAGCGCGCTTTGCTTTTTAAACTAAGTTACCAGCTGTGCTGCTACAGCTCCCCAGCACGAGACCAACCAAGAAATGTACAGACATCTTTCTGAGCAACATCCTCTACCTCTCTGATCTTACATCTTGAATGTAGAACTTGATCAGAACGTCCCCGGCTGTGATTTCACTCTGTAAGAGCTGCAGGTAGAAGACACGGGGGATGCTCAGGAGTCGATCCTTCCATAGGAAGAAAACACTGTGGGAAGAAAAGAAGATCAGTCAGTGCTGATGGCGAGCAGCATTCGTGTCCTTCGTGTAAAAGGAGGTTTGGGTGGTTTAAGATTAGTGGCTCCCTAGGTCCCTTTTTTCTATCTTAGAATCATAGAATCGTTTGAGTTGGAAGGGACCTTAAAGATCATCGAGTTCCAACCCCCCTGCCATGGCAAGGACACCTCCCACCAGACCAGGTTGCTCCAAGCCCCATCCAGCCTGGCCTTGAACCCCTCCAGGGATGGGGC
>JAOXNO010000009.1:2413362-2425110 GCA_028565335.1 Limnodromus scolopaceus
CTGGGCTGCCAGCGTGCACTGCCGGCTCATGTTGAGCTTCTCATCCACCAACACCCCCAAGTCCTTCTCCTCAGGGCTGCTTTCCAGCCGTTCTCCACCCAACCTGTATTTGTGCCTGGGATTGCCACGTCCCAGGTGCAGGACCCTGCAGTTGGCTTGGTTGAACTTCATGCAATTTGCGTGAGCCCACCTCTCCAACCTGTCCAGGTCCCTCTGGATGGCATCCCTTCCCTCCAGCATGTCAACTGCGCCACCGAGCTTGGTGTCATCATCAAACTTGCTGAGGGTGATAAGGCAGTTACAAAGCATGATGAAGAAGAAAAATTACGTGTATCTTGTATAGAGGTGATTTTTCCACGCAGGTCTGTTTTTCTGGACAGCAGCAATTCTTGCATGGGTTGGAAGCAGCTGTGACTAATGCTGGTTTTCCTCAGGGAGAGATCACACGTGTTCCAGCGGAGCTTCTGAGCTTTGTCAGGCCAGTAACTTTTAAGGCTGCAGTAGTGCTTGATGTCATGAAGGATCTGCCTCTTATTGTGACTATCCTTAACTATTTTCCAGGCTTGACAAGCTCTCTACTTAACTGTGACTGTGATAAAATAGGCTACAAGTTTCACAGTGAAGTTAACCTTTTTAAATACTTACTTCTTTCTCTCAGCCCCTGCCCAAAGCTGCGGTAGACGTGAATCAGTGCCCAAAACAAAACGGATTTTATTGCAACAGAAATGCAAGAGCCAGTAATGAAAGCAGCTTCCAGAGTGTAAGAGTTCCCTTTGCCCCACTCCCTTATCACCTGCAGGAAAATGGAGACATACAACAATCAACACCTAGTGCCACAAAACCCCGAAGCCATAAAATGCCATCGACCACTACGTTTCTGAAAGAAGTCACTAGATGGTAATTCTGGGGGGGAAAACCCATGTCTTTTAAACCGTCTTACTTTCCTGATTACATCATTCCCTGGCTGCACACTGACTCTAGCTAAATGCGTTACGCCCTCTGATCTCTGCATTGTTAAGGTCATATGAAAAGACTACTGTGCCCAGATTGATTAAACAATTAAGCTGGAGACAAGGAAGCCAGACTTCATCTTACATCTCAGTCTCTTTCCACTGTAAAATACAGAATGAAGTTACGTTCCCTGACTGTGATTGCACTGTTATTGTCATGCATGACCCCACAGAGCTCGCCTGGTTACTGTGCTTGTGACAATGGTAATTGCCAAACCTGTGCTTTTTTGAGGGGTCTGACATACAGAAAATGGCAACTTTTAATTAAAAGCAACAATATTTATATTCTGCAGCTATCTATCTACTGCACTGAAGAAGGATCACTGCTCCCATGAACAAAGTATGATCAGGGGCGTTAATACCAAGATGACAGACCTCTGCAAAAGTCCAGTACTGAAGGGAAGACACTAAGATCTAGCAGTTCTCTTTCCCCCTTCCTGCGCCTGGAGTCCCTGCCCCAGCAGGACTAGCGATTATCAGGATGAGATTTAAAAAAGCACAGTTCTGACTCCTTTGATTTGTTAACAAACCCACTGGTGTGTATCCCAAATCAAGGCAGGTTATGGATGTCCTGGCCAATTTCGGTGCATTTATTTGTTTGCCTATTAAGCTCTATCAGTTTTCCAGTTTACACTGCAGAGGGCTGTTAAGCAGCTGCTGTATAGAGTCAGTCTCGCAGCTTTTCAGAGCTGGACTAATTAATAGTAAGTGCACTTTTTCTTCTTTTTTTTTTTTTTTTTTTAGCTTTTCAGGTAGTCTAGGAAAAGATGCTAAAAAGACTTGGTTTGGAGAAGTGACTGTACTCCAGATCTCTCTAGCCCAGAGGAGCATATCCATGTCCTCATGTGCTGGTCACTGTTGTATGTTCATTGTTACTGGGCACAACTGGAAGGAGACCTGGCTGTTTTCAAGTTGTTGTTGCTCTTATCTCAGAAGCCCCCACCTGTACTTTTCTTCCTAACAGCAACACAAGTAAAGTACAGCCACCACCAAGGGGTCTATGGTCCCTTCGCGCTTTGCCAGACAAACAGGCCTGTGAATAACTGGAAGAGCCTGATTTAACGGCGTACTTTTTAATAAATGGAACCCCAAGGACTTGGCTGACTGAAGCCACTGGACTTCTATCAGTCTCTGGAGCATATTTATGTGAAGTATGAAAACACTGGCTGCTATCAGCCTTCGAGCCCTTCCCACGATGGACAATCTGCTTTGTCCTTGCCCTTCTTCTTCCTTACCTCCTTTCACACAAGTGGTGGGAGGTGCTGGTGCCCCAGTGATAAGTGCTTTATCACTATTATAGCGCAAAAAAAATGCCTAACACGGGAGTTTGGGGGGCTTGCACTGTCTCTTGTTTTGGCTACATCAGGATCGACAGCCAGGGCAGCTCCCTAAGAAATTCTTTAAAATATAATTACTTGAGGCGCTCCAGAAGATGAAAAGCTCTGGCACCAATTCTTGTGAAGGAGGGGAGGCATTTTTGAGGAGCCGTGTACCTTGTACTGCAAGATTTTGTTGTATTTTTCCCTAATCATTCTGGACACTTTGCCAGTTGCAGAGACTTTCAGGGCCTCTCCCTCTAACACATCAGTTCAAGAGCAATTTGACATGGTTCCTGTCTTGAAAAGTTGGTCCTGAAGAGGTAGGATGACCCTGCTGCTCTCATGGATTCTAAGAGGAGCTGCCACGAAAGGGGTATGTGCAGGAATGAGGCGCCATGTTTTGGGCCCAAGGGATGAAGAGGAGGCCTGCAGCCTTGTTCCCCATTATTTAGCCAGTGAGTTTGATCAATTACCGTGTAAAGCAGGTAGATGAGATAAACTACTTCAGGTATGTTCTGACTCAGAAAAATCCACACTAGAGGCTTCAGTTCTTTTAAAATCTGTAAAATAAGATGAGACATATATAGCTTTATAACTCGTTGCTACATACTCTATAAAGGTTATATATAATTGACTTTTTAATAGCATTTCAAGTGCTGGTCTAGCTGAGTTCTCAGTCGTAACTTTGCTCTCCACTTGCCTTCTCTACCTGTGTTTTTTTTAGCAGGAAATACAGTCTCTGTTTTCCACTGAGCTGGGCCAGAAGTGATGTTGGTGAAATCAGAACTGGTTGTCTTATGGACACATCCTGAGAGCTGTGTGTGATTTGAGCCATCTCGGCATCCTCTGGAGCTCTGCCTTCTCATACTTACAGCACAACTCCTGGCTACCTTCAAGGGACAAGCAGCTGGCTCTTCTGAGTTGTATCTAAGCTGAGGTACTTTTTCTTTGGGTCCTGGATTTTTCTCTAGCAAATGAATGTTTTCCTAGCTAACAGACTGAAAGCGCTCTGTGACTTTTTTTCTCCCCCTTTGTTTCTATTACAGAGAAGTAAAGTCACTGAGAACTAAAATGTGGGAGAAGCAAGAGGATTTAACTGTGAGAAAAACTTTGTTTCACAATTAACTTTGGGACGTGGGAAAGAAGAAATGATGGACTGCTTTCCAGCAGGCAGCAACTTTCAGCAGTCCTGAACTGGAAGGGCAGGTCTGAGCGAATGAAAGAAAAACAGCTGAGTCACTGGGACTGAAAGCATTGACTGCGGCAATGCTGTGATAAGATTTGATACATCTGATCAACCACAAACATCCCCCCAAACCCAATACTGATCCTTCTGCAATGGTTAATATGTGAACCTCTACAAAAGCATTAAGGGAACTGTCCCTCCCCTAAGGGAGTTTGTCTGTTCTCTGCCCCCTCTACTATTGTCTCTGTGGTACTGCACGGTGCTCCTCTCAGGATAAGATCAAAAGGGAAAGGAAAGCAAAGGGTGAGAAACAAGAGGAGGGGGAAGGAGAGAATTAGCAATGGATGGGGAAAAAAGAGAGAGAATAAATAATGGAGATAGATAGGAAAAAATAAATCCACTGAAGTAAATGGGAGAGCAGGTATATAAATAGAAGAAAAATAATGAATAATCCCCTTATGAATGGGATGTGCTTCAACCCAGCAGTAAGGGAGCATGAGTTTTAGCTCTGCTTTCAGGTACTGCAGTTACCAGAAAGGACTGTGTATGAGGCGTTTCCAAGTTTTCCCTTCTGTAATGCTTGTACTTTCTGGTGGATTATGTATGTCTCCATACCCTTCCTACTCACAGCAGAGAGCACCAAACAAGACAACAATACACGTTTCTCTACTGCTGCATCAATTGCAAGAACCTGATTGTGAAAAACTTGTCAGTAATGTACCTAGACAGGGTAAAATGTAGCCTTCAAGCAGTTCTAACATAGACACTTTTGAGCAAAGGGCAAGAATATGTACTTATCCCCAGGACATTTACTATTACTGGTTGAGCTATTAAGAAACATGTTTGCTGTTGATGAAAGCATAAGGAATATCATGTATGTCAAGACACAGGACCATCTAACTGAAGTGCCTCTTGCTTTCCTTAAAGGAAATAGTGCCTCTTTTAATGCCTAAAGGCAGATCAACGGGAAGCAAGGAAATCATAATCTGTGAAAGGCAATTGGTCAGATCAGCTTTGTTTCTGATGGTTGGGGAAAAGTAGCTGAAAGATTTATACTCTTAATGTTAGCAGGAAAACAGACAGGGTTCTGATGACTCCCTTCTTTCCACATATGATAGAATTTAACTGAAAGCAAAGCTCCAGTGCGTCACAAAGGTATATAAGCAGCTTCTAGGAGGAAACCAAACTATTTTATATCCCTATCTGCATTCCTAAGTGTCACGCTCAGAGTTAGTCCCGTCTTCATGTTTTTCTGCTGGATATCTGTTCATGGCCACATCCAGGAGAAAGATGATTCCATGCAAATATTCACCTGAAGTATTTTAAAAGCACAGTGCTTGGTGCCAGTGCCATTTTTAGCAAGGAAAGCAGCCAAAACACTTGGAAAGCTCTATTTTGGCTGTCAGGAATTTGTCTGAATGGCTAAAGCAAACACCCAAACCCAAAACCCCCTAAGCTCCTTCCTGGTAATAAAAGGCTCACATATCTGATGTACTTTGGCCTTGATTCCGCAATCATTCTTGGAACAGAGCTCTCAAGATTTCAGAGGAAGTTCAGCCTGACTGACATGAAAAACTACATTTCAAGTTCACAGATCCTTATGTTAACCTCGAAACAGTCACTCACCTTTAGATAAAGGATCACTCATCTCTTATTGTGGTTTCCTAAGGATATAAGGCCTATGCAGTCTCACTGTGTCTGTATGTTCATCTTCATAATAATTTGGAGGACTGTTGCCAGTTTCACCTAACCTTGTCAGAGAGGTAGAAATAATCAAGATATTGTGATCCTATAGGTTTCATTAAAGTAGGTGATCAAGGACTGAGAATAAAACAATGTCCCTCAGAAAGGAATAATTATAGTGTGACATTGTTTCATCCTGTATGCTCAGCTGAGAGACACGGATTTGTAAGAAACCTGACTTTGTTGTTGGTGGTGGTGCTGCTGTTTTCTGCTGGGCTCCATTTTGGCTCCCTTCAACTTAGCAGTACTACCTAGAATGGGACAGCTGTGACTTCCCAGCCTGTGATAATTGCTCAGGGTGAGAACTTGTGGTCTCAGAAGTTGACTGTTGTTGCTAGTGCTGCTCTTACTTAATACTTACTGCGATGATGCTAATGCTTGCCTTCAGGCAGGCCCAAAGAACCCCTGCTGCTGAGATGATGTTATGTAGAAGGGTGATCTCATGCAGGCTTATCAGCAGAATACACAAGCAGAGCTGAAAGAGAAGAGACAAAGATTTGGTAAAATTATTGAGACCATACAGCCCACCAAAAAAATATTTGAAACAAACTCCCAGCAACAGTAAGTTTGGCACAGGTCTAAAGGCTAAAATATTTTTTCCTCAGAAGTCGACAGACAGAATGAAACGGGACACAAGGACAGATATACTTCCCTGTATGCCCTATTAGCAACAACAAAGAACAGGGAAGGCAGTAAGATGTGCTCCAGATAAAGTGTAAGGTAATACCGGGCAATACAGTAGTAAAGTAAGAATGAAGGGTAGTGTATGGAAGTACAAACTCTTTCTAAACAGAAAACTCTGGGGTTCACTTCTCCTCTCTGTAACTGCAGGTCGCTGTCTCACCCTGATTGCCCTGACAGCTCAGGCTCTCCGCTCCCATCCCAGTGTCATTTTCTCACAGGCAGGAGACAGCCAGGAGGGCTGGAAGGCAAGAGACTGTAGGCTGAGGTGTTGTGCAGTGACAACCTTTCTCATTTAAGGAGGCCATGTTGGGTTGGAGCTTCTGGATGCAATTGTTTTTATGGACAAATATCCCAAAAATAAATTTCAGTTCTCCTTTTGGGCAGGACAATGATAAAACATATGTTGATTCATTTTTATGGATTTTAACTAAGCTTCCCTATAGCAAACACCTGAGGAGATGACCATGATTAAGCTGATCTTATCTAAAAGGTAAGATACAGGCAGGATTGCTCTAGGAAGTTAATGGTTCAACCCAGCTTGTCTAATTCTAAGATATTCTCAATAGGAGGGAAAAAAGGGAACCCAGGGGGAGAGAGTTCTATACCTGTGCCTGAAGATCAAAGGTCAACATGGAAAAACAGAGGTTCAGCATGAAGTATTGTGACTGTAGGCTTTCTAGAGCACCACCAACTCGAAAGGCCATCATGCTTTGACTCTGAATGAGGATGATGGCACAGATCACATCAAAGGAGCCAACCAAGAGAATCAGAATGAAGCGAGCCTGATGGGAAAGAGAAATAAGGATGTGACTGGCCATGACAAAGCAGGGACAGTCCTTAAATTTAACTGGAAGTAAAAGAATAAAGAAGTAAGGAGAACCAGGCTGCCTATTAATAGCATTTAAACAGACAATAATTAAAGGTGACAGTGTAGCACACTATTAAGTGGCAAAGATCAGGCCATGACTTTTGCCATTTGTTGCAACCACTTGGTAATAACTGTAAACTCACATTGGCTATTTTAGTTTATGTTACTAAAACGTCCTTCATAATTACATTACTATGAGAATATTTATACTAGTATGCCTTATTCTGGCTCAGAAATTTTGCTTAGGAAGCAGGATTTACAGTAATCCAAGTTACTGCTATAGTAGTAAAAAAAGGTCCTTAATAGCACATGTTCTACACCAGGCTTTCCTTTGAAATTCTTGTTAAATATATAAACTGATGACTGGGATGCATAAAGTATTTGCATATCTTTAATACCTGTTCCTTATTGACCCTAACAACCCAGTTTGCTGTAGGTAAGCATGTACAATTGATATGTAAATTGAACAGGCAAATTCTGCTTTGCTGCAGAATTTTTCTCCTAGCTTGGTTGCCATCCCTTCTATTGAAGAAAAATTTTTGGATGACTTCACAGCAAAGAAACTCCTTCTTACATTTGTGATAAATATGCAGCCATAAAAGGGAAGGACTTCTGAGAAGCATGGCAAGTGGAAGTTTAACTACAAATATTAGTAACACATAGAATACAATCTTTGTATTACATTTTATTGTTATGAAATAGAAACAAGATAATAAGGAATGGCAGTACCTCCCATAGCACGTTGTATCTTTTTGTTTCCTTACAGCAGGTTACAGTAACTCTTAAAAACACACTGCTGCATTTATGGAGCAGTGGGGCTAATGGCTATGCCCTTGTATATAGACTTCAGATTCCAATTCTGTTCTTAGGTTAGATTTGTATGACTTTACACTGGTCATTTTATAGACAGAAATCTGGAGTAGGTGAAGTAAGGATATGTTCTGTGGTAATCCTGTGTGAGCAAAACTCTGATATTTATGTTACTTTCAGATACTGCCATAAAGAAACCCACAGAATAGCTCAGAGAAATACATTTGCAATTGTGGAGGTGCACATCTTGTTATTCAGCGGTAGGAATAATTCAGCCTGATTTATCTCTGTTATCAGTGCCCTTATCACAGATGTCTTGCCTTTCTAAGATTTTCAAATCCAAGATGTGGAGAAAAGCAAAATTAATTAAAGCCAAGAGACTAACCAGGAGTTTTGGCTTTTGCTCAGCAGAGAGAACTGTGAAGTTGACAATGGAACGAAACATCACTAGCAAGATGGAAAGAACAAAGACAATGAGCTCCTGGCGATTCTCCTGCAGGATCCCTCTAGTCACATAGTACACACAGAAGACTGGAAGGAGAAGGAAAGGTCAGTTACCAGGTGAACACGGACTGAACATTGTGCAATTTTTTCAATATGCTTGACCCAGATGACAAAACTGAAGTATCAAGACCATAACTTAGGTTTCTCAGTCAAAAGCATATCTTTACTCTTGCCAAGGAACCTGAATCGGATACTTAAAATGAGTACTCTCCCCTGTGTTTAGCATACAAGAAATGAAAAAATTTGTTAGATTTTTAAATTACTTGTTAAGTAACACTTTGAAAATGGCAGGATGTTAGCTATCCAAATTAACCGGCAGCTGTGGTATGTTATTCTATTAATACTACATTGAACACTATGTTGAATAGTATATTTGAATTAAATGAAGCGGCGCCATTTTTATTAAAGAACTGAAATGACTTAATCTTCCCAGTGAGAGTAATTCAAGTGAGTAACATGGAGTTTACTACTCATACTCATACCTCTGCAGCATTGTTTGTGTGGTTCTGACCACCACAAATGGATTGTGCGTTGAATTGAACTTAGACAGACTGGATTCCTAACAGTTTATTTTTGTTGTGGAAATTTTGAAACACCTTACTCTTCAAACTATAGTCCAGAAAAGAACTGTTTTAGGAAAGTTCTGATTTATGTTTTTATAAACTACATCAAACCCCACCACTCTTAACACCACAGTTAGCTGTCACTGTAGAACTCTCCACTGTTTTGACAAAGTTTAAATAAGGAAAAGGCTTTCCTTTCATAAAACCAGGAATCAGTGCTTTGTTCTTATATAGATGCTCTGGCAAACACTAGTTAATTGTTACCATAGATAAAGTAACAATAGATTTCTTTTTCCAGATGGTTACTTCCTGGATTTCACACATCAAATAATCTGGTTTTGCTGGGCTGGGACATGGGACAAAGTGTCATAGATGTTTTGAAAGTAACATGATAACTTCAGTTTCTCTAAACAAACCTTCTAGCGAATGAACTTCCCTTTTCACTTTTATTAACAGTGATTGAGAAAATGGAAAATGATAGGCAAATTACAAAGTGAATCATGAGATTTTTTTGCATCCTTGTGACCTCAGGAAGATCTGAAAGATTTAGTATTTCCTTGTTTTGCAAATTCGGCTGCTAAATCAGAAGAGGTCTGTACAAATCATTCTAACCCAAACTTTTTTACTGAGCATTAAGATTTTTGGAGACATAGCATATGCATGTCATTGAAATAAAGGACATCACCTGATATTTGGTAACTGGACATATTTCAACAAATTAAATCCCAAATCCTCCTTAAAGTAAGTACCTCTAGTAGTAAATCCAAGAGATTGTTACAGCTGAGCCATCTATTTTTCTTTAAAGAACTGTTACCAGTTCTGTCAGTCTTTGTCTAGTCTATAGAAAATATGTGGTTTTGGCATGTTTTGGAGGTTAGTCACACATCTTAAAACCTCAAGGTAAGCCAATATGGTTTTAAAATGTTCCTTGCATGATGTTATCTGACTAACATGTTGAAACAACTTTTGTTTACGTTAAAACTTTGAAATTTGAAGTAATGTGTTCAAATGCACTATTTTTCCTGATTAAAACCAGGAGGTTTGTGAGAGGTGTGTACTTCTTCCTGTGTGCGTGTTGCAGCATCAAATACTAACTAGTATCAACAGAAGGTAGAAGGGGGAAAATAGATTAGCAAGCATGCTTTCAACTTCCCACTTAGAACATCATGTGATTCATTTCGTTTATTATGAAGGTTCTTTAGTTTTCTCTGAAGCACAAAACAGTGGCTGCTAACAAAAACAACGTGACAGATTGGAGGCACCAATGGCCTGTTCTATCATTGCAATTTTTGTTGGTATGCTGAGCCCTGTGTGAAAAGCTGCTAATCAAACCAGAGTTTTGGAATAAAAGTATTGTTTGTGTGTGTCTAATTATAGAATCTGGAACAAACCTATTGTCTTTGTTCCCTCTGGGTGAAAGCATGAAAACTGGAAAGCGATGACTGCTCATGATTAGCATGTCCTTCTTGTACACAAGGTGTTACACCCACAGAGTCTATTCTTCTCTACACTGTTTTGGCCAGCAAGCCAACAGCCAAAGCCTGCTAAAGCCACTGAAAAGGACTTCCTAAAACACTTATAGTTGTATTATTTTCATGTTAAGTTTAATTTCTATTTAATACAAATGGACTCAGGAATATAAACATAAGTTTCTACTGAAGTCCTAATTGGAAATATCCAAGGAAGTTTGGATTTTGCTTCCAGTAGGACAAAAATTATTAGACAAAAAAAAAGAGAGCTTTGAAGAAATCGAGGTCCTTACTTTCTTTTATTAAAATACTTCAGGTGAAGCAACATCCTTGCACGAACTTAAGAGACAGAGATGACTTAACATTTTCTTGTTTCAGATCAAACTGTTTATGTTCTATGACAAGCTGTGGTGTGGACGCCTCTGAATTCCCCAGCATACTACAGTACAGACATTAAAATGGGAAATGGTAAGCATTCTGGCATAGCTGAACACTCGGGATATCTTATGTAAAGTGACCGCTGTCTGAAAGCAAAATCATTGCCACATCTGCCTAAGGAAACACCGGTAAGAAAGCCAATTATAGCAAAACTTCCTAAAATCTGAGTATTTTTTCCACACCATTCACACATGAATGTATTCTGGATGACACCGTATCTATTACTAATCCTTTCCCTAAAATACTACTGGAAAAAGCAGCAATGGCAAAAGCCTCCAGCTTGTTAGTGTTGAACTAGCAGAAGATTCTATGTGTAACATATCAGGCCAGGTGAGTGAAATAAGAAACTTCAGTTGCTGCTCAATTACTAACTTTGGCAAAAAACACTTTTTTTAAAATACAAATGGCATGTTTCTTACCAACTCCAACTAACTGAATAAGAGAAATGGTGAAATCTTCCTCAGTCTGTCGAACGAGTGTCTCTATGGTTAGCCCTATGACGCTTAGCAGAGACAAAATAGTGACACAGAAGTAGATCTTCACAGGGAATGATAGCTCTGAACAAGGTTTTATCTGTGAAGAAAGAAAATTTTTTAAAATGTAATGTAGTATAAACTAATTGCTGTTTCTAAGAACTGCATTAAAGCAAGTTGACTAAGCGACACAACTGCAGGGTTTTCCTTGGGAAAAGGAAGAGAAACTCTCTACAACTGAATTGAAACTACAAAGCTGCTGAGAAAGGGAGAACTTAGCCTAGATTTTTCTAGTTTATACCCACAGACTGCCTCCTACTTTTTTCAGTGGCTCACAAGGGTCACAGTGTTATAATTTGATCTCCTGAAATCGAGATTGCCAATGTACACATAAATGTCTATCAAAACACTGCGATATTCAGCAAGTAACTTTCTCCCAGTACCCTGTATCCTGGGCAGCATCCCCAGCAGCATGGCCAGCAGGGTGAGTGGGGGATTCTGCCCCTCTGCTCTGCGCTGGGGAGACCCCCCTGCAGTGCTGCCTTCAGCTCCGGGGCCACCAACATCAGAAGGACATGGACCTGTTGGAGCGGGGCCAGAGGAAGCCATGGAGATGCTGGGAGGGCTGGAGCCCCTCTGCTGGGAGGACAGGCTGAGAGAGTTGGGGGGGTTCAGCCTGGA
>JAOXNO010000009.1:2440950-2481622 GCA_028565335.1 Limnodromus scolopaceus
CTCCCCCACCCCCCCCCCCCCTAAAAGTCCACTTTTGAAACACTCCAGGGATTCTTTCCCCGGCATTTCTCGCGGCCCCACCCCTGGTGCTCGTGCAGTGACCAAAGGGAGCTCTGGCACCGCGGCTCTGGGGAGTGTTTGTTGTGTGTTCTCCTAGAAACAGCCCATCCTCCCCAAAATGGGAACTCCTGAAATAAGAGAGTCCCTGGGGAAGCGCAGGGCGGTGTTCCCAGCAGTTGGGGTGTTTCTGAAATGGCATCATTTCCTGGCTGTAACCATGGGCGGACAATAAAGCATCCCTCCTGCCCCGCGTGGTGTTGTCACCTCTGGTCACGTCACTGCCTCAGCCATCCGCGTCTCCGGCACTGTCACCATCCTTTCTGCTCATTTCCCTTTTTAGGAATTGCCCTAATTACCCTTAAGAATGTAAATTCTCCTTGGGGGTGTGTGTGTGTGTGTTCTGCTGCCGTTATGTAAGTGATTTGTTGGAATCGTGCTTTAAAAAAGAATAAAATTTATCTTTTTGTATGTGATTACACAGCTGGGGCTAAAGACTGGCCCAGGGGGTGATGGCTTCTTGTGGAAAAATTCCACACGGTGGAATTGGTGGGGTTTTTTCCATTTATTGCTTAATTTATTAGTGAATTAATTAGTAATTAGTTAATTAATTAGTGAATTACCTTCCTGCTTGCGCTAAGGGTCTTGCGTTGTCGGAAAAAATTTGACAATTCCTTGGCCATTTCTGTCACTTCCCGGCCCGGCCCTGGGAGCCACACCCCCCCATCCCCTACCCCCGCCGCCTCTCCTCATGGCGGCCGCGCTCTCCGCGCCTGCGCCAGCGGCGTCATCAGCCTGCGCCGGCGGGCGGAAGTGGCGCCTTTGTCCCGCGCTGCCCGTCCCAATCTCCGGTAGCGGCGGCGGTGAGTGGGCCCGGCTCCCGCGGGGGGCGGCGGGTTGGGGTGTACCCGGGCGGTCCCGGCGTCGTCCCGGTCGCGTCGCGGGGCTCAGCGGCGTGGCGGGGGAGGGCGGAGGTGGGGCCTCAGGGGGAACGGCGCTCTGAGGCCAGAACGGGCGCGGGGGGGGCCTGACGGCCTGCTTAACTCCTCCGCGGCCGCCGGCTGCGGGCTTGGGGGGTATCCGGTGGGGTAGGAGGCCGTGGTGGTGCCCCTCAGCCCTCCGGTTGCGGGGCTGTATGCGGTGTGCAGCCCCCTTTGGATACTCCTCGGCGGTGAAACGCCCGCCCGCGTTCACAGACGGTGTTTTCCTTTGACTCGGACGGGTCCCCGCGTTCTAGCAAAGACTCTGCGCGTTTCCAGGGTTAAAACGGACTTTACTGGTTCAGCATAAGTCCGACTTGATGTTACTTGAAGATGGTTTATTAAGTGTCTGTCTCTGCATATAAAAAGTCAGTGTGAAATAGCTGCGTTGGACTGCGGAGTTTGTGTAGGTTTTGCTCATGTCGGGTTCTTTTTCAGAGTTTTTTTTTTGACTCAAATGGGTGATGAAAAGGATTCTTGGAAAGTGAAAACTTTAGATGAAATTCTTCAGGAAAAAAAACGAAGGAAGGAGCAAGAAGAGAAGGCAGAGATAAAACGTATGAAAAATGTAAGCTACCTCTTGGTATATAAGCATTTCTAACAAAACATGAAACATTTCAGTGCCTATATCCTCATTTTTTGGTGAGTTCAAGGCTTCTTGCCCTGTCAGTGGAATTCCCCTCTGCTCTTCCGCATGTTTTGTGGATGATCTCTAATTCCAAAGTTTGACAAAAACACGGTGCTGTGCTAAGATCTCACTGGGCATACGTTGTATGCTGTGCTTTGTTTCATAGTTGTTGGTTCAAAAAGGTGAAGAAATCGATGTGAGTAACTGGAAGTTGCAGTTCAATTCAAAACCTTTTGAAGATTTTATAGACGAATGGGTTTAAATAACTGTTCTTAAATAACGTTTATGGTACTACTTGGTTTTGTACAATTATGTACAAAATATTTTTTAAACCCACAATAGTTAATACGATCCTCCTTAATTGTTGTTTAATTTTGTTTTGTTTAGTTACATTGAATTTACACAAGTTCAGCTATAATTGCAATCAAACTATATTTGGCTGCTTACAACTATGAAATTTCTGCTTCATAAGTTAGTGTACTGTACTGGTGTGACCAGCTGAGGATGGCTTTTGAGCCAGGAATGGAAGAGCTGAGCACTATTTACATTTGTTCGTTTTGTGACGTAAAAACTAACTGCATTTTGGTTTTGCCCTTTCTTGCGTTTCTGTCGCAGTCAGATGATAGGGATTCAAAGCGGGATTCTCTTGAAGAGGGGGAGCTGAGAGACCATCGCATGGAAATAACCATCAGAAATTCACCTTACAGGAGGGAAGACTCTATGGAAGACAGGTAAGAATAAGAGAATAATGTTATTACCTTAGGAAGAGTTACTGAAATTAACCTTTAGAAGTACTGAGAAAACTATTTAAAAACATCTGAATGGGAAAAGTTTAACTTCTTTAGCATGCAGATGTGCCATCTTCCCTCCTGTTCATGGGTATCATGCCAGGGTATCATTATGAAGTACTGATCAAGGCTCAACAGAATATCGTGGTCCGATTTTGGCCACTACCTACTAATAAAATACTTCGCTCAAGATGTAGTTAAAGCAGCCCTGCTGGGTTCTTTTTAGTGCTTAATTAATCCTCAGTTTGCTTGTTTATTAAAAGCGCACATGTAATAATATCTTAACTTCTCATATACGTGACTATGATTTTCTGTAAACTACTGTTAATGCCTTGGTTCAGGGGTATTATGGAAATAAACTTTAATATAAATTAACAATAATGGAAAAAATGCATTCTGTTCAAAAAGAAGAGAAGAAATAACACAGAGTCTGTTTGACAGTACCTGTGACCTTCCTGAGTTTATTAATTCATCTTGTATTTTAGAGGAGAAGAAGATGATTCCTTGGCTATAAAACCACCACAGCAGATGTCACGGAAAGAAAAAACCCATCATAGAAAAGATGAGAAGAGGAAAGAGAAACGTAGACATCGTAGTCATTCAGCAGAAGGTTGTTATTACCGCATTTGGATAACGTTTCTGGTAGCTTCCCGAGGTGAAGCCAAACAGGCATCGTGTAGACAGTAAATAACAATAACTACAAACTAAAGGAAACATGTCAGGTGGATAAGACAAAGGAGTTTAAACTTGTGTTATTTTTTTTGATTATGTTTAATGCCCTTATGGGAATGATGGGGGAATATATATGTTTGAGAGGACAGTGATCACATTGGGACAGGGACACAGAGTCTGCTTTTGCTCTTTGAAGTCTGTTAAACTTTTTTTCTGGCTTCACTGAGGGAGTGGGCTGAGCTATGATCTTTGTTTCTGACTGTAAAGGAAAAAATATCCTTTCTAGAAACATTCATGTTGTATTCCTGTTGCTGGCAGTCGTTTTCTGTTTTTAATGCAAGCATTTCCGCAAGATTTTACAATATTTTAATTTTCCAACGCCATTTCAGATCAGGATTTTTCCATTAAGAAACTAACAGAGAACACGAAAACAGGTTACCATAAGTTTCATCTTTTCTAGCTTTGCTTTTTAAAAATAGGAGTACTAAATATTTTGAATAGTAACACTCCAAAATTCATTTTCGTTTGTTTAGGGAAACATGCCAGAGTGAAAGAGAAAGAACGGGAACACGAGCGTAGGAAGAGACATAGAGAAGAGCAGGATAAAGCCCGTCGTGAGTGGGAAAGACAGAAACGGAGAGAAATGGCAAGGGAGCATTCCAGGAGGGAGAGGTACATCTTTCCCTCCCTTCCCTCTGACAAACCAACAGAGATGAACAGCTTCCTCCTCTAAGTCTTATCACTAACCTCTTGTTGTTTCATTGACAAAAAAATTCAGAGCGAAAACTTGTAAGGACTGATGGCAGTGCCACATTCCCGTGAACGAGTTGTCTAATGAAAATGTGTTCTTGACTTTAATTAGCTTTGTAAGTGACTTCATTACAACAGATATATCTAGGTGAATGCATTGTCAGTGCTTTACTACAATGAAAAAAGAAAGTGCAAACCAGTTTTGCACAGTATCAGGGGATTTATTAACCCAACTTGTGTAATTTCTGTTAAAATCCCAATAAGGGTGTGGAAGCTCTTGTGTTTGAGAGTGCACGGTCTTTGTCTTTGAAACACTGGTTTTAAAGGTTCAGCTGAAAAGCTACATCTGCTTTTAACTAATACGCAGTCAGTGGTATTGTTGCTAATGAAATTGAATGGACCTTTAATTTGTTAAAGAAAAACAGTTTTCTCTTATTTCATAAGCTGAATTTGTAGTCAACTGTAACATAACAAAAAGTAATTCTTTTCTAGAGATCGTCTGGAGCAACTTGAGCGAGAGCGAGAGAGAAAAATCAGAGAGCAGCAAAAAGAACAAAGGGAGCAAAAAGAACGAGAAAGGCGAGCTGAGGAAAGACGTAAGGAACGGGAAGCCAGAAGAGAAGGTAACTGTGTGTAAGCGGTGTTTGGGTTCATGATCTGCTGACACAATGCGGGAAGGGAGGTGTAGGAAGCACTTTTTACTTAGATCGATGCCAGAATTTGGAAGAAAAGAAAAAAAAAGAGGAAGAATCTATTAACTTCAACATGGGGAAATAAAACAATGTAATGTGCCTTAAGTATCATGGCGTATTGGTTAGTCAGTAAGTCATTCTTTGCCTCCCTCTGTTACTCTGTTTTTCTATAGGACCAGGATTTATGCAATTGCTATTATCTCTCTGTATGTGTGTGTGTGTATCCATCATGATCCCAGTCACTTACAGACTCCTTGGCTGAGTCTAACCCAATTTGATAGAGGCTGAAGTCTCAACATTAAGTGTTTTAAGGATTTGGGGAATTAAATTGCAAAGGGAGGGAGAGGGATCATGTAAGTACTCCAACCATGAAAAAGCTTGTAGTGGGAGCCAAGCGCGGAAGATCCAGTAACAGCAATTTAAATTACCTTCTATGCATGAACCCTCACTTTGTGTAGCCTATCAGGTACTCACAATGTAAGTTTGGATCATTTTTGGTTTTTCTCTGTTTGTACCAACTTTCAGAGGTAAAAATCGGAGACTATTCCTGTGATCAGGTGACAAATACTGTTCAAGAGTAGCAGAAGAAGCCATGTTTATGGCTGTTCTTTCTAGTTCGGCTCATACCAAACAGCTCCTTTTTGTGCTTAGTAATTACACTTATACCAGTCAATCTATCTAACTTTTCAGTTTAGTTATTTTTATTGCTCTAAATATTCTGTCAGCTCCTTCTAACCCTTAGCTGTTTTATTCTGTTATGTGTCTTCCTGGTCTGTCCGCTTCTTTCTCTGGCATTAATGCCTTAGTTTCAGGGCTTTTACTCTCTAGTATCTAGGACATCTTGCTTCTGTTTCTGATGTACAGCAGCACCTTTCTCCTAAGTGGTACAAACCCATATTTGATTGTGCGCGAGGCAAATCACAGTTCTTTATTCTCCTAGATATTGTTAGGTTCCACTTCTACTCCTCTCTGTTACCCTTTAGTTTGTAAGGAAAAATGAAAAGTATGCAAAGCAGGTGGTTGTGGCAGACAGAAGCCTTCTAATTAGGGCAGGGAGATGTAACGATTTCTTCCGGTTTTGTTTTCACTAGTTTCTGCACACCATAGAACAGTGAGGGAAGAATATGGAGACAAAGTAAAAATGAGACCCTGGAGTCGCAGCCCATTACGACAGCAAAGAGACAAGCTTGAGCAAGGAGAGAGCAGGAAACCAGGTAGCATTCGCCACTTCATAATGTCTTTGCCTGGGGGATAGGAGGAGCTGTTCTGGGGTAGGGTTTAATTTATAGCAGTAAACTTATATCCCTGGTACTGTATTGAAAGTGTTGCCCACTGCATCTGTGGTGGAGTAACTGGGAATATTCACAAATATGTACGTACAGACTGTTTACTAAAGCACAGCTGGTTTTGCAGGTAATTGTGCAAGTGACAAATTAAATGGATCTTTCCTTCTTAGTAGTAGGAATAATAATTTAAAAAGTTTCAGAGTTACTTCATTCAGTGATGAAAGAAGCAGCTGACTGAATTTTTAAAATTTTATAATTTAATTCCCTTCAGATTAAAAAGGGATTGTTTGCACCAGCCCCAGCTTGTTGTTAGGAGCTAAGCTTCCTTAAAAAGTTACCTTACAGGGATCCATATAGTTTAAGCATCACTGTTATTGTAATCTTGTAGAAGAAAATAAATGCTTAGGGCACTATTCTGTTAGAAAATGGTCCCTTTCCCATGCCTAGAAGGTCCTAACTGTGAGAAGAGAACATGCAAATTTGACGTAGAATTGTCTTTGGTTAAAGAAGAAACGGTCCGTGTCCACTTTGTTAACTTGTGTAGCTGTAAAAATAAGGGTAACTATTTCTCATAAGCTGATTGCAGAATGGGATCAGCTGAAATCCTGGGTGGAGGCAGGCAGGGAGGCCTTTGAAGCTACTGTCTAATCGATCAACAATTGTTTGCACATGCTATTTCATGGTGGTCCCGAGGGGCTGCACTGGAACAGGAAGCACTGATAGTAAGCGCTGTGTGTACACACATCAGTGAGACTGTGTTGTGCTGATACTTGTTACCATGTGACTTTCTTTTTTTAATTTTTCTTTTAAATACACTTAGAGGGCCCTACACCTATATCATGTTTAAAAACCAAAAGGTCAATATTCCACATTTTTGGCTGTTGACCCTGCAGCACTGCAATTCAGAAAAGCTGTTTGTCTTTTGAGCAGATTGTGAATTATTTATTTATTTATTTATTTTAGTGTTCTGTATTTCCAATACAGAATGTTCAGCACCAGTTTAATGGCCAGAGAAATAAAGCAGTTACCTGGGTATTCAGAGTCTTATAAGTAGATGTGACATTCAGTCAGCATCCTGTTCTTAATTTTTATGGTCCCAACAGTAAAAGAAGAGAAACCAGAAGAGAGAGATCCTCTTTCAGACTTGCAAGACATCAGTGACAGTGAGAGAAAAACCAGCTCGGCAGAGTCTTCATCAGGTGATTAAATGCAATTTAGTAGATGTAATTGATTGTTCGATTGCCTGTTGAGCAAACACTGTTGTTAGAGTTTGTTCTGACTTAGTTACATGTTCGATTACCCCTGAACAGAATCTGGATCAGGCTCAGAAGAAGAGGAGGAAGAGTCTAGCAGTGAAGGCTCTGAGGAGGAGGGAGAGGAAGAGGAGGAGGAGGAGGAGACAGGAAGCAATTCTGAGGAAGTGTCTGAGCAATCAGCTGGTGAGTAGCATAAAGCAGGTGTTATGATTTTCTTTTGTTTCTCATTCTGTATTGTTTTATTTGAATGTTTTCCTTTTCTCTTAGTCTAGGATAGGCTGAGACCTCACAGGTCAAGATAAGTAAAAAGAAAAAAAACCAAGTACAAGTCATATTCTATCCTTTCATATAGAGGTAATGCCAATTATTCATCTAAGAAGCCAGATTAGAAAATTGAAAGCCTTTTTTTTCTCTTCCTAAATGGTGTAAGGGTAACAATTCCAGTAATTCTGTAACATAACGAATATTCAATTGAGAACAATTCTGCACTTATTTGGGGAGTGGTGAAATACAAATGTCTCTGTCATTTTGGATTATTTTCAGTTGCAAATCTCAAATACTTTTTTTCATGCCAGTACAAATAAATGAACATAATAAAAAAGGTTTAGTAAAAAGTCTACTTACAGCCATTCTAGTCATTAATTAGTAAAGAAAAGGCACAAAAGCATGCTCTGATGGATTTTTCTTTAAAATCAATTACAGTCAATAAGCAAATATTCGTAAGTTTCCTGACTGAATTTATTCACCTCTCCTTGTCCCTAAATTCCCAGATAATTGGTAAGAATTGTATTCCCTGTTGGAAGCTGAAAGATGCAGTTCTGTGTAATTAAGGGAAGTGTTTGCTTTCCAAGAGAAACAGAAGTACAAGGTCACTAAGTAGATAGTAGTGAAAAGGCCTGGAATTAGAAAAGCATTTCCTTACAAGGAACTCCAGAAGAGTTGAGTTTATTCAGTTGCACTTGATTCTGTTTTGCAGAAGAGGTGAGCGAGGAAGAAATGAGTGAAGAGGAGGAACGGGAGAATGGAAACCACATCCCAGTTGGTACAATGCAAACACTGAATTTTTAAAGAAGTGCTTGGCTGAATTTTTGCAGCCAATTAAATCTATTTCTACAAATACTTTAAAATTTTTAAAATTTATTTCTTGTTGCAGTTTTGCCATCATTCTAAAGCATCATATATTTAGTGTTTTGGGGCCATTCTCATGTCAGAATCAGAAATCCCTTGATATCTGTTCCAAGGCCTGTGTTTGGAGGAAATCAGACCCTAGTCTAATGAGCTAACGTTTCCTTCTTTTTCATTTTGGGTCTCTTGTTCTGCCCTCTCATCAAAAAAGCTTTGCAGTCAGAATGAGATACTGGGTCAGTTTTCTCTCTCATTCTGTGAGTACAAAGTTTTATTTTTCTGACATGCTGTATTTAACACCGCAAATCGCATTTGTGTGACTGTAAATGAGATCTTGGTAGTGTCATCTCTGCAAAGAAGAGAAATGGGGCTTTTCATTGATCTTTATTGTTGCAGTAAGTTAAGTTGCATACGTTGCACACTTATTTGGTGTACAGCGATCAGTGTTTCACTACCCTTACGTGTCTAAAGCTGAACTTAATTGTTCCAAACGGCTTCCTCTTTCCGCGACTGATTCTGACTTTTAAAGTTACAGAGTCAAGGTTTGACCGAGATTCAGCAGGAAGCGAAGTAGAAGAGGAGGAGGTAGGGGAGGGTACCCCTCACTCCAATGCCATGACAGAAGGGGACTATATTCCTGACTCGCCAGCTTCCTCCCCCATCGAACTCAAACAAGAGCTTCCCAAGTATCTTCCTGCACTTCAGGTAGAGGAGCACTTAAAGGATGCTTGAGAACATCACAGGCAAAGGGATTTCCCTGCCTGCTTTATTAACATCATAAACACTTGTGCCCTACTGACTCAGCATCACAAAATACACATTTCTCTGTGAAATATTGCTGTCTCCTTTGACAAGTAAAAAATGTGCATGGAGCAAAAATTAGATTACTCTTAGATATAGATAAGAATGTAATAATGTATCTGCTACTCTGATATTTTGGTCTTGCTATCTGGAAATAGATACTTGCGAGAGAAGAGTTCCATTAACGTGACTAGAAACTGATGGGTGGTTATTCTTTTTGTAGCCAACAACAAACTGCAGAAATAAATACAAACAGAAAGCATATTTTTTTATTAATTGAACTATATGAAAGGTATCAGTCTATGGTGCTGAGTTGCCACCTTTGCCGTTGTGGCAGAAATCTCAGTTTATTCTGTGCAAAAGTGAATGAGTGAAGAATCAATGAAATAATGTAGTTAATCTCCTAAAACACAGACTGTCCAGGATTTCTGTAGAGATCCAAGTAAAAATAAACCCCAAGGACACCTTTCTCACACGGAGTAGCAATATTGTTGAATTCTCTTGGTAAATTTTAACTATTCCTGTGAAGTTGCTGAAGTTTACCTTATGTCTTATTTAAAAAAACTAAACAAAACCCTCCCTCAGGTGCTGGAGGAGTAAATGTTGTCCGTCTGTTTTTTCAGGGATGTCGTAGCGTGGAGGAATTTCAGTGTTTGAACAGGATTGAAGAAGGAACATACGGTGTAGTGTACAGAGCAAAAGACAAGAAGACTGGTTAGTATAAGCGGTTCCAGTTATTATCTTCGTGGCATTTAGGGCTGAAGTTGTATGAAATGATGGTTCTGAATTTTTCATCGATGAACAAAATCTGTCTGAAAGGCTTGCTTCTTTAGCAAGAACAATCTCTGCTTTTTAATAGGGTGTGGACTTTGATGTAAGGGCTCCACTTGCAGCTCTTGGAGTTCAGAGGTAATGTCTGAATAGGCCGTGATGGTGTAGAACAATTAACACGATTGCAGTTTCTGGCTCGAAAAGCAGTTATCTGTGGCTCGGGACCTGCTGTAGATAGTTACCAGGCTGTGAGTTTTCAAAATTTGCTATAAGCGTTCCAGCAGGCGTCACTGTCAGCACAGCTACCCATCAGGGAATTCAGAAAGCAGTGGCTGCTGTGCAGTGAGCATATCCTGCAGTGTTTTGTTGTAGAAAGAACTTCCACTCTTTCCTTTTTTTAAGCTGCCTCTCAAAAAAACAGCTTTTGTGTATCCAAGTGGGTTCATATTTTTAAAATTTGGGTGCCAGGTTTAAATTCTGTATGCCTTGGTTCCTCTGTTTAGTGTATCTGTCTTATCTTCCTAACTATGGGCAGGAGTTTGGAGTTAAAATACACTTTTTCTTTAATTTCTTCCCAGATGAGTTGTGTTGGGATGCACTAAAATCCATGATGCACCTTTCGGATTGTTGCTTTGGATTTTATTCTTTAAACGTGGCAATCTCGTGTTGTTGCTGGGGTTTTTTTTTGTTTTTACTTGGCTAATGGGAGACCGACTCTGCTTCTTGGTATAACAGAATGTCTTGAGTAATGGTTTTCAGTCAAATAAATTAAATTAGTGACAGAACACTGGGAAACCTCTCAACTTGCATTTTATTAGCTATGTGGTGGGAAATCTGCGCTTAATAATGCTGTTTTCTTTACAGATGAAATCGTGGCTCTGAAGCGACTGAAAATGGAAAAGGAAAAGGAAGGCTTTCCCATTACTTCCCTGAGAGAAATAAATACTATTCTGAAAGCACAGCATCTAAATATTGTCACTGTCAGAGTAAGGCCACAATCTTCTATTTTAAAAGTAGTTTTGTTCTTGAAATATTGCCTGTTGGCTTTTAAAATGCCTTATAAAAATGTTACACACATAGTAGAGTTTTCTGTAACAGCTGTTTGTTCCTGTAAACAGCTGTATCCTACCCATAAAACTATATAGACATTACTTGTCTCTACATGATCCAATGTTTTGCAAAAATACGCTTTTTTTCATAAACAAAGATACTTTCTGTGGATTTTACCAATGGCAGGCTTCATATATCCTCTTGCCAGTAAATTTCTAAAATTCATTTTTGCATGCTTTCTAAATACCGTGCGCTTGTTTTAATGATTTCTTTCTGTGTTTTAGGAAATCGTTGTAGGCAGCAACATGGATAAAATCTATATTGTAATGAACTACGTAGAACACGATCTCAAGAGTCTGATGGAAACAATGAAGCAACCGTTTCTGCCAGGTACCCTTTGCCAGTTTCCTCTCGTTCTCAAAACTGACCAACACAAACCCCAGTGTCTTTGGGCTTTGTGCGGTGACGTGTAGTGCCGTGGAATGTGCCGTGAATGTTCTTTGGAACAGAGAATTCATTGCTTTTTCTCTGTTTGGTCTGATTTTACTGATACAAGTTAAAATAGGACCGTAGGCTGGCAGTGCTGATAGTCATAGCGAGATCTGGCTGATGAATCCAGTTTGGGTAGGGTAAGGGGGAGGTTCAGATGTGGAATGGAAGGAGTTCCTATGATAAACTGGAAAAGAATGCTGGGTTTTAATTTTGGCCAGTTCCTTTTTTTTTGAGAGGCATTAATTTCTGAGCGTTATTTAGATGCATTCAAGCTATCCAAATTAATTTTGCTTTATTGAAATTTCTGTGGGTTTAACTTTTTCTGTGACATATTTTTATGGTGTGGTCTATATTACGCTTTTAACTTGACGTCCCTTTCCTCCCTCTGCCTCCTTCCCTGTTCTCCAAACAAAAGAAATTGAAGATGGATTTCTTCTCTTAAATGTATTTGGCTTCTTTTTATCATTTCAGGTGAAGTGAAAACCTTGATGATTCAGTTACTGCGAGGAGTCAAACACCTTCACGACAACTGGATACTTCACCGAGACCTGAAAACTTCCAACCTGTTGCTCAGTCATTCGGGCATTTTAAAAGTAAGAATTACATGAAATAAATACACCATGAGGGCGTTGCAGAATTACACTCCTTATTGTCAAGAGCTGGATAGAATGGTTTGCTTTCATCGTAGTGTTTGAGCTGGGGTTGGTCTTTCAATTTGAGAGATTGTAAAGCTTAATGATATAAATCTCTGTAGCGGTGCTGGACTGTCGGTCACTGGTGGAGATGGAGATTCTCTTTACAAAGGAAAAGTCTTTTAAAAAGTTGCATGCTTTAAGAATCTACCTAACCGTTCACTGACTATATTCAAAAATCTAAGAGAAAGGCAGTATTAATATGATCAAGGCATAACATTTCAAGTTTTACTTCTGAATCGTAAATACCATTTATGTATTGCCATTATTTACATCTTATAGCTGTTGCTGTTATTAAGCCTTTGCCTTTCTCAGGAAAACTGGACTTGGAATATTTTCTTGCTTGGTAAAGTTGAAGTCAGCATCTATTATTGTTTGGTTTCGTTTTGCCCCCTAAGCTCTCTGTCAAGGTGATCAAGAACAGGAACTTTTCCTTGGCCTCAGGGGGGGAAAAATGTTCTTTCCTTCCAGTGGAAAAAGCCAAGGCGGGCCCCCGAGAAACCGTGTATTCTGGGGGGCTGTTTTTGGAGGCTGGAAGCCGTGCAGTAGCCAACGTGGCCAGCACATCTTGGCGCTGTTAGTGAATGGTGTGGTCAACGTCAGAAACATTGCTGATGACTGCTTTCTGTTCAGGTTGGAGATTTTGGACTCGCCCGGGAATACGGGTCTCCACTGAAGCCGTACACCCCAGTGGTGGTGACGCTTTGGTACAGGGCTCCAGAGTTGTTGCTGGGAGCCAAGGTAAGTTTCTCCGTGTTGCTCCGGCTGGTAGAGCAGTGACTCTTCAGATTAACTTTATTTTATAATTTATGAACGGAGTATGAGTATGCTCGACTCTTTATATTGATTTAGAGATGGAATTTCTGAATCCTCAGTATTATTTTTCCTAACAACAGCTAAAAAATTCCATCTGCTACAGACAGAAGGTGGGTGGGTGATGGGTTGAGGTTTTTCTCCGTTAGAGTGCTGATGTGGTAGTGCTGCTGGGCTTCTTGAACTGTCACTGTCATCTTGGGCAGCTGCATTTTGATTATATTTTTTTTTTAAATCTAAAATTTGTGACAGCTGAGAGCAGAACAAGTTATTGGAATGATTGTAGGTGTTCTGTTCGGAGTGGTGGAATACTTAAGGAAAAAGACCCACGCAAATAAACCCCCAAAACAACAACAAAAAACCACAAACAACTGAGTGAAAGTACTGATTTTATAAGGTATAATATATTCTTTCTTTGCAGGAATATTCAACGGCGATAGACATGTGGTCAGTGGGGTGTATATTTGGAGAGCTGTTAACACAGAAACCGCTGTTTCCAGGGAAGTCAGAAATCGACCAGATTAACAAAGTTTTTAAGGTAACGTTTTTAACAACTTTGGGTTCTGACTGACTGTTTTCAGAGGCAGGTACATTAGAGCAGTAAGAAATTAAAAGCGCTCGTTGCTCTTTAACAGAGATTCGGGGTTAAAGGTTTATTATTCGGATTCTTGTTTTAAAATAGTTATAGGAGGCTGAGATCATAATTTATGGTTTTTCTGTTTTCCCTGGATACTTACCAACTCCTATAGCTACGTAATGAATAAACAGAAGGGTTGCGCTCCAGAATGAGTTTATTAAGGAGACATTTTAATTTACAGGATCTAGGTACTCCGAGCGAAAAAATCTGGCCTGGTTACAACGAGCTGCCAGCAGTGAAGAAGATGACGTTCACCGAATATCCCTATAACAATCTGCGGAAAAGATTTGGGGCCCTCCTCTCGGATCAGGGGTTTGATCTGATGAACAAGTGAGTGCTGGTTTCTAGGGTGTCCTTGGGAAAATGTGTTCACGTGCCACGATTGTGGTGGGAAATGACTTGTAGGGAAGCGTGGTATTTCGGTGCCTTTAACCTTGCCAAAACATGCTGATGCGTTTGAAGTTTGCCTGTGACATTCCTTGCAACAGCTTTATTTATGCCAGGCTCTTAACACCTGCTCTTAAACCTCACTCCGAGATTATTCTCACACACCTATATCCTAGAAGAACAGAAAAATGTCTAAGTAGTAGTTTTAGCTCATTTATGTCACACTTAATTACGTGGTGGGTCAGCTACCGTGCAGTTTGCTGATGGATCTTGTTAAAACAATTCAATTACAGTTGAAAAAGGGGGGAAAAAAGCAGTACATGCTAGAGATCATATTAAAGAATTAGGAAAACAGCAATCTTGGTTTGTTCCTGGATTTTCAAAGCTCATGAGTTCATCGGATGTTCTGGCAGGATGTTCTGGCAGTCCTTTTAGCTAACTCGACTGGCGCATTCTGACTGCATTCCAGTTCATTTTGCTTTAAAATGTTGATAATGGCTTGAGAGATTTTTGTTCCCCTCCCTCCCCTTCTACATTTCATGACATGAAGTAGTGGAAATGATTGTGTTTCAGATCTTACTTAAGATCTTGTCTCTATTTTAAAAAATTAAATTTAGAAAAAAATCAGATAAACCACATGTCAGCAATTATACCCATTAATAGAATTCTTTGTTAAAAATCAGAAAATTCTAAATTGCATTTCTGAAGAATTTACCATTTTGGTGCTAAAATCTTTCTTCTGTCTCTTCCTGCCTATTTCATTGTCTTCCTAAATTCTTCCCAGCTTTTTGACGTACTACCCAGCCAGAAGAATTACTGCCGAAGATGGTTTGAAGCACGAGTATTTCCGCGAGACGCCCCTTCCTATCGACCCCTCCATGTTTCCCACCTGGCCGGCAAAAAGCGAGCAGCAGCGAGTAAAACGCGGCACTAGCCCCCGACCACCCGAGGGAGGCCTCGGCTACAGTCAGCTGGTAAGTACAGCCCACCAGCTACAGTCAGCTGGTAAGCACAGCCCACCGAGGCAACCGACACAGGCCCCTGGTAGCCTTGCACATGTCCCAGTCCTGATTTTTGAAAAATTTCATATGGACTATATTTTTTTCAGCCTTCTGGGGCTTGGGCTCCTGAGACTCACCTCTGCTCGCATGAAAATGACACTCTAGAAATCCAGCTTTTCCCTCTGTTCCTTTTCAAAGGGCAGCTCCAATTGCTGTTATTCCAACTGTCCAATTATTCACAGAATCATAATTTCAGTATGTGATCTGAGAAAGAGACGGTGCCTGGTTTTATCACAGCGCAGAACGATTCTCCTTTTGAAAGTGTACGTTGTTTTACACTTTCAGCTAAGCTTTCAAAGCTGCAAATTTATTTTTGAGAAAAAATAAATCCAAGGCCTGGCAAGTTATGCACATCTTGTGGATAGAAACAGTCTCTTTTTCCAATATTTGGAGAAGAATTCAAAAAAAGGCAAGGCTGGGGTTCTTCCCATCAGTGGGGATTGTGCTGTCCATGTTGAAAAAAAGCTGCCTGAAAAAGATGCCCTTGTAAATACGGCATGTTACAGTCTCAGGTGCCTTAATTATAGCAACTTATTGCTATTTCTGTGCCTCAGCATAGATGAAATGGCACTGTACAGTTATTGTAGCCAATTGAATAGATGAAGTAGCGTAGAAGTTTGTTTAACCTTGATATTCTTGGAGGGTATAAAAATTGCCAAGGAGAGTATGCAGTGTGTGTCACCAGTTACTGAATAAGTGTAGTTTACACTAATTTATAGAGTGTGTTCACATTTTTTTTTCCTTTTTCACATGTGCAGTCAAAAGTAGATACACAAACTGGGCATACACTTGAGATTCCATTAGAAAAGATAACTTTTAAAACAGCGCTCTTTAAAGATCATTAATAACTCTGCATCAGCCTTAGCTATGATGTCACTAAATCAAACAGTTGTTTCTCATCTCCTAAGGATACTTTCATTTATGTTTTTATTGCTGTTGTTTAGATTTTTGTGTTGAAGAGGTAACTACGTCTGCACACTTACTGAAACAATTGTCATTGGTTTTCACAGGGCGATGACGATCTGAAAGACACAGGTTTTCATCTGACCACCACAAATCAAGGAGCATCTGCTGCAGGACCTGGCTTCAGCCTCAAGTTTTAAACTCAACATGAAATAGGGGAAAAGAAAAAAAAAAACCCAACAGCAACAAAAGAGAACCGTTCACGTGAGTGGATTTCTGAGTCCCCAGTTCTGTTCTTCACGTCAGGGGGACTAGATGTTTTTCACAGGGGAAAAGTCAAATGTCAGCCCAGATTCAAAGGCTCTTGCTGGGTGTGGAGTAGAACTGCTGCATTCCATTAAAGGACTGGAATTAACCCAAAAAGCCAAGGATCATTACAAAATTTGACAAAGAAAAAACTTGAAGTACAGTCCTGGAACAGTTTCTGGTTTATTTTTAGTTTCTTTTTTTGTTGGGTTTGTTTTATTTTGTTTTGTTTTTTTCCTTGTAAATTTGTAGAATTAAAATACATTTTTAATTGTTGAAGAGTGTGAAGGATTTCATTTCTTCACAGGCACCAAACTTGGATGTTGGTGGCATTAAATCTTCTAGAGTGGGAATTTATTTCCCCCCCTGCCCCCAAATCTCCGCTGACTATTCCAGTGTATTGTCGGCCTGGGGAAACAACTATTTTAAGTAAATTCTATGTGTCTGAATATAGTTAGGGCAAAAAACCCATACCAGTTCTGAGGTTTCTTTGTTGTTTTGTGCCTTGGAAAGGGATGGGCTCGATACTCACACTATTTTGGGGTGCACTACTGGGCTGAACACTGCTTGATGTGTTGTATATGTGTATTTACAATGGCACTGGTGCAAAAGAAGTATTCTATTGTTTTATAAATCAAAAAGACTTAATATGGAGACTTGATGCTTTATTTTATATAGAAAGTTCTTTTAAATATGCCCTTTTTCCATAAAAAAAAAAAAGAGCTTATCTTTACTGATTGTATAATGCCATGTTCTAATCCTTTCTTCTATGGTGAAAGACCAGAGGAATCATGTTGGAATATCAGTGTTTTCTGAGTCTAATTTCCCTCGTGCCATCATTCTTTTCTGGGAACAGGAAGATTTGGAAAATACCAGGGTATTCATGCAGATGGAACTGGGCATCAGGCCAGTAAAAGGATTAATTTAAATTATAAACATTCCATCAATTTCAGTGCATTTTAAGAGTTTCTCTGGGTAAAGGGCTTGGAGCTGGAATTTGGATGGACTAACACTGCGGTAAACTTTGAAAACAGCGGGTTTGGGTTGGTTTTTTTTTTCCCTGTGGAGAATGCAGAACTATTTTCTCTTTAGGCTTGTGCTGCAGGAGAAACACTTCTGGTACTAGTCTGTTAACTGAAGTATTCATGATTTTAGCAAGGTTTCTCATAGATGGAGATGAATAACCCACTGAAAAGCAGGGATTTGCTACATCCCACAGAGAAAGGAGAGCCATTTTGCTATAGGGGAGTAGAAAATGACTATATTTTGTATTTCAAGCTGTGTGCTGTATGAAATTATTGCCTTCTCAGCTTCCTTGGCATCGCTGCAGCCGGTGCGAGCATCACTGGAAGAGCCGTGTTCCTGACAAAAAGGTTTATTCATATAAGTTAAGATAATTTTAGTAAAAAAAACCCTAATTCTGGATTGCAATGGAAATTTAATATGGTTATGAGAGATACATTTAACTGTTTTTTGGGGTTTTTTTGTAGAAGGGAACTAGCTCTCTCCAAGGAGTGTAACATTGTTCTTTTACTACATCTCAGCTTGTATTTTGTGTCAATTGTCTATTTTTGCATAGAGTGCTTGCCTCTTAGAATCCTGAGCTTAATTGTCTATGCAAAGATGTGTTTTTAAGTTTTATACTATGCTGTACTCTCAACTGTGATGGTCAAACTGTCCTAGAACAGAGGAGAGTTTAATTGATGGAGATTTAATTGACAGGTCTTCCTAGACTGCCGACCTATCCCGCAGCGTGTGAGATGCTCTGCCATTTTGTTGGTGCTTTTAAGTAGGAAGAAAAAGTTGTTTCAAGAGGTTGAGGACAACTGAAAAAGGATGAGCCTAAGCAAAGAGCAATGTAGGCTGCTTTAACGCTGGCTCAGGACTATCAGGGATTCTGAGCTGTGCAAACGAACGCTCCGCCAGAGACATGTGAGTGCACGAGGCTTCTCCTCAAAAAATGCTGTTTTCCTGCTGGATGCGGCACGTTTACCTACCGGGAGAGGCCAGTGGTGGAAATTACCTCATCTCTGTTGAAGGAGCCGAGAGGTTTATTGATGAGACACCTAAAGGAGAAGTTCTGAGGAGCTGCTGATGGAGGTAAATAGTCTGTTGGGATAAGATTACACGAGAAATAAATACAAAACCCCAGGAAAGCGGTTGGGGGAAAACAATGTTCAGTGGATACTTGAACTGAACAAGTCAAAATATGGAATAGAGTAATTAGAAAGGATTTGTTAAGACCCTACACCTTCCTCCTGATAAGTAAAAGTAGTATTATGTCTTATACATTTTTAGAAGTTCTTCTATGCACCAGGACTAGAAAAATGACAGCAAAACACTTACAGAGTATAACGGATCATTTTCCTTCCAGCACCTCTGCCTCCATTGCGCCATCAGTCTCTTCATCCCTTTGTGCGACGATGAGTTATGTTCTTGTTTTTCAGTGATCCACATAGTTTAACCGCAACACCTGAGGCTTTTTTTTTTTTATAAAAAAAAACCCTTTAATTCTCTGCACAGCACATATTTGATAAATTCTTTGTCATTAAAACTAATTTGGAAAAGTTTTACATTCCAGTAATCAAGTCTCAGAGTCTTTTTTGGCCAAGGTATGGAAGCAGCTGCTTCAGAATTTCTGTTGCTCTACTGGAGATTAAATATAAAATGCCAAAGAAACAATTTGAAACAGAACTAGCAGTAATTGAAGTGCTCATTCCAGGGCCCTCGTTAGTGCTTCAGTCTGATTCGCCAGGAATAAGTAGTCAAGATTCTTTCTTTCTTCTTTACTATACAAGTGTAAGTTCCTTCATTAATTGCATTTGCAATGATGCTCATGTGATCTTCATTTAAGGATAAATACCCCGGATATGAGTATTCCAGAAGTTCCTTATCTTTATACCAGCTGTCATAAGAAAAAAAAAATAATAGAAATTAAACTTTGAAGTGTCCAATACAATGCAATATGTGTTACTGGTGGTTCTTCTTTCTCCTGGTAAGTTTTGCTTGAGGAGGTGTACAGCACAGGTGGGACTCAAAACTTAACCTTGATTTGTTAACTCTGTATTTCAGGTAGACAATAGCAGTTATAAGGGGGCGCTGTCTGGAGCCATTTTGGAACTTGAACTTGTTGAAAGTTGATGGGAATTTGGGTCCTCAGTCTGAACTAACCCATGGACTTGGGCATATCTCCCAATTTTAGATACATCCAGAAATAACACGCCTTTACAATAGTAAAAGCTAACAAACTAATAATTGAAAGGGAAAATTTAAGACTAGTTTTTTGCAGAATATGGGCCAGGGAATTTGACTTGATGGTAAGAATTACCTTTGTGTATATCTGTGAATTGATTTTATCCTCTTTCAGCCCAGCTTGCTCGTCTCCCATAGCCCTGCTCTCAGCCCAAACGATTTTCAGTGTTATGAACAGTATTTGCAAACTCCCCTTTCACAGTAAACCAGCCACCCCCCTTCCTGCTCTGGGGCCAAGTGAGACCGTGATGTGCCCCAGAAGATAAACTGCTTTCTTATTTACGCTCTGTCATATTCCTCATCCTTTTTAGTGCGTAAGCTGCAAAGTCTCCTAAAGGACCGGAATAAACAATAGAGCACTTACTAAACTTTGCCTTTTTTATGAATGATCTTCTGTCCACAGCGGAAGGTGACATTCCGGCCTTCGGAAACAGTCTTGGTTTTTGTCCTCGGCGGGGGCAGAGTGGGGGGGACTGTTGGGAATGGGAATTCTGTCCACCGGAGGTGAGAGAAAGAAACGGCAAAGTTAGTGTATCTCATTATCACACTTTAGTCACTCCAAAACACTTTCACGGAATTACATTATCGCCTAAGAAACCTCAGAAGTATTAATTTAAAAATGCCTCCTGCTGTGCAATTCTAGGATAGACAAGTAACATCATTCATGTGCAAAGGTAACAATTTTGTAGTACGTAAACTGACAGAGGTGGATAAAAATCAACTGGCCTGTTTCATATCTATGGAAGAGTATATGTTCAGTGTATGAACAGTCTCTTAGAATATATGGGCTTGTAATTATCTGACTGCATCTTTGCTTTAATCTGGTCTAAAAAAATACCTGTGTACTGGAGAAAGAGGTACTAGTTGTACAGTACATCTTCTTAGGGTTGGTAGGTATTTATCCAAAGCTTAGATCCACAGCTGCAGGAACTGGACCTGATCCTGCATTAGTCCCTTATCTGGATCCATAAAACTGAGCGACTAGATTAAGGTGATTAACATACTTTATCTCCTTTTCTGCTGAGCAGCTCAAGTCCAGCTGTGCCTGAGATGTCATTTGTCTTGTTTATGTCCCATCGCTGCCTCAGGAACTGCGCTGCATCGCTTGTCTCTGAATCTAACACAACAGCGTCTCAATTCCTCAGCTGGGTCCAAAAGGGAAGCAGCCTGAGTGCACGGAGCATTATGTTCTCAAAAACGCCCCATTATTGGTTGAGTTTAACGAGAGAAGAATGGGACAGTTTAATGTTCCAGTCCACAAATGTTTAAACGTAAAAGCTGCTTCCTATTTCCAAGCCTTTATCTTGGATCAAATGTATAAGAGGCCATCTCTGCTACGCTTCTCGTTAGAGCTGGATGGGGACAGTCACCCACATCCTCAGGAATTAAGATCCTGACTGTTCCTGCAGCAAACACGGATTAACTTTTACCTCCTCCCTCTGTGCAAACCCCACCGAGACCCCCAGAAGAAGCGTTGGGTACCGTAGCAGAAGTCACAGGTGGACGGACAGTGCTTTTTCATCAACTTCCTGCGTTTCTCGCAGAAACCTTTCTGTGCCCAGGACGGGCACATAAATAATCTGTCTGTACAGCCTGAAACAGAAGGAGACAAGGCGTTAGAGGGATGGGGGTAGAATCAGATTGTCTAAGTCCTACACTAGGTAATGTTTTGTCATCTTGTATTAATCTGTCTGAGTCCACCCAAAAGTAATTAACCACTGCTGCCTTCCCCCTTTCCTTTACATGGGAGCTGTGCCTTTCCCTTTGCGAGCCTAATGCTTGCAAATGTACAAACATAAGTCAGGGCTCTCCACAGCTAAAATTAACCTTTCATTCTTGTATAAGAAGGGGAGGTGGGAGCACGATGTCTGTAAGATTTCCAGCCTCCTGTCTATCCCTTTTGAAGCTGGTAGTGCTGGAAACAGAGAGTGCTACACCTCCTTTTAGCTCTACTTGGCAAAAAAAAAGGAGCAAAATTCCTCCTGCTCGCTGCCATGCAGCCTTGTCCTGTCAAACAGGGAGGGTCTAACACCCCGAGAACACAGGATCCAACTGACACTTTAGGCAGAAGTTCTTTATAAGGAGGAGCCCGGAGCAAAACCCCTCCCTCCTTACCATAAAGCCTGTGAATTCCCCACACTTCATCCTGGGAGATGGTCTTTTTCCCGGTCAGGGTGGCGTTGATGTGCATGAGGGCGTTGGGGTTGAGGGAGTGCATGAGTCCCAAGGCATGTCCTATCTCGTGAGCTGCCACGTGTACCAGATCCGTAAGCCAGACGCCTGGAAGAGAAACGGGAAAGCAGCTGGCATCATGTGGGGAAGAACAATTGTTAATTCCTGGTCTAAAACTAGGAGGGTACGGTCTTATCAAAGATTGCCCCAGTTTCATCCTCTCTGTAGCTGCTTGACTGCAAATAGATGAGCCAGTTATTTCCACGTGCTGATTTCCAACAGCAGGACACAGAGCAGTATTTGCAATAAGGTACGTGCCCTGTGTGATACTCGCTCATCAGCTTTCCACTAACTTTGTTCCCACAGCCCTGAGCTGTAGCTGGAAACTGCTGTTGGGAGTGAGATCGCTCGCTGGAATTAGCTGGAACGTTCCAGTCGAGAAGAGCCTCCAATTGATCCCTGCATCCCCCCCAGTCCACAGGCCAAACTCTAGCTTCTCAGTAGCATCTTGAAGCCTGTGTCCAGCAGAGATGGATTCTAATTGAGGGATGAGTCACAAGAGCTGTTATTACGACACCTACCTCAGTATCTTGCACAATTAGAGGCCACAACAATCTCACATTCCTGTGTTAAATCCAAGACAGCATGTGAGAGGGGTTCCTTGCACCCCTTGTTTCAACAGCTGCCTGCAGAAAAACAGGCTGGGAAAACACATTGTTCCCTGATAACTTTGGGGCACAGGTTTGTTACCAGACGAAATCTGATTTTCACTCTCTGACAGACACTGCCATTTGATAGAGTCAGCTACACAGGCTTCGGGACTTGGATGGAGAAAGGGCATCTTTTCAAAGCTGAGTATTTTACACTGTGACCAGTTCTTTTCTTAATACAAAAATCATCTCTCCTAGGTCTTTGTCCCTAGATCTTATCTGTTGCTGTGCTTTGGAGAACAAGGATAGGAGGCGTCCCTCTATCTCACCTAACATCCCTCTCCTCTCTTTATTTAGTGAAAAGCAGAATATCTTACTTTCAAAAAAAGTACAGAGGTGGTCATATAATACAAACTGAATGTGCTAGTTAGCCAGGGATCATCTGCTTCTAATTTAAAGTTAAGTTTTGATATTGTTTAAAAAAAAAAAAAAAATCAAGAAGGCAAAACCACCAAGCTTTAAGTAACAGATGTTTGTAGGTGCCCCCAAACCCCCAAAAATGACTACAGGCCCAGGAAAACTAAAATGTAAACCTGCCAGCAAGTAGAGGTGATATAACACGGCCCTTCTGGGGGATGCACCTGCCTGGGCAGGAGCCAGATGTAACTGCTGAGCGTGTGGCTGAACTATCCAGTAATTCCACTGAACTATCCGGTAATTCCACTGAACTATCCAGAAAGAAACGGGCCACCAACCATGGTCCCTTACAGCAGTTCAGTCACTTGACAGCAAAACCAACAACTTCCAAAACTACAGCAAATTACACCCGTTTCTGTGTCTCTTTTCCACACTCGCTAAATCCCAGAGCAAGAACTGAAATCTAAACCCCCCCAGGCATTAACTACGTGCTCCCTGAGACACGTGGTACCTTTTTTCCAGCTGAAGCGGGTATTCCCCAATATCCAGTACTCGTGGTCGTCAAAATGGATTTCCCCGTTGGGTGGGAAGAAGGCGTGGGCGAGTTCCCCCGTTGTTCCATCAAAGCAGTGGTGAATGAGCGACTCCAGGCAGTCTGTGTGATTGATAGAGTAGAAGCCTGTGAAAAAAAGCAGCAGATGTAGTGTGTCCGGCAGGGAAAGCCCATCCAGGACATGGACATCTCTAAACTTGTGGTTTACTAAAAAAAACCAAAAATCTCGTATGGTATCTCACGCTTTCCAACCTACAGAGCCATAAAAGGAAAAATAAATGGAAAGCTCTTGTCAGGAAGGATGGTTCTACGATACAAACTGTGCTCAGCCCCTGTGGTGCCCCTGGATCTACAGCCGTGTCCAAAAGAAAAGGACACAGAAGAGTCTACTTTTCAGAAAGAAACAGCTCTTTTTGCAACATCACGTGGAAACTCTTTGGTTTTTTGAGAGAGAGAAGCTGGATGGTGAGATGGTAACCCCAGGATGTCATTGCTCCTTTTTAAACCTAAATAAAGAGCCTTAGTCGTAGCTGTGTGCTGTCTTTTTGCTCCATCCCGGCAGCATCGCTGCACCCCTGGAACCGGGGAGCTCCACGCGGCAGCAGGACTGGCCCCTGGGAAGGAGCATCATGTGCTTGTTTGTAGCATCATGAGAGCAAAGAGCGTGTTGCGAAACAATGGTAAATCTGCTGCTTATCTCAGTACTGCTGCCATCTGCACAGGAAATAGTTATTTCACACAGACCATAAATCCCAGGAAGAATTTGCATCTGGAGCTGAGACTGAGCAGAAAACGCCTCGGTGCTGACGTTCTTCCAGGCCCGAGGAACTCGGGAAGCAACGACTGGGTGGTGACACGGGCAGAAGGAAGGGGAGGAGAGAGGACAGAGGAAAGATGGTGCCTCAACAGGACCAAGAGGAGGGAGACTAAAACCATGAACAAGCTGGAATCTGTCACCTGCTCTTTGGATACGTCACATCACCCTTCAATATCCAGTTTCCCCAGCTGCGGAATAGAGAGAATCCCATCCCAGTGGCACGTTTTGAGGGTTAATTCTTGTCAAATACCTAAAGCTTCCTGACTGCAAGATTCACACAAAACGTTAATTATGATATTAACATCTTGGAGCAACTAAAATCAGTTTCTCTCCCAGACTAAAGGCAAATGATGCCCCAATCCTTGTCCAAGGGGCCCTGCTGAGTCCACACAGGAAAAGAGGACTCTCTCCTGCTTCCAAACTCCTGGTTTATGTACTGAAACTCTCCCAAGTCCCTGGTGGAGTTAACACACGCCACCGTGTCCCGTCAGCGCAGAAGCCGGTGTGCTCTTACCTATTTTGAGGTCACTGGCGACGTGGCGCGGCACTTCCCTGAAGCTGAAGGGTGAAACTTCACTCCACATGCGGAAGGCAGCCGCCAGTCCCCTGCGCGTGTCCCTGGCGCTTATGAGGTTTCTTGGGAAGGAGAGGATCCTGCAGGGACAGGGGACCACGTCAGGAAAACTGCTCTCCCCTTCTCAAACATGAGCTGAAGGCTCTCAAGGCTGCATCAGTCAAGTCTTTCCGTTCGCTCTAATAGGTTCAAAACGGGACTAGCTTGAACTGGATATTAAGAATATTTAATAAAACCCCCACAGGGACTAATATATTACTGATTATTACTAATATATTACTGATATTCTTCGAAATCACACGTTCTGGACTACTTTTGTCCCTCCTCAAGCACATATCATTTTAGACAAGGTTCTCTTGGAAAACTATTTTTATCCCAACACCTCCTAGTCTGTTGTGCGGTGCTGCTGGAAGAGGGAACAACTGCATTTCAGCTGTAGGTACCTCCAATTCCTAACACTCAGGCTACAACGTATGTGCACACCCTGAATTATAATACTCTCAGGCAGAACTTTTGAAAGAGAGTTCCAAAGAACGTCAAAGGTTTGACAGTAAAATAAATTATTTCCTTTGAAAAAAATATCTCATCGCTTGGGAGAGAGGCTCAAGAGAGGTTTTTTCCTGAGGCCACAGGTAGAGATAGAGCTGAACTGTTAGAAAACTCCTGGTGCAGGATGGCAGAACCCCTGTTTGTACCATGGAAACGTAGAGATGGCTCCTAGAAACTTACCTTGTCCCAAAAGAAGATCTGCATTCAGGGAATTGCCTGAAGTGTAGCAATTGGGAAAAGCTGTGTATATTCTGCTATCCCCTCTGGCTGTGTTTTAGCTATGCTCTTTATGTTCTCCCTTCGTCCCAGCACATCCTAAAGGGAGCAGAAGGTTTCGTATCAAGCCAGGCTGTTAATAAGTGTCAACCTGGACAATTAAGACTCTCACAAGGCTTTGCCTGTTTGGGATGGGTGTAAAGGGAGGTAGATGTTCTCTGCTCCGTGTGAAGGGGTCAGGTTCATGCCACCCTCTCGTTCTTTGGGCTTAGGGGTAGAACCACCCCCTGCTGTCCACCGGGCAGTCACCACGTACCCATCACCACTGCACAACGCGACAGCCACCACTGGACATGGAGAAAATACAGCCAGCGACAGCTGCGATGGGACTCTGGTGTAAGTGGGGTGTAACAGCTCCCCAGAGAACAGAGGGGACTGCAGCATCAGCCACACCTCGCAAATTATCTTCCTGACTTGAGATACTCTCCCTCCTGCCTCTGGGGAGAAGAAAGGGCTTAGAGGAACACAACTCAGAGGAACTCTCAGAGGAACACAACTGCTGCTGTCCTTCTGCCCACCCCACTGCCTCGGGCAAACCCACTGCAAGCAGCTCAGAATCCTTTCCTCTCCCCTTTATTGGTGACAGAACGCTCTACCACCCGTTACAGCCACAGTCCGGTCAGCTTTCCAGAGCCAGAGTGGGAGACAGACCCTCACAGCTCCATCATGATGTCCTCACCCCAAGAAAAGGCTCCAACACCCATTGCTGCTGCCAGAGGCCACTTGTAAGTGTTTTCAGAAACCCAGCCACTGCGGTTTAACGGTGACTGCAGCGCTCTCGAGAGGTCAGGTTTGGGGCTTGCTCTGTACTTTAAAGTCAGGAGTGGCTGGAGTTAGCAGCCACATGAAAAGGGCCTTTGTAATCACACAACATGTTGAAAAAAACCGTGATTTGGCTCCTGTGTCTCCAGGAAGGTGCCAGGAGTGAACAACAGGCCTTTCTTCAATCTGAGATTTGCTGAGACAGTCTGAGTGTACCTGTTAGTGCTCGTCTTAGGAAACTGTTTCCAAGGGGATTCCCTGAACCTTTTTCTGTCTGAACTCACACAAGCTCTCCCGAAAAACACTCAACAATGCCATGAACATTTTCCCAGAGAGAAAAAGCATCTTCTCAGGATCACACTGGACAGTTTTAAGGGCTGTTCAGCCACTGCTAAAGGAAGGGAGAGAGCAGCTCCCAGACTAAACACCAAACAGGACTGATATTGCTCCGTCATATCAAAACCCAACCACGCGACGGCTCTATGGTGCTGCTGAAACGCTGCTGGTCCTGAGCAGTGGGGAACCCAGCTGGAAATCAGTCATCTGGGCAGCCACTCGTCCTTGGCAGAAATGTCTCATAATATTAGGGTTAACATCCACTCACCCTCGAATTGCCAAGGGCTTTTCATTGTATATTATTTAGTAATCTAAGAGCTGGCATCCATTCCTGAGGAAAACAGGGAGAAAGAGACTCCTAAAGGCACTCAGCACCAACAGAGCCCTGGCCTCCTGAAATCACAGAACCTTTCAACAGCAGTCACTCTCGGTGATGATTGAGGTTCATAGGGAGCTCTCTTCAAAACACCAGCGTGACAGAGGTAGTATTCAATCCCCTACCTTTTGAGGGAAGTCCCTCCTTCTGGGCAGCCTGAACCTGCCCCTGACCAGTTAGTTTTACTGTAGGTAGCAGCCACACGTGCTACCAGCTTCTAATGCAGCGACGATGCTTCACGTGAGCTGCATTTGTAGAAATACTTCCTATTTTAGAGTGGCTTTAGCAGCTGCCCATTCACTAGCAATAGATAGCAATATTGATATGGTTAATATCTACACCCACAGCAGGAAAGACTCAGACCCCCGAGTCACTTAGAAAATGCCAACTCTTACAGCCAGTGCAAGTCCGTACTTGTATGTCAGGTTGAAGTGGTCCCATTTCAAGTGCCCTGGTGTGATCGTGTATCGTTTTCTCCGCGCTGGGGGCCGAGGTGGGAAAGCTGGACTGTGCAAAGCAGAGGCGCTCCCTCCACGGAGACCAGGGGATGTGGCATCTTCCTTAAAATTAAAAAAAAGAAAAAGGAGGTTGAAAGAGATGGGAGAGACTGGAGGATTGAACAGTGGAAAAGAAAAACTGCTGGAAGCTGGGGAGCACAACTGGTACTCCCTCCTGGGTGTGCAGGAGACAAGACTAGTGCATCAGCCGGTCAGGGCTTTGCAAAGTTTGAATGTTCTGAGTGTGCCGAACAAAAGCAAGGCAGAGGCAAAGAGGGGCTATAAAGTGAGGGGCTGTTGGGCCGTGCCATAGATCAGATGTGCCAGGAAAGGAAGGGAGCAGCACTCCTTGAGGCTGGAGGGCTGCAGGCTCCCTTGAGCTGCTGCGTAATTCCAGAGTAGGGCACTGCAGCCGCTCTGCTCCCCTCCTGGAGCGTGGCACCGATGGAGAAATGAGGCCTCAGTAGGTTTCTGGCCCCGGCGAGCGCTGCAGCTCTTCCTGGAAAGTTTTCATTTCCTTTTCACTTTGCTCTTGCTCTCCAGTCTCACCACAGAAGAAATGAAATGCTGCACAAATGAGTAAAACAGGCATCCCTTTGTGCAGAGAGCTCTTTATAAAGCTGCATCCTGGATCTGAGAGTCTGAAATGCCTTCAAAGTCAACAGGAGCACTGGAAACCCTGGAGCGCATTTAATGCCATCATACAGTAAAAGACATCAAATCTGGTGACAGGTCTGACCCAAACTATAAAAGCCTTTTAGTCCTGAGTGATGGAGGTGAAAGAATGGGATCCAACACACTGCACTAGAATTCTACCCACTCTGCCTCCCCTTTTCAGGACTAAGACACTGAATATTTCTGGATCATCTTTGCTCCAGAGGCACCAAGACACTCACTAAGTGATGTTTACAGCAGCACCAGCAGGAGTTCGTTCAGCCTCAAAGCACGTTCTACAGAAAGCAAGTGCTGTCTTTATTGTACTTATGAAAGAGCTGAGGCTCCCAGAGTCAAAATATCATCTCCCTGGAGACAGCTGCCAGATACTGCCCAAATCACCAGCTTCTCCCTGACTACAGCCAGCCCTGACTGGTAAAGGTGAGGGACTCAATTCTAATAGGACACCGGTCTCCTTTGCTCTGTCTGTGGACCACGATAGCTTCTAGTGTCTTCTCATCTCAGCATCTTTCTTTCCTAGAAGGACAGTCTTTTCGTCTTTCTTCCTGCTCAGCTCACACTTTGAACTCAGCACATCAGGCAAACAAGGGGTTAAGCTATTGCCTGGATCTTCGTAAACACAAAGGCAGGAGAGGATGCCAGCACTTGGAGAAGATCCGGTTTTTACAAAATTAAAAGCTAAAATTAAGCTATTAAAATTAAGCTATAAAAGCAAAAAAGCTTCTGAGACTCCCAGAGCCTTGCTACAGCTCCCCCCCACCAGTCCATCCCAGCACATCTTGTTAATGGAGGGACCGTAAAAAAAAAAAGAGTTATTATCAGCTGATAGTTTCTGTAGGTCCAGCTTTAACTCCCAGTTTAGATCTTGCACAGCCTGAGCCCTGACTCTGGAATTCCCAGGAAAGCTCAGCTGCCACAGAAACCAGAATATACTCCTGCCACATCATACCAGGCTGGGAAAGCAGAGGCACTGGGAAGAAGAGCCCAAAGCTCTGAGGGAAAACCACCCAAATCTTTTGTGCATCCCCTGTTGGGTTGTCTACAAGCTGCACATGCATCTCTAATGATCTGATTCTACCTGGATGCATAATTACCTTTTAGGATCCTTTGTAAAAAGGGACTCAAACAGATCTTGTTGCCTTAAGAGTTATTTACAAATTGTTTAGATTGCTGTCTTAATTTACCCACCTTCTAAAACGAATAGACATGCACAAATATTTGATGTCCCCACTCCCCCCTCCAAGCATTTGAGAACCAGCTCCTTTCCCCTACCTGGCTTCTCTGAACTGCAGCTCCAGCTGGATCTCCCACAACAGCCAGCAAAGCCGCCACGGGGAACACACACAAAAATCCCACAACGGTTCTCCAGCCGCTGCTCTTTTTCTTGTCAGCTGAGAGGAGGCTCTTCCTTCTGTCCACGGAAAGTTGTTCCACTCGATCCATGTCCATCGTTAATACTTTTTTCGAGGGAGATGCGACAGATACTAAGACATCCTCTTCACAGAACGCACCGCTAATCCTTCTGCTCACAGCTGCGTTTGGAGCGTTTGGGAGCAGCCCTGCAGTGACTGCCAGAGCTGTGCAGAATCACTAGAGTTTCAAAAAGCCCTAAATAAAAAAAATAATTTAAAAAAAAAAAAAAAAGTAGACTTTACATTAAGCCTCTTTCCAATGTGCCAAAGATTCTCTCGGCCTCTGCCAAGTGTATCGTGTTACTGCAGCTGGAAGTCGGGCTGGCGGAGGAAAAGCAGCAAAGTGGAACAAGCTGGGATGGACGTGAACCCTTTTCTTTAACTGTATAATCAAGAGAGGACAAATCTGCAGTTGTCAGCTCTACGTAATGAAAAAAAATCAGGGGAGGGGGGCAAGAAAAAGGACTCCAGGAGTCAGCATCACGCCCCTCGAATGTTTCATTAGGGGATGCTGGAGGCTGGAAGAGCTGTCATTTGTCAGGGGCTGTCTTCAGGAGCAGGATGAAAACCGAGATGCTGCGAGAGAGCAGGGAGGGCTTCTCTGCTCAGGAAGTTCTGCTCAGGGAGTTTACAAACTCAGCTAAAAGTAAACATCAGCTCCCTCTTCCATGAAACTTGGCAAGTGACCTGCAAACTTCTTGTGTCCTTGGGAGCTCCCCAGTAAGGGGTCACGGTGCTGAGAAAGAGAAGTATTTTCAGAATCATACTGATTTTGGGTACCTCAGCTTCAACACATCAGAAAGACTGACTTGGAGAAGTGGTCGGTTTGTCTTAAGCTGTTCAGATCTTTAAGGCACCTCCAGGCTGCAGACATGAAGTCAATTCAGGACTTTTTTTAAAAAGCTTACTTGGAAAATCTCAGGTTTTCAGAAATAGCTGTGCTTTTCTGCCTGGTGACTGAGCACTGGATACTCACTGCTCCTGATCCGGGGTGTCCTCAGCTAAAGAATTCTGACCAGGCAGAGGAAAAGGAACTGGGCAACCTCCTCGTTTCACAAGGCAATGGCAGGGAGGGGGTGGTTCTGTTGCCAGCCAATATAAAACATTCCTAGGGAATATCTGAAACATTTGAAAGGTCTCAGAAACTTATTGCACTTTAAAGAATGAAAAATGGTTTCATTTGAATTTTTTTCCCCTAGTTCATAATCAAGCTCATGATATTTTATAAGTTTCATGCATTTTCAGAGTAAAGCTGGCCAGGAAACAAGTCACAATAAGTATGACCAATGAGTCTGTCTACAATTTCATGAATATTTTCTTTTTCAATTTTCACCAAGCTGCCCCCTGGAATAAAAAAAAAAACATGCTTTGGGTGGAGAGTGGACAAAACGCAGCAGTTGTTCAGGTATCAGGAGAAGGACAGAATAAGGAATATCATGGAAGGAAGTTCTGGATAGAATTACAAAGGAAAGCTGGAACTGGGAGGAGGAGAAAGAGCAGAAAGCAGGGGTACAAGGCTCTCACTCCCGTGGACCAGTCAAGGGCAGCAGTCTGAGATATTGGCCCATCTCAGCTGTGACTTTCTAGGGATAGCTACACCTCTTCCCCTGCAGCAGAGTTGGCAGAAAGAAACATCCTTGTGTGTGAACACTCTGAGAAAGTGCTTTGTTCAGCGCTGGATCCAGAGAGTGGTGGAAACCCACCTCCATCCGTGGTTTAAGCTGCAGACCACAGTGTGAAGTGAGGAACTGGAAACGACACACCCCTAAACCTACCAGCATCTCAAGTCCCCCCAGATGAGCTTCTGTCACTCAGCAGACGAGAACACATCTGCAGAATGACTGAGAAGGGAGCCTTGAAGTAAAAACCTGCCTTGGAACGGGGCTCAAAAACTTCAGCCAAGAGGTCTTCTCCAGTAGAGCAATACCGGCTCGAAAGGAAAATGCTGCCAGCAAATACAGCGCTGGAAGAACACTGAGTTTCAGTCAGGGAACTGCGTAACAGCGTTAAGTGCATCCGCCTTTCACGGAGTCAGCAGTGTTTGAAAAAGACTCTAACTTCTTCAGAGGGCACTGTTACACGGGCCCTCTGCTCTCGCCGGAGCATCTCAGCGTCCCACAGGGGCTCACAGCGTTTCATCTCACATCGGTTCCGAAGGCAGGGCGGTGCCGTTATCCGGTGCCGTTATCCGTACCTTATGGGTTAAGGCCGCGTGGTGCAGGAGGAAAGACTTGCCTGAGGCCAAGCATGGAACCCTGCAGAGCAGGAACCTGGAAGCTTCAAAGCACCCCATTAGTTCCTTACTAGTTCTGAAGATGACTGCATGAACTTCGGTTTGAGGCACAGATTGAGAACTCACAGAACCACATCACCTGAAGGAACTAAGAATTTTCTTTGTCTGAACGTAAAGAAAGTCAAGGTTTTTGTAAAATACACCTCAGCTCAGACATCACCCCCCAAAAGTTAGTATCTAGAGCTTTAGTAAAAGCATATTACAGAATCATAGAATCATCTGGGCTGGAAAGGACCTACAAAGCTCATCTAGTCTGACCCCCCCGCAGCCAGCAGGGACACCCCCAACTAGACCAGGTTGCCCAGGGCCTCATCGAGCCTCACCTTGAATGTCTCCAGGGAAGGGGCCTCAACCACCTCCCTGGGCAACCTGTTCCAGTGCTCCACCACCCTCATTGTAAAGAACTTATTCCTAATATCCAATATAAATCTGCTTTTCTTCAGTTTAAACCCATTGCCCCTCCTCCTGTCACTACAGGCCTTTGTAAACAGGCTCTCCCCAGCCTTCCTGTAGCCCCCCTCAGGTACTGGAAGGACCTCATTGAGGTCCTCATCGTTTCCAAATGCTTATTCATGCAGCTACTAAAGGCTAGCACAGCCAAGGCTTTTTCCACAAGTTACTGAAGTGTTCTGAGTGGGACAGAGACCATACTGTATTCAGCCATTTATCTTCTTGTGCCGCGTGTGCTGGGCGAATGGGAGTCTTTAGCTGCAGAGATGATTTGTGGCCTCTCTGACATTGAGGGTCCCGCTTCCCTGCCCAGGTAAGCGACCAGGTTACACCTCGATGGATCAGCAGAGAGCGAGCAGGGTTTCTTGGAAAGCACGTAGTTTGTTCCTCCCCCCCATATGCTGGGAATGCACCGTGCCCATCCGCATGGAAATTCAGTGCCTGCACATCCAGCTTTCTCAGCCCGCTGCCTGCAGAACGCTTTCAAAACTTTCAAAATCGAAGCCAAATATTTGCTCAGAAACCAGCTCAGCAGTAAGGCCAAGACAAACCTCAGTTATTATGGCCACGAGAGTCAGATAAGGTATTCAGAACTTACAGATGCAACCGGCGGAGCTAAGGGAGACGCGTGAACTTAATGCTGCGCACGCTAACGATGCTTCTGATAAAGTCACCGTGCACCTGGATCCCTTGGTGCCCAACCTCTGGCCAGAATCCTCACTGCCGCTGCTGGTAAAAAGCAAAATTTCAGGTTTATACTTAGTTCCTTAATACTGTGGTGGTTAAATTTCAAGCACGGCTCTCTTCTGTAGATATTTTAAGGATTATTAGGACCAGAGAGCACATCTGTTGACACTTCATCCATGTTCCCTGCCCTGGGTTAAGAATATCACGGCTTTCCCAAGAGATACTTGTGCTATAAGGGCTCTCAAATGCAGCCACCAGCGGCCTCAAATCTACAGCACTTGTCAGAATTTAAGCCTCTTTCAGACACTTCAGAGAATTCCCCAGACTCCCTTCTGGGAGCCAGTGTTGCCCTGTGCCAAGGGCAAGAAGTTAGTCAGAACTTTAAAGTTTTATCTCCCTCTTTTCCAACAGCTGAAAATATTCTCGGTGCTTTTTTCTGCCTGAGCCCCTGACCGGCTGCTTTTATACAAGCGCAGAGAAGAGATGCTGCTGTGACTTTGGGAGTCCTGATGAATTTTAGAGGTCTCGGGTTCTCGAGTGCGGATATTTGGTTTGGACGACAGGCGGGGAACTGTCATCCTGCCTATATTTGGACAGAAAAAACATTCCTGGCTTCGGTTTCTGCACAGTGTCTAAAAGCAATGGAACACATTACACTCTGAGGGAATCCATATGGTGTAACGGGGAACAGGAAAGGGAGGCAGGGGACAGAACGGACTCTGCTTTGTCTTCGCGCTGTTAGCAGCAGTCACCAGGACCTGGCTATCATTGGTAGGGAGCTCTCATTTTCTAAGCAAACAGTCAGGGATGTGTATCCCGAGACCTCTGCCTGCAATTAATGTCACAGGAAAAAGCCGCTGTCAGAAGGGAATGAAAAAAAAAACCCAAAACCAAACTGTAAAACCTACAATGGTCAACTAGGGACTCCAGAGAACATAAAGGATCGGATCATTCGCACAGCACAACACCCCTGCCTTGTTAAATCACCTCAGCCTTGCTTTGTTCTTCTCAATCTTCATTGCTGAAGTGTTTAGTTTGCAGTGGGGCTGCCGTATAATGCACACCACATGGCTACGCTCCCAAGGGCAAGATTTAGCTCAAAAAGAAATACTTTCTCTCTTCTATGGATTATTCCCAGCTCCGTTAACATGAAATGTTACTTCCAACGCTATTTCTAACAAGTTACCTCTGCTGCATCTGCCACACGTAGGAGGACAGTTAGCCCTGGTGCCAGCCCAGGAGTCACACTGGCCCCAAGATGACACCAGAACTATCTATTACCACGTATCTATTCTCATGCCAAGAGGCGCCACACAGAGAACAACCACCAGTGCTAGAGCTGGAGCTGCCTCACCATCCCAAACGGATCTCACCTCGCACAAAACCTCTTTATTTATTCATGGATTAAGTGCCTATTACTTGGCATTGGAACAAACCGCTCCTATTAAGCTTCCCCTGTCGCAAACTGGGAGTTGTAGACGGAGGTGGGGAAGGCAGGGAAAGAAGAAGGACCCAACATCCGATGGCTCAAGGCACGAGCGCCAGCGTTTCATCTCTAGGGCACCGGTCCAAAGCCCGGCGAGGGGGAGCGCCCGCAGCTGAATGTGATTTACCACAACTGGCTCCTCGGTGGCCCATGTGAAAAGAATTAGCGAACCCTCATATAGCTCTTATTTTACAAAGCAGCACTTACATATTTGTCCCTTCATCTCTCAACTTGGTGGGGGGGGGGGAACCAAACCAACAACCCAACATTCTTGCATGGTTCCTGTGGGAACAGCAGCTAAAACTTGTACTTTTTCGGTGGGTCATGGACTAAAAAGGCTTGTATCTGCTGTAGCGGGGAGCAGCGTTCCCCAGGGAGGGGGAGAATAAGGAATGTTCTTTAGTCCCCAAGAGTTCTCCCACTTTCTCTCATGCAGCCCCTCGTGATCGGCATCTGCTGATGTTCCTAGAAAAGTCCATGGTCTGCTGAATAGCAAATGAGCTGAAAACAAGGGCTTGCTCCAGCTGGCAAAGAAAACGGAATATTTTGCTTAACTGTCAATTTGGAGCTGCAGCTCACAGAAGGGCCTGCACCGCCCTGACCCTGTGTTACCAAAGAGATGTGGTCTTGACCCCAGGCAGAAGCTCAGCAGCCCAGTCACAGCCACGTAGCGGGTAGAATTTCAGGAATTAAATGAGGGAGAAATTTTTCTCAATATACAGATACTCAAGTGTGTCCATAAGGGAGGAAGAATTGCTTCCCTGGCTGGATATTTTCGTTGTTGCTTTTTGGTGGGCTATAGTAATAATCCATTTGTGGATGGATCAGTTCTCCTGAAATCCTGGGAGCAGCAGGGATTAGTGGGAGTAGAATCAAAGGAGAGATGGGTTCTTTTCCTAACTCTGCCTTTCAGCAAGTGATCTCCCTCTCTCTACTCCCTCCGTCTCACGCTGTCACACACAGAGTTCTGCCCACGCTCCCGAAGGAAGTGCTTTAGAAACCCCGGTTCTGAGTGTAAGATGAGCTGCTGTCTTATATTTAAAGTTTCCCACCAGAAAGATTCTGCAAAATCCGAGCTTTCCCTTTCAAAGCCATTGCTGTACGTGGCTCCAAGGCACAGAGCTGCATTTCAGGAGATGGCAGAAGCCTCAGTGAGAACAAGCAGCTCTGGCAGAAGACCCATCAGTATCATTTGTGGGAGACCAACTGGTAATAAACACCACGCAGAAAGTCACTCACCATCCCCACTCATTAACTAATGACAACATTTGTCTTTAAAGAAGCATTTGCCCACTGCTCCAACATCTTCCCTCTCTTCAGCCCCTTGTTTTTCCTAGAACCAGCAAGAAAACCAACCGGTAGCTACAGCAGAAAGGGGAGGAACATCTTCCCCTCCTTGCCCCCTCCTTCCTTCTCTCATAACCTCCAGCTAAATTTCATGCAGCTCCCAATCTGTTACAGCCCTTGGCTCTTTTCCTGCTTCCTACAGCCATCTTTTCCTGCTCAGACTTCAGGTTCAAGCCTGGATTGGAACAGAGAAACCCTTTTGCAGGCTGAGAGTACAGGTCAGATTACACATGAAGCAGATAAAATAGCAAATAGGCAAAGCCAACCCTCTCACAGACACAAGTTCACTCTCCGATCCCGGCCCTCCACATAAGAACATTTACCAGGAAAATTAAACCAGCAGAACCTTCTTCACTTCTCCAAAGCCTCAGGCTCCCATGGAGCCGAGTCTGTCACGGGGGGAGCAAAGTTTGTCAAAACCATACCTGGGACACGTGGGCACCTTGCTTTGCCTTCTCTCGTCTCTTCTTCCTGTGGCTCCACTGACCGTCTCGTGTCTTCTCTGTTGTGGTGCGATTCCCTTCTTCTTACTGGGAAAACGAAAGGGTCAAAACGGTGCTTAACAGCTCAACTCTGGCTCCTCGAAAGCAATCACAGGGACAGGAGAGAATACACTCCCCACCCGAAAGCCACGTTTACAAACCATTTCTGGAGCTCTTAAGCAGGTACATTATGCCGTGCAAAATTCCATCTCTAACTTGGCCACACAATGAACTTCAGCTATGAAAACAAGATCAGGAGATCTTGAAATGGAACTTGCCTTTTAAAAAAATTAAAACATAAAATTGAGGGGAGCTCTTCTTTCCCTACAAAATCTCTTTTCCTTAGCCAGGGGAAAAAAAAAATTGAAAAAAAAATGTAAATCAATCTCCATTTTCTGCAACAGCTGCACAGCTTGGAAGATGAAGGCTGCAGCCTTCCTACGGTTGTTTTTTTTTTCCCCTTTAGGGAGAATAATCACTTGGATTGCGGTCTTGGATGCACTCTCTTCATTTAGTATCCAAAGAAAGTATAAAAAAAATAAAGCAGATGCTCCCTGTTGTCTTTTCCTGAATAAACTGACACCTTAGGCATAAGAGATGAGAATAATGCAACAGACACGGAAGGGTTTGTCACCCTTGTCCCCTCTTCCCCAGGTGCCAGCACACGTACACGTTTAACACGCGTGATAAAGCATCTTTTTTTTACCTTTAGTAAACTCCTTTGGGATTTGGCGTAGAGGCTTGTGAAAGAATTGTATTTCAAAAAATGCTTAGCATGGAGTTGGGGTAATACATAGTCTAGAAAATTATTCACTTGCACCAAATAGTGGTTAAAGCAGCTCCTACATTGTAAAGAATGTTCACTCTTGTACCTTTGGAAAATAGCCTTTGCATGGGCCTTTCTATTGCTGCCCTACCACTGTGCAGCAAACACTGCGGGGAAACGTCTGGTTTATTCCAAAGGAATTTACACTGACATCAACTTCTAGGAAGTAAGTAAATGAGTATTTGCACCCCTGATTTTTACCAAAGCCAATTCTGAAATTCAAGTTTATGTTATTTGGGTGTTAAATCTAACCCAACCAAATAATTCCGGGGTTAAATGTGATCCACTTTCATCGCTCAAAAAGATCCACTGAAACTGTAACAGCCTCAAGTGGATATTTTGACAAAGAATATCTACAGGAGTCAGAGGTTGTGACATAAGACTTTCTCAAATACCAAGGCACTATGAAGAATTAATAAATATTCCCGTAACTACCATATATTCCACAAAATTAAAAATTTCTGTAAAAGATTCACCACTTCTTTGCTAACGAACAAAGATAGTAGAGGAACACAGTATTTTTGCTTGTTTTAAATATTGCTTGCAATAGGTAACAAACAGAACGCTTGTGTATAACGCTGGCATTAGAGATATACAGCACACAGGCAAACACCTATGTACACACACACGCACACACACGGCACAGCAGCCCTACAGGCTGCCACTTCCACCAACAGTCACGTTACAGGATGGACTCAGTGGATAATATTTCTTCAGTCGGACAGTTGGAATACACAATAACAGCTGGATCCGTATTTCAGCTACTGTTTGTACATTCATTTTAATGCTCAGGAAAATATATATTTTATTTTATTAAGTTTTGCTGCAAAACAGAAACAAAAATGAAATCCCTTTTTCTCATGTCTTAATTATTACTATTTATTTTCTTTACACTTTGATTGGAGTATTTAACACCTGCCTTTGGCATTATGGATAGAAAGCTCAGGAGTCTCTGAACACACTGTTGTGCCAAAAAAAACCCAAACAAAAATAATGGAAGAAGAGTGTCACTTAGAGGTTAGAAATATTTGTTGTAACAACATATTTTCTCCAATCAGTGTTCACTACTTTATCTCTAAGGCACACACTCTGTCTTTAGGATCTCCTTACATCCAGATTTGCCTCCGTCAGTCCCAGTTCTCGTTGAGCCCGTGAGTTCCAGTGGAGAGATCGTGCTGTCTTGGGACGTTACCACCGACAGGCGCCTGGGGGAACCGATGCCGTGACTGATCTCCTCCGAAATCTCGTGGCGTGAAGTGCAAGCGGATGCTTAGCCATGGCCTGCCAAGGGATGAGGGATATCCTCCGACAGCCTCTCCCCTCAGAGCAGCACAAGGCTGCAAACCCGACGCTGCAGGGCCCCAGATGTGGTGCAGTCACTGGAGCTGGACGCCGTGGAAAACATCTGCACGTGGAAGTCTATTCGCCTCTGCTCTGAAAAAGTCTCTCACACTTTCAGTAGACAGGTCAGTGCTCTTTACTTAGGTCCTCCTGCTGGATCAGCAGCACAGGGCGAGGGGGCTGCCCGTCCTCCAGCACCGCTCCTCAGCCTTCGGACATTGTATGTAGAGGGGACTCCCTCCACCTCCGCCCAAGTCACACCAGTTATTTGTTTCCCTCTTTTCCAGGATGGCTTTGCCGGTAGCCAAACACGTCAGCCTGACTAGCGCTTCTCATCTAAAATGCAAATGAAAAGGAAGTAAAGGAGGGAGGTGGGAACGGGAAGGGAAGCAAGCGTATCCTTAGACAAAGATCTGGATCCTCTCCCGGATAGCCTGCCGGCAGATGGGGCAGACGGTAAGGGCTGTGCTGCAGTCTGGGCAAGAGCCGTGTCCGCACTGGAAGACCAGTTTGATTTGGTCATCGATGCAAATGGGGCAGGTGATGCGCTCTTCCATCTGCCGGTAGCGGTTTTGCAGCTCCTCCATGAGCTTCCTCTGATCGGTGGACTCAGAGCTCGGGCTGCACTCCACCTCGGTGCTGTCTGCAGGGGTGGAGAGCAGGGAGAGTTAGTCACTCTAGCCCCACGGAGGGGCTCTTTAATTAGACTCTGCCCCTCAAGAGTAGCAATTAGTGCAGACTAAACTCTCCTCAACGAGCCTTATCCAGGGATTGCTCAAATAAAAAGCCCGAGATAATGCTTTCTACAGACTGGCCAGTGTTGCTTTCCTCCATGCGGTTGCTGGGCTGCTTTGTGCATTTGTGTTTTTGTCTGAATTTGTCCATTTGGGTTTTTTAAAGGGAAGAAAACATTGCCTGATACGTCCTGCCTTGGTGTTCTAGAATACGCTGCTGCTACCTTCAAGTGGAAACATTCAAAGCTGGTTGTGATGTTCTGCCATACTAGTCTGGGAATCCTTACTATGTTCTCTCAACCTCCTGTTCACTTATGTTGACTTTTGCATACACGAAGCTACACAAATAGAGTCATTTGGTCAACTCTATGAAATGGAAAGAACCTCAAACCTTGGACAACAGCCAGCTTAGGTAAAGAGACTCCTTCTGGTTTCAGCTTAACTCAGCCACTGTTCATCTTCTGCTCCTCAATCTTTGATTAGGTCACTTTACACTTCAGTACAGATGCCCCTTTCCCCAACGTTCCTTATTATTGGCACTTCAGTGGTGCAAGAAGTGATTTCAAATCCATAAAGGTGAAGCAAGTTTGGGGACAGGGAGCTTGCTAAAGGCAAACACTGAAGACATCACTGATAGGGAAATCCTGCTGATAGTCTCAGGAGACCTTGACTTTCCTCCTCCAGCAGAAATCTGCATGCAAATGTCTCATTTGGAATTCTCATCATCATTATTTTGTTACAAAGACAAATGCTCCTGCCTACTGTCAGGTAAGCTTTCTATTTTTTTCGTTATGGAGTTCCACAGAGGATTTCTGTCTCTGCCAGCTGTGTACATCCAATGTCACAGGACAGATTCTGGTTCCCCTCTGCTTTTGTCCAGGCATCAAAGTCACAAGGCTGTAGTCTGACCCCAACAAAGGGGTCCACAATTCTAAGCCATGAGCAGTAGGACATGGAATTCGTTTTCACTGTGCACTTGCACACTGATCTCAGCTAGAAAGACATCAGCTCTCAGAACCACTACGGAAAAAGCAGTGGGCAACTTGCATTAACTCTAAGGCAAATGGAAACCTGCTGCTGGCTCGTTGATAGGCATAACATTGCCCACTCTGGACACTGAGTAATGGGGACAGAAGACAATCTGTTTAAAACTCAGCTAAAGAGCTTTATCAAAAGAATCCAGCTCAATGATTCCTGGATAGCTGGCTAATGCCAGCCCTGCACAGACTGCAACTTCAGCCAAGGGAGAAACAAGGCTTTCACAAGATGTAATTTTTCCTTTCTTGCATATCTTCACTGTTAAATCACTGTCTGAAAATGGTTAGACTGACACATGGAGAACCTGATATTTGCTTTCAATACACAAGATAAGCCAGGCACAGGACAAGCTCCATCAAACCTCCTGTCCTGGCTATGCAGCTTGAGCTTGGCCCATGACACCTGAGAGGATCTGCCTTTTCCTCTCTAAAGGTGGTCAATGCAACAGGCACACCCCACCCCACCCCCCTCACCCCCCAACTCCCACCAAAAAAAAACCCCAAACAAACCAAAATTAACTCCT
>JAOXNO010000009.1:2481722-2514050 GCA_028565335.1 Limnodromus scolopaceus
AAAATTAACTCCTTTCTTTATGGTTATTTCACTGAAACTCATTAACGCTGCTCAAACCAATGCTGTGCAGGTCTCTTCCCAAGGAATTAACAGCAGGAACAGCAGAAGTACCTTGTTTCAGTTTTTTGGTTATTGTCACTTGACATTTGATGCACTTCTTCATCCTCCTGGAGCATTCTACCATGAATGAGACAAGAAGAGATTGCAATTGAGTCTATTGATTGCCAGAATCAAGAAGCAGCGAACAGATCCAAGAACATAAGCTTTGAGCAACCAGAGACCTTCCTGGATGATTAAAAGACTGTTTCTGCACAGAAACGAGGACACCACCTTCTTTTTGAGCTACATCCTGATCTCCTGCTTTAGTCTCTCCTACGCCAGTAGCAAATACACCACCTTTAAGGCCTCAATGCTCTGTGCTACTGGAACCGCTGCACCGTGGATCAAAACAGCCCTTTGCTCTGAGGGAAGAGGACACAGCTCTGGCACAGAGTCCTCACCAAATTCCCCATGGTCAGACTGTGAGTGCCTTGGGAGATAACAAACTTGCTGACACATTTGAGCAGGCTGCCATTAAATAACTGAAACACAAACCAGTAACAAACACCAGAGAAGAGGGAAATCCTTCTCAGGAGCTTTTTTGATGGATAAAGCACTGCCAGCTAGAACTGAAACATCTGGCTTTCCTTCTGAATTATCCAGAGTATCTATAAGCACAAGAAAAGCTGCCTGGGGTCCTCATCAGCAGGTAGTCAGAATATTCTGCTTTTCACAGAGAGCTTTGGACATCTTAGATAAGATGTTGGTCCTGAAATCATGCTGGGCTTGTTTCAGGACACAAACAGCACAATAGCTTCGTGTCTAAACAGAGCGTGATTTATGAGAGCCCAGCTAGGGAAGGTCTGTGGTGGAACAGGAAAGAAAAATTATAAAAGAAAGAAAAAAACCTGAGAATGGACTTACCTTCACACACAATACTGTGCTGGCACGGGAAGAAATGGATGAGCAAGGCCAGCTCTGAGCAGACCAGGCACTCTGTGGGGACTGCCACGCTCGAGACACTAAGGTTGGTCATTGTGTTGGGGGTGGTGTGGACACGGCGAAGGCTACAGGTGACGACTGAGCTGTCTGAAGAAACCTGCTGTTCCCTGCAACCGTGAACACGTAATAAAATTTGAGCCACATACTCCAGGTCCTCCTTCAGCAACCAGATAACACTGTAGTGATCCCTGGCAAACACTCCACATGGAGACCGAGCAGCTGATGCTCAGGTAGCATAAACCTGTGAACCTCCATTGCCCCAGTGGGACCAACTGAGCCTCTAGTAGATAGAATTCTGACTGGATCTAGCTAAAAAGAAAGGGAAAGACCAGGGATGACCAGTATTTACACAAGCTGAAACTGCTCTTTTGGAGGGCAACAGCAAGGTATTGACAGTACAATCATCTGCTGGGAGGAGTCAGCTTTTAGAAGCTTAAGTGCAGCCCTAAGGATCCTCCCTATTTGCCTGCTCCTGAAAAGTGCCCAGGGTGGTTGTACATGATGCAGATTTCTGTCCTGACATTATGAGCCTCCAATCCAAAACCCTCAGCATCCAATCCATGCACTACTTTTCCTGCCAGCTAGACCTACTACCTAAACTGCAGGAATGACTAATGATTGAACAGAAGGACAAGGATAGTCATTTACTAGCAAATGTCTTCAGTACTGCCAAGAAACCCCCAGCCCACCACGAGGGCCGCTTTTGGGTCTTTTGATACAAAAGGGGTGCTTTTGGGTCTTTTGATACAAAGTCAGTAAGTTTCTGGGAGGAAACTGCTTTCTAGTTTCTTACGAAAGTGGCAGTAGCTTTGCTATAAATGGGTTTGAATCCCTGATACCCTTCCTCTTCCGGACCTACTAATTTCAGTCAGACTCATCAAGCAGCTTAAGAAGGTTTAGCAAATGATCCTGTCACTGATGGCTCCTGGTGTCCTTAGGATCTGGTACACAGCACTTTGCAGCAGCTGCCTCAGCTCTGCAGACACACACCCAAGTCCTCCAGTGGTACCACGACTCTGGGTCTGTGCCCTCAGATCAAACACAACTCTGCTTTCATGTTTGCAAAGTCAAAATCCAAACAGATATGTCTCAGAACCTGAGACGGAGCCATCTTTGACTTGCTACTCTCCCTTTGGCATTTTCTCAGCTATTTCTCTTATCAGCTGAAAAACAAGTGTTTATCTAGCTCTGGAATAAATCCTGCAGATTCTGGTGCCCACTCTTTTCTTGCTCTTTCTCTTTGTTTAGACTTTAAGTGTCTATAACTGCAGAATCCAATGAAAGTAAAACAGGATCCAGAATCACTCTGCAAGAGAGAAGTTGCTCTTGGCTTCAGTGGCCACTCGTCTCACACCGCCTCAGGGCCCTCTAAGTCAAGAGGCCGAGTTTGCACCGGGCAGTATAAATCTGCTTTTCCCAGCTCTTCCAGATGGCAGTATGTACCCTTAAATAACCCTTCCAGAAACACAGGGCCAGCAACCAGCTCCAAATGAAACAGGAGGTGCTCAGACCGACATCCAAAGGGTTTCAAAGAGGCTTCATCCCTCCTGGAAGAGCTGCACGCAGTGACACACAGTGTGTTTTGCAGGCAAGCATACTGTAGCTGGTTTCCAGAGGAAAAGGTTTACCTGAATTTCTGTGAGAAGTCTTTGACGATCTGGACAATCCTTCCGTCTGTAATACGGTCTAAAGGAGACTTTCCCCGATGGTTTGCATAATTAATATCTGCTCCTTCTTGTGCTAAGTAACATGCAATTGCAGTTCCAACATTCAGCTCTACATTTCCAAGAAAGCCAGAAGCCTGCAGCTAAAAGATGTTGAGAAACACACTCTGTTAATAGAAAAAATTTCTGTTATGTGGCTTTGATCTCTATCAAGTTCTAAACAATGTTTACTTCTTAATCCTTGCACTTATAATTTGGAAATGCAATTTAGCATTCTTTTTTGAAAACACAAAAAGATCCTTCAGCATGTAAATAGGAGATTCAAACCTTGCATTCCGGGAACGAGAGTGCACAAGATTGATCCTAACTAATAGTACTAATCATAGTAATAGGCATTCACTTCCTCAGGCACTGAAAAGGAAGTACATTGAAGACACCTCAGTCCATACCAATTTGTGAACAGCTGTACGTACACATGTTTAAAAAAAAAAAAGTTTTGTGCATATTATCCAAACTAATTTCAAGTCAACAAAAATTTTCCACTGACTTCAACACCAGGGCATGCAGATCGGGGCAAGTAAAATTAGACGTGAAGGAGTCTATGGCATGTAGATATAATGTTACTGTAAGCAGTGTTGGGAAGGACATGCACAGATGCCTCTTGTTGCTTTAAGACTTTCTGCATCCAGGGCTAGCGACTGGCTGTTCCTGGCACAAGCTAAGACCAAACAACCAGCAAAGCCCTTACGCAGAGTTTCAGCGAGATGATGTGCCTCACCTCTCACATTCTGCTCTGCATCTGCAGATAACTGGGGTGTTTGCGGTTAGCTATCCTCATATTTTCCATGCCATCAGACAGAAATGGATGGCTGTGGTTCTGGGGCATGAATTAAACCCAAGACTCTTGGCTCTGCAACGGGATTCATGACCTTTCACATGTCAAGAAAGAAGCACACAATGCTAATAAAAATATCAGGGGAGGCAGTATGAATTGTTGTCTGACTATGTGAAGTTTCATGCTATAAATTCAAGCACACCCTCAGAGGCCTCAGAAGATCTATTCTTGCTTTCCCACAAGCAAAAGGTTTGTTTCCACGCTCCCCATGCGGACTGGCTTTACACAATTTCCCTGCCTTCCTTTGCCCCCTTAGATCCCACTATCTGCTGTCGTTTTAACATCGCCAAGCATTTTCCTGCCCTTGGTGCTACTATTTCTCCTTCTCCCAGCTCACCTTGGAAAGGAAGGCCAACCCCATCTCCCCTTCGCGCTTCTCCATCATGATGGACATCAGTTGCTGCCGTTCCAAGGCAATGTGCATGGCCGTGTCCCCATCTTCATCTTCAGCGTTGACATCGCTGCCTTCGCTGACCAGCAGCTGCACCATCCCCACGTGTCCCTGGATGACAGCCAGGTGCAGCGGTGTCTGGTTGCGGTTGTTCTTCAGGTTGACATCACAGCGACCCTTGAAGAGGAGAAGAATTGCATCAGAGTGAGTTGTTGCTGCTGAGCTTGGCTGAAGAAGAATGGTGTGCATGTGCTGCTTGTTGAGGCCCCAAATCTCAATTCCATCCTTGTCAGGACAGCACTATAGAGTCCTCTAAGAGAGCTATGTGATCCAGCCCTCTGTATCTTGGCCATATGACCCAGACACCTCAACGATCAAGAAAGGAAGAACCAAAAGCCAAGTGCCCAACCAACACACAGATAACATTTTCCTGGTGATGATTCGGACACAACAACTCATCACTTCCCTGACACAACCAAATCCTACAACTACGCCAAGCAAACAGTCACGGACTAGCTCCTCTAAAGCAGCACTGATTCCTTGCTGTCTGATGTGCTTTGATCAAAGGAAAGAGGAGAAAAACCTGTTCAAATCTGAATCTTTCTGCCCCTCTGCCAAACCTGCAGGGGAAGGCAGCAGCGTCAGAGACAGAGAGCCTTTGAAGACACAGACATCATGCGAAAAATAAAGCAATCATTGTACATTGACAGAGACGTTCTTGTGAGTTCAGCATTAACCCAACAGTGCTTAGGAAACACGGGGTTTTGGGAATGGGACAGATGGGAGTTTTTTGTGGTGGTGATTTGGTTTTGTTTTGTTTCTTACCTCCTTAATGAGAATTTCTGCCACTTCCTTGTGATTATTGAGAGCAGCGAGGTGCAGGGCAGTGAAGCCATCTTCCTTTTTGGAGTCAACTAGCTGCCGAGCTCTTGCTAGAATCTTCTTTATGGCTCTAGAGTGTTGGAGGTTAATAGAGATGGAAGAGTTACTCTATCAGGAAACAAAACAATGCCAAAGAGACAGGCCTGCCTCTCCTGCTCAGTAGTTATGAATGTTCGTGTTTTAATAGGCAGACATAAGCAGAACAGATTTCCTACCCAAGCTAGGGAGGTATGAGAAAGATGGGATGAGGAAAGCACGAGTTAACATCTGTAAAAGCAGTAAAAAATGAAAAAAGGTGGCTCACAGCTTGTTGCCTTTTAGAGCAGCATAGTGGAGCAGGTTGAAGCCTTGACAGTTCTGGACAGTGAAGTCTATGTTGGGTACTTCAGTGAGAATCTCAATAACGACCTTGTAATCTGCAGTGATAGCATAATGCAGGGGGGTGTCTCCCTGGGAATCCTAGAGAAGGAAAGCAAAGCAGGATACAGGTTACCTACCCCAGAACATCAAATGAAGCAGCTCAGCCTGAGGGACAGTTCAAGAAGATATATAGTGTCACCAGGTCACATCAGTTCCAGGCCAAACATCACTGGCATCCATAGCGGTTTCAGAGCCCTTGTGAAATCATTTTCCCAGGGCTTGGAACCAGCTGCTGGGCAGACAGCTGCTGACATTCCTAACTAGCTTTGAGAGACTGACCCAGCACAGTTCAGTCCCACCATCACTCAAGCACACCCTAAAAAGGGGCTGGGTCCAATTCACAAATTCACTGCCCTTCAAGTTCTAAATGCCAGCCTTAAAAACCTCACCACTCCTTATGGCTGGGAAGAGAAGTGTTTCAAGAACACACATTAACAGCAGGTCAGCTTTCCCTGGAAGCCCAAATCCAGCACAGCAGAGAATGCTACTGGATTGAGCTGAGCAGACTCACAACCATGAAGGGGCAGAGCCAAACCCGGAATTTCAGAGTACTGAAGTCAGAGGAACACTTGCCCTGTGCAATGCACAGCAGTGTTTTTCAAGAGAATGACCTTCAAATTCTACCAAGCAACAAATAGTGTAAGACATAAAGAAGCACCTCCCCATCTAGGAAAAAAACAAACCAAACCAAAACCCTCAAACACACAAAAAAACCCAGACTCACTGGCAGGTTGACATCACAGTTGAGCTCACAGAGGGTCCGCACCACCTCTGTGAATCCTTGGCTGACAGCAACATACAACGCTGTGCACTTTGCATTGTTCAACAGATCCGCACTGGCTCCTTTACCAATAAGCACACGGGCAACCTCCGCTTTGTTTCTGATTTAAAAGGAAAGAGAAGACAGATTAGGTTCAATGCTGTGCAGACAGGAAATTCTTCCCCCTTGAAAGGCAATAGAAATTCTCGGGTTTTGTGTTCTCTTGACCTCATCCCACCTCCTCTTAGTATTAAAAAAAAAAAATCAAACAACCAACCCACAACAAACTGTTCCTAATTTGTACTCTGGAATCTTCTGTCTTACTACCCCAGCCCCCTGAAAAAAATAAATCTAATCACCAAAAGCTCCTTATCACCTTTTCCTGTTCCCCCCAAAATTTCTAGCATGGAAACTGACCTATCTGGGGAGGTTAAATTAATGCACTAAGAAACGTAACTTTTGCCCTGAAGCTCAAAGACCAATTTCTAACAAGCCAAATCAGAGGAAAGCCTCCATCTGCCACATACAAATAGGTGGTTTGTGTGAAGGGTATCTAGAAACGTCCTTTTGCAGCCCTTTAGGTCTTGTGTCAGAGATAGTTAGATTAGAAAGATATCCTACCCAAAAGCTGCGTAGTGCAGTGCTGTATCCCCCTCTTCATCCCTTAGGTTGACAGAGGCATGTGCCTGCAGCAGAATCTTCACAACATCCAGATGCCCCTGGTAGGAGGCGATCTGCAGGGCAGTTCTGCCCTGGTTCTTTGCGTCGACCTGCAGGAAGGGCAGAGACACAGCAAACAGCTTGGTTAGGAAAGACCTTGCCTCGTGTTCAGGACTTAGCTCTGCTCTAGAGCAGGCCCAGCAGGGTGGGAGTCACTCGCTGCAGAACAGCTGCAGACTCAAAAATGCTAAGTATAATCCGTGCCCTGTTGGCTCCGCTTTATGGACATCGACCACCAGGCTGACCTTGTCCCAGAATACTTCTAAGAGGGAAGGGGACAGCACATTTAGTCAAGAGAGGAGAAGCAAGTGAAGAGAGCTGGAAGCCAGGGTTCTAATTGCAGCTCTGATGCCAAATCCCTCCATGCCTGCAAGCAGAATGCTTCTCGACATCTCTGCCAACAATTCCTTTCCCCATTGGAAAATGTGTGAGGAGATGAAATTAGCTTTGCATAAGGCTTTGAAGATGCCAAGTCCCCATTATTCCATGTTACTCCAGGTACTTCACTGGGCACGATGGCTGGAGGGTATTTCACAGTGCTGAAGTGCTGCCACGAGACTGAGAATTAAAGGGACCGAAGAACAAAAGACAGACTGTATGAAAAGCAAAAAAATAAAAAAAAAGGAAAAGAAGCTACTGAAATCAGTGGGAGGCTAAGGAGAAGAGATGAAGGAGCTCACAAAACCTCAGCAGATTGGCAAGGAAAACAAAGGGTTTTTTCCCTGCAGCTGGTTCCATGCGGGAGTCAGGAAAAGAGAACAGGCAAGACTTCCCTTAATTCACTCAAAATGCTGGGTGAGTCATTTAGGCACGGAGGCATTAGAGGCCATGGTGCTACTCTTCCATTTATGCAAGAAAGACAATGCTGATAAGCTGGAAAGTCCTTGGCAAGCAATTCCGCCTTGCACTACTAAGTGACCACCAAATCCAGCCTCCTCTGGCTGTATATAATGCTCTAACAGAAATAACTGATTTATTAATAAAAATATTAGAACAGAAATAGAATATAGAAGTCTAATAGAAATAATGTAATAACATAATGGATTCCTGACTCTTGGCACTTTCTTATCTGGGATAAATTTGACAGTTGCAGGTATTTGTCTATTTCTCTAATTTCAGAGGCCCCATTAACATTGTAAGTAAAAAAGTATAACAAATACCAGACAACTAACCACTACTTCAGCTTCGCAGGAGTTCCTTCAGAACTGATCCTAGTTTTCCTGGTTCATGCATCAGCTGCTCCTGCCAGCCATGCAGACAGCCTCAACAAAACCTATGTTTTGTTACCAATGGTTTCCAAGAACACTGCTGAAATACTTTGCTTCTCCTTTTTTAACCTGTTTACAAACCCCGTACCCCTCACTGAAGGAGCGTGAACCTTCAGGCAGCTTGAAAGAGCAGTGATTTGAGTAGACGTGATCCCAACAGTTTGGCACTCTGCAGGCACAGAAACTGCAGCAACAAGTCGAGCCCAGTTCCCTGCTCCAGTCAGACAGGAGATAAGACACCGCACAGACACGCACAGGATCCGGGCAGCTTTTCTCTTTCCTGATTCCAACAATTCCATTTCACAAGGTCATCTAAGGACAGGCACATTCAGCCAGACACAACCCATGGCTTTCTTTTCAAACAGAGGCCAGATACTTGGACATCTGGCTACTGTTTTCATATAGATAAATACCTCTCCCCCTATTTCTATAGGTGCAGTGTCCATACAGGAAATATGCAAAAAGCCAGCTTTGGAAACATGCTGTAAGGATTTAACTCCAGTTCTGATTTAATGCCACAAACTGCAGCCACACAATATGCACATTTAACACACAAATTTAATCCTAAATTGCAGGAAAACAATCTTCCAGCAAGTAGGAGCTAATACTAGGTGTGAAAAATCTATTATTTTTCTCTCATCCTCCTGCTTACTTCACCACAAAATTTTAAGACAGTGTTTTAAAGAAGAGCAACAAAAAGTAACCGTTGAGAATGTCTTGAAAGCTCACCTTGTCCGGGTACTTCTGAAGGAGCTCCTGAACTTTAGCTGTGTTGTTGAGCGCTGCACAAATGACCAGGCACCCCGCGTGCTCTGACTCCGTCTTCTGGGACAGCAGTTTCTCCAACACTGTAATCAAAGTACCTGGTGGGAAGGCGAAACAGCCACAGGTTAAGAGGGGCAAAGAGCACATATATACGTGTGTAGGGTTGGCATAGCACAGCTGTATAACCACACCATGGGCCTGCTGTACCTCTAGTATTTAGCTTGCAAAAAGAGCTTTACAAATTTGTGGCTTGCGGAGAACTTTGGCTTTACGAGCCTGACGTTTTAAGAACCTAAAAAACACGAGAGCACGCTACAGAAGACCAACAGAGAAAAATCAATCAATCACTACTAAAAGGCAAATAATCTGAAGAGGAATGTGTGGTTTTAGAAAGGATGCTGCAGGGAAGAAAGGTCCTTTCAGGTGAGCCCTCTAATTACACACTTTTGAGTGCTTGAGAGAACAGAGGTGTTAGTTCTCCAGATAGAGCAAAGTTAAAAAGCTTGGGCTCATTTGGATGTTCACCCTGAAGTCTAACTTGAGCAAACAATTTAAGACCCATCCACACAGCAAAGCAAAAAAAACCCCAGCAGGTCTGTCCTCTCTCCTGCATGATCCACACATCTAAAGGAAGTAAGTATGGTGAGGCTACAAAACATTTTATGACCAGATGTGCAAAGCAGACAAAATCCCCTCTACACATCATGTGATCCCAAATTCAATTTCAGGGTGGACTGAGCAAAATAGTCACTGATTTGACAACATTCTCACACGAAGACCTGGGAATATTTCACAAGCATTTAAGAATTAGCATCCTCCTACAGGAAATGCAGCGCGATGGAACAGGAAACTGAGACAGATCAAGGCAGAAGCAAATACTGAACCTAGGGCAGTGCTATGGCTAGCATTCCTGAGTCCTAAATTCTGTATTTTCCTGTTAAGACCAGCTTTGCTTCCCCAGTTAAGGCACAGCTTGGTTTTGGAGCTCTGTCCAGGGAAGAATGGGCAGCTGGAGTTTAACACTGTCCACAGATCGTTGCTGTTGTTACACCACAGCAACCATTTCACAACCCCTGACAGATCAGCCATCTCTGCTTCTCGCTATCTCACTTTTTGACTCCTTTGCGCTCTCCGTTGTCATAAGGTTTGCTTCCTCATCTCTCTGGTAGGCCGTCAGACAAGCCGGGTTAAACGTCCAGGACTGCCCTCCAACCGACACTCGCAGATCGCCGTCCCCATAGACTTTGATCACTTTGCCGATGTGCCCCAGGGTCTGCAAGGGAAAGAAAGAGAGAAACGATGTTTACAAGGTAAGACGCAGCGCGCTGTGCAGCTCAGAACCAAAGCAATGCCTCTAAGAGTGGTTTCACAGGCGGCACTCCTGCTGTGTGAAAAGAAGCACCGAAGAGTGACACACTCGCAGACAGCTCCCACCTCAAGGACATCAGAGGGTTCTCAGCAGTCTCTCTATTACTGGTTTTACGTAAGAAGGGTTTCCCAGACTCGTTACAAAAGTCTGGAGAGGAAGGTGGAGGAACAACAAAACATGGCACGAAGAGAGAACTGACATAACTGGGAGTAGGAAAGGTTTCCTCTGTGCATTTAATTGCTCCCAGAGGACACCTGCATCCTGCTTTTTAGCCATAGTGGTCTGATTAGACTATTTTTCCACTTGGACACTTTCCTGCCTTGTTCCAGAGAATTAGGGAGGGCGTAAGAGGACTGGTTTCCTTTGGTTAGTGAAATCTCTTATCTGACTTACTGGTAGCCAAATCCTTTGTCAGATTCCCCATCTACCTGCTTTCCTTTGGGTGCTGCAGTAGGATGGTATTACCGATAGCCAACAGGACTAGATAACATCTATTTTGCAAGGCCTCGGCAGTCCCAGAAAGGTCTGTGCACTCACTGACCAGCAGGAACACTGGAGGCAATGCAAGCTTAAGTCACTATTACTAATTGCTTGGGAAAACTGGAAATTACTGGACTGTCCTGGAGCCGGCGCACACTCACAGGTGCCATTTCATCTGTCCACTCCCCATGACCAGGTTGGAATCGCTTCACTGTTTCCATATCATCTATCACCCGGACAACATCACCAACCCAAAAGGTGTTGAGCTACAAGAAAAAGAAAGTCATAAGCTTTTTGGGGACGAAGCTAAGGAAAAAAAAAAAGTGATTAGTCCCTCCACCCCCACCCTCACAAAACCCAACCAAACAAGAAGCCCACTGACTCAAACCTCAAGGCATTACAAAACATAAGTACAGCTACCACAACATCTGTAATCACTGCACTGCAAAATAAACACAGTCCGAGGGCTGGGGTATCTCTGTTTTAAGCCAAGTACACATTTAAGTAGGGAAATACTTTAGGACAGAACGATTGTTGTCTTTTCTTTCTTCTTCAAACCACTTATAATTAATAAAGTACATATAGAGCTTTCCTTGGTCCATTTCCTCACTCTACCTGACTTGGCACCGGAGATTTTAATTCACTTTAATAGGGAAGTTGAATCTGTTCATTATTTAAAACAGAAAAGGGAATCCAGAGTTTATCTGTACTGGTAATTTGCCAGATGCTCCCTCTGCTCACTGAGCTAAGAAGGGAGCACTGTCAAAACACACTTTTCAAAGCAGACTAATTCTGCGCAAAACAGTCTGACACCGCATTTTCCATTGGAATTGGAGTTTTTAGCGTTGTGACCTTGTTCAGGTCTTTCACAATTTTGTAGTCTTCCAGCAGCTCTTTCTATAGCTATTAGCCCTGTTTCTAATCATCCACATTTCAAGTCCTCAAACCTCTGGGGAAGGCCAGAGCTATGAGGTTTAGAAATGCAGACACAAAATTAGAACAGCTGGATTAAAGACTGAGGTCAGCCAGAAAAATCAGAGAGAGGCAAGACAAAGAAAGATGCAAAAAGGAGAATAACGTGAAGACACAAGAACAAGGAAGAAAACAAAATGAAATGGAAATGGCATGGAAGAAGGTTCATCGCAGATGAAAGGTGCTGCAGAAGGATGAGCTGCTGTGGGTCTACTGTTAGTGCTCTTATCAAAGAAGCTGAAATTAAGGAATGGAATTTCTTAAGAACTTATATTTGAAATGCAAAGGTTCAGAGAGCCTAGTAGCCCAGCTCCCACTGTCTGCAACCATCTGTCTTAGCTCTTAGGCTTGCAGGAAATTCTGCCTAGAACTACTGCCTTTAGAATAGCAGTATATTTCCTTGAGACACGCTGTGTCCTAACACAGTGGGTTAAACTGACACCTATGCCCTGCGGCATTTCCCGTTCTGGCCAAGCTCACCTACCAGCACCTACCTTCGTCAGAGCTCCAGGATGGAAAGTCCAGCGGGTTTCACTGTTGAACTGGACCCTCACGTCCCCTCTGTCCGTGATTCTGTGCACAGTCCCTGTCTGGCCAATGAACTTTTGACGGTGGGAAAAAAAAAGTAGGGGAAACCCCCTAAATAAATCACATTGCTTAATAGTGGGGAAAGCAGTCACCCAAGGCATAGGTGGCTAAATCACCCACCACTTCCAATTCACAGACCAACAGTGCTCCCAAACCTACTTTAAATGAGATGCAGTCATTGTTTTTTTCTGCAAAAGGAGGGAAAAGCTGCTTAAGAAGCTCCTCTAAAGTAGCAGCATGTTGGGGGAGGAGGGTGATAGGGATACAAAGTGTGAAAATCCTTGAAAAAGCAGCACAAATTGTCCTCCTTTTTCCAAATGACAAAGGTGGGCAGAGATTACAACATTGTTCTGCAGTGTAATACCAGCACGGCATGCTCCGAGAGGAAAAAAAAGCAGGCATGGTAGAGGAGACTACAGAAACCAAAGTCTAGTTGTGTAGTGCAGTATTCTCTAACTGTTGATTCTGGCCAGTCCTGAGCAGCCGACAGTTTAGGAGACAAAACCTACCAATTTCTGAGGTGACGGGAAGTTACCATTTCTCTGTTTACAGCCCTCTCTACACCTGCATTCAGCAACAACAGGAATTCAGAAGTGCAGAGGTTTAACAGCCTAGCAGGCTATGTTAGCTACATGGCAACATTCAAAAACTATAGCTTTGGGGACGAAGGCTGTAGCTGGAATAAAAAAAATCATGGCTCTACTGACAGCTGCCTAAAAGTTCATGCCAGAAGACAGTAAGTCCCTGTCTGCCAGGCTAAAAAAGGAGACTGATGCTCAGCTGATAGACTTCCACATTGAAATTGAAATAACATAGTTTATCTTGACATTTGAAAGTCTGATTTCAACAAGACCACTCACCTGCAGGGCAGTTCGGGCTAGGATACATATATAATGTAAAATAGTATAACCTTCATAATTTTATAGCACTGCTTCATATAGCAAGGCTTCAGACAGCTGTCTCAGGATCAGACCTGCAGGTTATTCAGTTTACTGACTCAAGCATAGCTGGCATTTGGGTCACTTGTGGTTATACACTTCCCTCCTCTCCAAAAAGCTAATTTTATACAAGTTACTACTACAGGTTCAGAGACAGGCCTTATTACTGTAACAGTGACTATCAACATGCGATTTTTGTCTTGCAGTAAATCTACTGCACAACAGCAATATGTGAAGGTAATTTATTCTATTTTGGGCAATATCTGTAGACTATTAAAAACCAAGAAATTTGGCTTAACGAGAAACAAAAAGCACAGATCTTTTAATTTATATGGCAAATTTATTCATTTAGCTGTTATCATTTCACCTGAATGTAAGCCCACACCAAATATTCACAACCCCCTGGAGACTTACTTCCATGATTGCCGCCATGAGACGCTATAATACAGTCATAAGTGTCATTCCTATCTTTATTTCCTCTACTGTCTGATTTTTTTTTTAGACAACAGGTGACTACAGACTGATAGCTCTTCAAACTAAAGACAAGACAACAGGCTAAGCTCCAAGAACATCATGTGGGCTGTGAAATTTTAGCTGTGGCCAGGGATAGAGCCCACTGTTGACAAAACACATAACTTTCATTAATAGTAATGCACAGTGCAAAAGCAGCCAAACAGAGAACGGATCCAGAACTCCAAGGAAGAGATCTGCAGGTCATTTAAAAACAAACAAACCAGCCATTAGCTTTTTGCACTGGCTTCCAAGACCTCAGAGCAACTCTTTTGACCCATTGTAGACTCTTATAAATTATGCAGGGCTCCACAAGGCAATTCTCATACAACACAGATTTATCTGAGCCTAAAAAGAAATCTGACTCCACTGTCCTATCACTAAAGAATTAGTATTTGTGATTCAGTCAACATAATATAAATATAGGAGGTAGTATGTTACACAAAGATGTTCTGGTAACTTCCTAGCTAGTGCCTACTTCTGTAGTCTGAGACAGTGATTGATACAATAAAAAGAGATCAGGAGCAAGCAGAGGCATACCTCAGCCATTTTAGGATTCCAGCCACCATGGCCCTCCTGCATCTCCCGCAAGATGTCAATGTCCAGCAGGCATTTCACTTTGTCCCCGTGCTGGAACGGATGCCTGTCCGTGCTCTCTTTCCTCTGCAGTTCAGCTGGTTTGCCTAAAGAGAAGAATGACATCACCCACATACATGCAGGCCGCAATAGTTTTGTGTCTCATTTGGCTTTGTAACAAGGGTTGCAAATTACCATAGGCCTAATTGGGGCAGAATGGTGTAAAACCCTTTTTTCTCTTGTGGAGTGTGTCCCACACGCTCTATGGGGCAGCACTACGCAGAGAGATCAAGAGGATTTCGCTCTAACTGGATATGGATATGGGTTAAACATGAGGTGGTTCTAACAAGACACAATTTTGCCCCTTCCCAGAGGGGAATGTCTCTGAACGATGCCTCTCATGTCATGTCAGACACCAGTAGCTGCTCTTGGCAATTCAGTCACCCACAACTGCTCTTCAGCAGACACACCCACACAGAACTTAAAATAAATCCTCCTCCACAGGCAGCCACATAACTTGCTTTGTGGAAAGCTTTACCCTCCCAGCCTTCCTGGGTAGCAAGAGGCCATACCCCTGGAAATAAGCTCCCCATCCAGCCCTTCCCTTCCCTCATGCTCTTGCCAAGCTGCTCAGGGGGGAGAAAAGAATGAGAAAGACCTGATTCTGCTGCTGCAAACTCAGTAACAGACCTCTCTTTTCCTTTAGGGGAGCAAAAGATGGCCCTTGCACCTCATTAAGAAGAGACACAACTAAATTGTACCTTAGTAAAAAGTGTCACAAACCCAAAACCATAAGTATTTTCCTTGGTTTCGTTAGAGTTAAGAGGAGAGGTGGATTGCAGCAAGTTGCCAATACAGAGATCACCTTTTTCCATGGCTATTTCTAACCTCCCTGCTGGGCAACTACTTGGCAGCTCCATTCTCAGAAATCTCCCTTTTGTCCCACTCCCCTTCAACACACTTTCTGGTCCACCAGAACAATAATATTTGCTCTCTAAAAGCACAGAGAACACCAGTTGGACCACTGCCTGCCCGAAGAATGCAAAACTTTGGATTAACAAAACTGACGCTGGGTTGAATTCTCTGCTGACAGATGCAGGGACACCCAAGGGAGCTTCACGCATCTGCAGCAGCAAGAATTTGCCTTGGCAGAAGATCCTTCCTTGGGGTACAGCTGTGGGCATCTGAGGGTCTTACACAATCTTACCACTGAAAGGCCAAACCACTTTACTGACCGCTCTGAAATAAAGCAATATGTTCACACACACCGCTTTTTTAAAATGGTACATATTATGTGAGAACTTTATCAAACCGCCCGCTGATCTTCTGTCTTCCAAGCAAAATGCTTTAGTGCCATGGAATGGCAACGTGAATCAGAATTTCTCAACAGAAACTGTCTCCACGCACCTAATTTTGGGAGATGCTCTTTGTAGTAATAGCCACCAGACGCCTCCACAGTACATTTCAGGTCCACTTTTCCCTTGTGTCCAACTCTGTAGACATTCCTGGTGCCATCAGACCAGGTGACGCTGGCCACGCTGCGCCCGGTCTCTACGTCCCAACCACAAATATCAACCACACGGCCAATTTTACCTTCACCACCTGATGGAAAAAAAGAGGGGTAAAAGAAGTGTCCAGCTTGCATTTTCACTGAGACCAATACACAGAAACTCACCTGACACTGGGATGCTTACCGAGATATAATTTAAATGACATTTTAATCTTAACTAAATATAAAAACAATGAACAAACTTGTCAGTTCTCCAACTATTCACCACAGAGGAGTAGGCACAGAGCCAAAAGTCAATAGCTTGGGCAGACGAAATTCTGACAGAGAAGCTGCGGCCAGGAAGGACTTCTGTGGGGTCCTACCATAGGCCAGCTTCACATGTGGAACAGAAACACACAGATCTGCTTCACTATCAAAATACTGGCTCCAGTCAAGTGTACTTCATATACATGAAAGAAGGAAATCACACCAAAAAAAAATTATGTGGCAGCTCATACAACTTCCTCACAGCTTGCATGATTCACCTTGATCTGCAGAAGGCATAAGAGATCTTCGTCACCTTTTAATTAGGGAAATTAAACCATGAGACAACTCAGTTTGACCAACTAGGAGAGAATCTATACATTAAACTCACTGAAAGCCAGCCAGCCATCTACTTGGGAATACAAATATGGAAAAGCTGAATTCTGTGTAGAAGCAGCCATTCCTCCTGGAGCACAGAAACACTGCATAGCTGGGCAACGCACAGCGTCATGGCACCACACTGTGGCAAGATAAAAACACAGCAGTGTGGTAAAGTCCACCCAAGATCTTCAGTCTCTCCCCAACACCAGCCAGGTGGAGGATACATCAGGTACAATTAGTTCTGGTTCTTTTCTTCACCTGCCCAAGCAAGGAGGAGTACGACTGAAACAATCCAAACAGGAGGATGTATTTATGAGCAGATAAATCTGGACGGGCACATGGGATGTACCCTCATCCAGGAGACAACCTAGTGAGATGCAGTCAGAATTCACAGATTCCCTACCTCACTCTGCTGCCAAGTCACGGTGTGACCTTGGGCAGGTCCCAGCACTGGTCCAGTGCTGTCCCAAACAGGGACAGCAACATCTCCCTGTCTCACCAGATGGACAGTGAGCTTCTAATTGCCTGCAAAGTCTGGGAATTTAACAGCTTAAAGAAGTTAACTTCCTCATCTAAGTGCGTATCTATCTAAAAAACATAATACAGACAAACTAGTGGGCTTTATTGTCAGTGCTGTCAATAGCAAGAACACGTCTTTAGAGGGCTGGTCTGAGAAATCAGAAAGTCCCAATATCTCTTGATTTATACTGGAAGAAAAATATTTTTTCAATCCTATCTGTCTTTAAAATCTCTCCCTAGAAATGGCAGGTGGATCCCAGTTCTGTACACAATTCACAATGCAGGCAGTTACCAGATCAGCACCCCACCCACCTAATACTATCCATGAAAACACAATTTAAGTTAACAAAAGCATTTCTGAGCACCAGCTACAAAAGAACTTAACATTCGTCTGTTGCAGAAGAGATTCAGACTGAACAACTACAAAAAATAATCTCGCCCCTTGCCCTTTGAGTTAGTTGAGATGCTTTTCCCTGAGGGGGACACTGGCTTGTTCTTCCACAGTGTTTGGACTCTGAGAAATAGTAGTAAGGAAAAGTATGTATTCAATGAGAGGGCTGAAGTCCCTGAAGAGCTGTCAGGGCCCACCCTGACTGCAGCAGAGAAAAAAGTTACTTAGCAGGACCCTATTACAGAGTTTGCAAGGTTATTTATTACCACTATTTATATGTTACCTCCTTAAACAGAAATAGAGTCCATGTGTTAGTGCCACCGGGAAGCTAAGTTCAGAAGGGCAAAAGGCTGCGGATGAGGGCAGCTCTGTCAGAGCCAGGCCAGTACTCATCAGAGACCAGCTGAGTGCCTGGCCTTCTGCTTCTTCTTGCTTGTCATGCCCATGTAACTGCTCTCAGGTCACAACCGTTGTAAGCAACACAAGTCTCAGACATGTAAATGTTGATCTGATCACGAAAGGACGGATAAGCTGCACTGAGCATAAGCTTCTTTTGCTCTCAGACCCTGCAAGTGTCCACGTCCTCCACTGAACCCAGAGCTGCAATGAATGGTGGGAGTCAACACTGGAAACCTTTGGAATTACAACTTAATTATCAAGGGAAAAAAGAAGCTGTAGACAGTGTGTGCAAGGCTCTGAAGTAGAAATGGACAGTAAAGTTTCCTTACTCCTATAGCACTACACAGAAATTGGTATCAATGAATTAGACACAGTCATTATACCCCAAGAGCCGCTGTAGAAAAGGCATTTTTGTCCCTTTGCAATTTCAGCCTGAAGTTACAACTCATAAAGAAAGCAGAAACCATTCTCCAGCAACCACAGCAAACAGTTCCTCATTAATGCTCCATGTCAAACACTCCTTATAGACCATTTCTCTTCGTGTTCTTAAACGTGTCCTAATAAGGATGTTCCAAGGAATTCCAAAGAATAAAGGAGTACTGTACACAGTCAGACAAACCTTATTCCCACTGTGAATGGAAGTTTTTCAGGAAAAGATGGGTATTTATTTCCTTGTAACATGGTGTACATTTATAGCTCTTACAAGATCTTTCAGGATGGTTCCCATAAGTTTTCACATCTATGAAACAGGAACAGCAAAACTTCCCTCCCACACCCTGAATGAATGCACACAGTAAATGTCACAGATGTTTTTAAACAAATACAAGAAAACAAATAACATTTAATACTCTAAGGAACAGCAACCTGCATCATCTGAACAGTTCCCCTAGCAGCTACTGCTCAACACATGCATTTTCAAGTAGCAATTTGGCAAAAAAGAATAAAGAAAAAAAAATTGAATGGTGTTTTATGGGATGTCTCAAAAGAAGCTTACCATCCTGGTTACCCCACTCCCAGTCAGGGCCTCGGACTACTTTAGCTCCCTGGAAAGTCCCTTTTAATGTGATGCGAGTCAAATTCTGTCGAGGACTCACCAGAACTCTGGAAAACAAATGAATTTATTGTTACTATTCACACTTTATAAAGCTCTGTTCCAACTGAGGTCTGTCATATGAGGCCCAAGTTTACCATGCTTACATACAGAAAACCATGTCTTGAGTTCTGAAGAGCATGTAAGAAGCAACAGAAAACAATAAAATAGTCAAACAGGATCTTTGATCCTAAAAGCTGGTCTCCCCAGGAAAGTCAGAATACTCAGGCACTGTTCCACTGATGGCAGAAAGACAACTGGTGAATAATACACGTGATAAACCACGTTTATCTTCAAACATTATCAAAAACTGTGAGATCCACTGTGAGCTTTAAAAAAAGTTCTGTGTTTCCCTCAGCTGTGGGATGCAGATAATCGGGAATAGAGGCTGCTGTGAGCATGAGGAACAGGAACAGTTCAGTGATAGCCTGCGGAGACCCACACGTATTTACACACAAGCAGCAGGACTGTGGTGGGGTCTCTCTCACGTTGTTAGACACCAGAATGTCATCTTACTGGCTCAGGACGTTGAACATATATAAACACAAAGGTTCAAAATTATTACATTCACTCACACACAGCATGCTTAGCCAGGAAGGAAAAAAAGATCATCCTCCTTTCAGAACTTCGAGAGCCTTGAGGGGGCTGTGTAAGGCAAAAATAAAATCTAGTAGCTCCAAAGAAGAAAAAAATCCCCACACGCTCTATGAGATGCACAAACAACAAATTATATTAGGGCAAGGCAGCTCACTGAGGGTCAAGTATGATTACTGTGAATGCATGAATACTTTTTAACATAAATATTTACTGCCATTCTGCAACATAAGATACTACATCTGCAAAACAAAGTCATCAAATTCAGGCTTCAGCAACTTCACCCATTGCCTACAGGGAGCAGGGGAAGCCCTGCTCCAAATACCATCAAGCAACCCTAAACATCATAGCAGGTTAGTTTTCACTGCTGTGCCACTCATAATCCACATGCTTCCCAAAGGAGAACACCCAAGTCGATTCGTACATATCTTCAAAACAGAAGGAAGAAAAAAAAAAAAAAAAAAGGAGTAAAGAGAAAGTTAGTAACTTCTCCAGAAAGTCTGATGTCACTTCAGAGGGAGAGCGGAACTGACTTTCAGCTGCCCTTGAATCCCATCGTTAAGTTTAAGGCGATGCTTATGGATGTTACTAGGGTGCACGAAGGCATTAATGGCTCAGAGGCATAAGGATTTCAGCACATTTCATAACCTGAGCTGCAGACTGCCCAGCCCAGCTCACTTGCTGAAAAGCAGAGCAGATTAGACCCGCAGTGTTGTGACGAGACTGTTTCCAGGATAACACAGACATTTCTATCCGCACTACAGGCAAACACACTGATCCATCTTAAGAAAACAGAAAAGAGAATACCTACGTGATAGTGAACAGAGGGTCTGATGTCCTGTTAAAGCAGCTTCCAATCCCCATAATGTTACAGCAGCTTCTCTGCTGGTTTTGTGCGTGCTGTTCCTAGTCTGTTCCCTAGCAGAAAGCTTTCTCATGAGACATCAAGCCACCTAAGTCCTTACAGATCTATTTGTGTTGCTCGCCCCGGGTACAATCCACTTTTCTAGGTGACTGCAAAGGTGCCACAACCCATCCCGTCAGGCTCTTGGCAGCTCCCAGACCAGACAGAGCAAACCCAAGCCCAGCAGCTGCTCCCCAGGGCAAGGGGAGGGGAAGCCTAACCGGGGATAGGGCTGACCTCAGAATGCTGTATTTATTTTCCATCTAATACCTAGACAGAGAAGGTGGAGACTCAGAAGGATAAAAAGCTTATGCTTGAACTGACTGTTTACTTATCCATCAAAAGCCTAAGTCTTTTACCTTTCTTAACTTGCTAACAGATCTCCCACCTGTGCTTTACAACCTAATGTGTTTAAAAAGAAGGAAGGATTATTTACACATGTTCTTCTAGTTGTTGAATGTTCATTATCAACAGGAGGAAGAACGAGACCAATTTTTGAATGGTTGAGATTTTGTCTATTTTAAACACCACGAAGGCTGGCAGTTGTTATGAAAGAGGGCTAGAAAAAAAAGTCAGCTAAAAAGAAGCACTGATGAGCATTCGTTTATCGCACTGTGTCACGCACTATAGACTGGTTTCAAAAACCAGCATGGATTTACGTACTACATCTGACACAGCTCAGCTACAACATGCTATTTTCACTGTATTTTGTTGAATGCTTTTCTAAGAATTTAGTCAAGTCCTGAGACAAAGTGATAAAAATGTACTTCTCCGAACCCTACTCACAAGGGAAGGGAATGCAAAGAATCTTAGTGATAGTAGAGCATCAAGCTAAGCTAAAGCAAGATGTTTAAAGAGCAAAATAACCACCTTTCATTAAACTCCTAGTGCAAGTACCATTTTTATATAATCACATAACAGCATCTCAAGAGCTCTCGCAGTAAACTGTCACTTGCAGTAAAATTTGTGCTGGAGACCAGGAAACCAAAACTGACCAGTTCAGAAAGCTGAGCTTCCTCAAAGAAAGAAGCATAAGAAACTCATTTCCCATTCTACTTAAACACTGGAGGTGACCCACCATAACTGCCTTCTTTCCCTGGCCCCTTAAAAATTGTGACCTTGTCTTAAACCACTCTGCTGACCAGCAGCACTGAAAAAATGATGCGAGAACCAGATGTCCTGAGCCAATGCATCTTGGGTTTTAATCTAATTCAACATGTTTTGCTCCAAATACTGGGTAACAACCAAAGACATTAGCGTGTTGCAAAAATACCCTAGGGATAAATTTAATCACTGCAATATTGCCTTTAATAACAATTTTAATTATGATGGCCAAAGTCTGCAGCCATTTCTGCCCTACAAATTCCAATGATATTAAATTACTATCAAGTCCAGAAAACACTTGGGAGCGTGTTCTGTACGGAATGAAGCTCTGTCCCTCCCCAGCACGCTGGGAACCATCCCCTGTGGGGATCCTGCCTGTGCTCAAATTCCACTGAGGTGCCTTTCACATCACCCAGAGCTATGCTCCAGAGAGCAAGAAGAATAGCATCATCCCTGCTCAACAGATATTGATCTGAGACCCAAAACAACTGGCTTGGAGAAGTTTAAACAGAGACTGCTCTTCATTCACAGTAGCCATTTGAGGCCCTGCAAGAATCAGAGCCCCTTCACGCCAGGCACAACTAAGAGATTTTGCAAAACAGAGACTTTTCACTGCAGAAAATCCTTATTCTAAGAAACAAGAACAATGCACAGGACTGGAAAGCAGAAGGGATGGTCACCCTGCAAGGCATCGGGCCATAAATATTGTGTTAATCTCTTCAGAAGGGCACAGCTATAAACCAAAATTTCAGCTCACGGTGGGTACAAACCCACACCCCTCCTAGGACGTATAAAGATCTGCGCAGGCTCCCTCAGAAAGGCCAACACAAAGATGTTACAGAAACTACAGGTAAAACTGACCTCAATGATGCAAGAAATTCTAGATTCCGTAATCCTCCCTAGGAAAGCTTTTACTGAAGCACTTCCAGCAAAGGATAAAGGAAGGAAATTCTGACAGATGGCAGGTGGATGCTGATTGCTCAAGCATGAACCAGACTAAGACAAGGACACCAGTAAGTGAGGGATCAGGATCACAGAAACCTATTTCAGGAACTGCCTTTACCAAGAATTTCCATTGTCAATCCTATTCCTTGCCAAGGCACCTTTCTTCATAAAAGCAGCTGTATGTTTATAGCTCAGACCATGGTCTGAGTTGGGCTAAACGCTCCCTGTCCTTTTTGCTGACCTCCAAAGCCAACTCGTATCAGACTCAGTTTTGGAAAGCCACAGTGGGTAAGATTTTAGACCAAGGCTACTTAAATGTGAATTAAAATGTATGTGTGCACCTAAGAGCTCAACACTGTACTGCAGACAGGAGGTTTTCTCAACTATGCTCTCAGAGATGTCTATACGCAGCCTTTAATGGCAGAATATTGCCCCAAGAATGATACAGAAGCACTGGTGAGCATACAAAGTGAAATGTCTTGTTATCATCCTTTAAACATGACTATTAGTTCAAAACACAGGCTAAGGATGTTTTAGCAAAGACTTCTCTTGCTTACAGTTTTGATCCTGTAATTCCAGAAAAGATAAAGGTAAAATACGTCACTGAAATTTAATCCCTATTTCACAAATCAAACAGAATATTCCAAACTTAATAAGGGAAGCCCCAGCGTGGGGATATGCCCTAGTGTTCTGCAATGTTCATGGTTTTTTAAGGAGGCACAGTCAGGTAAATCACAGTGCGGGTTTGGTTTTTTTAAAGTAAAATTATACTCATTCATTAACAGAATAAATTAATAAATTCATATTAACAAATTCATTAATAAGTAATTAGCATTATTTTTTAAAGTTAGGCAACAAGCACGTTATCACCCAAGAATCAGATCTGACTCAAAAATCAAGATTTCTTAAACTGGCAGCTTAAACTGTCATTGCATAAATAACACATGTTGAAGAGGTTACTATAGTAAATAAACCTGCATCCCCTCTATTGCCTAGTAATCAAATGGCCAGCAGTTGTCACTCAGCTGCTATATTAGTTCAGGCTTAGAGTATAAGCACTCACAGATGGAAGGCTGGATTATCAGAGCTGCCTTGAATGGGTGAGCATTGCACACACATACCTAAATGACAGCATGCACTTGTTCCTGTAACGTATCCGATTTAGAAATCCAACTGGTAACTAGACTAGACAGAGCTGGTTTAAGAATTATGGCTGAAAATAACCGCAAACTCTGTTTTGACTACAGTATAAAACACGACGTGAGAAAATATTTGTATTTCTTATGCTTGATTACACAAAACATTTCCCTGTGTAATCTGCTTGGCTCCTTCATCTCCATTGTTCTCCGGGGAAAAATAGGACTTTTGCAAAATTGCTAAGGTTGTGATTTATTGGTGAGTGAAGTCTAGAAAACAGACTGGGTAAAAAAACCCATATCCCCTCCTGAAATTCAGCTTAGCATCATCCCTGAGAAGGCGATGCAGGCAAAATGCCATTGCTGCTTTTGCGCTTGAATATAGCGCTACTAATATTTTGTATGAGAGGAAGATTATCTCAGACTTGATTATTTGCAGAACTCACCAGAGCATGCCTGACTATTCCAGCCCTAACACAAACCTGATGAGTTCTGCTTTGCTGTCCTGCTCACAGGCACTGATTTATCTTCCAATTATTAAGCCTTATTCAGGAAATGGATACACGATTGCGAAAAAACATCCTCAGTGGAACTGAGCTGTCCATCCTTTTAAAGTCAGGATGAGAGCCTCTCCCAAAACAGCCATAAAAATCAAACCAAACGAGACCAATAAAAAAATACCAGCAATTGGCTGATGTCAGGAAAAGATTACTTCAAATGGCAAAACATTAAAAAAAAAAAATCAGTACTTGCTGCCACCAGGGGTTCAAACTCGGGTCACTGAGACCTGAAATAGCCTTCAGGTAAAGGTGTCTTCAAAGCCTCTTTAGAAAACTGATTGGGAACCCTCTGCAGTGTCTGCCTGGGCTTAAGGCCTCTTAAATCCTTGGATTAGTGAGCTGCTACAAACAGTTCTGTGCTGGCCTTGCCTGGGGTTAGCTGCAGAGGTGCCACGTGGTGGGTCTGGCCACCCAGATGGGAGCCATTTGCCGCGCAGGGACATCAGGCTGCGATCTCTGAAACTGTCTTATTGAGGCCTTTGCTTCCCCTGCCAAAGGATCAGGAATGGCAGCAGCAGCAAGGCTGGATGCACGGTGATGCTCTCTCACCATGGACTAAGAGCAGAGACCAGGAGGGACTGGAAACTCGCAGCTCCTGAGCTTTGGTTAAAGACACCGTTGATGTGACAGCTCCATAATACAGCTGCGTTCAACGTTTGATCTTAATGATGGTAACCCAAGGATTATAACCGTGATATATAAGTAGCCAATCCTTCATGATATGAAGCTAAGATTAGGGGATGCTGTCAAATTTGACGGGCTGGCTCTCCATCCACTCCCCTTATGAGCTTTCTGACTAATTAACGTTCCAGTGGGCTCATCACAGGTCTTGAAAGCAACACACTGCTGTGTCTGAGGCTCATTGTAAGGAACCAAAAGATACCCATTCTCTCCCAGAGAAAGGAGGGAAAAGAACCTTCATCTCTAAAGGAGACCCATCCTGTGTTTCACAGCCATTCAAACAACAGCCACAGCAGCAAAACCTTAAGAAAACCCAAATCCACACAGCAGTTATCATGTTCTTTTAAATACACAGCTGCTTTTTTGGTCCTTGGACAACTGCCATAGGTTTTCTCTTCTGTTTTATTAAGCAAAAAAATTGAGATGAATGATCTAAGCAACAGTACTAGTGAGTCATAAGTATGCAATTTTTGTTCTTCGAAAAGGATGCTGCATTGCCTAAGGCAACGAGTCTTTACAGCTCAGACCTCAGTTATTCCAAAGAAACCCTCTCTATGGCATTGTTCAAAGGTGATCTCTGTCCCTGCCCCTCCTTTAATTTCTTTTTTTAAAAATCAGAAGATTTCATTCTTAATGGAAAGTGATTTACAGAACATTAAACCAAAAAATCACAGAATTACATTTGCATTAAAGCAAAGGTGTTCCTACTTCTTCCTGCCCCTGCACTGCAAGATGTTTCCGAGTAAAACTGTTGCAGTTGGCCAGTTCCCTGTAAGAAAGCTCTTGCATACAACACATATGCGCTGCAGTTACAGTACACTGTTCTACCTTCCAACTCAGTCAAATGACTGAAACAAAAAGCATTTCTGACAGCTGGTTTTCTCCAAGAGCTTAGTGACTTCTAAGAATCACAATATGTACCTTTCATTCGTCTTTAAAATCACAGCTTTCCACAACTGGAAGCTTCTTCGTTGAGGATTTCCGATTTCTCTCTATCCCTCAGCGTGGCTACGTTCAATACCTGCCGCGCAGGACCAGCAGGAAAGACATTATATTATCCAATTACAACTACTGCTGCTTCTTCCTTTACCCCTTACCGAGGCCCCCAGAAAACACTGCCACATCTGATGGGCTCATGCTGTGTCCCTGACGTCACACACATACATTTTCATTTTCATTTATTAGTTGGTTGGTATCAGTAAGATCATTCCCCCTGCTAACACATAGTAATGTAAATCAAAATACTGGTATTTAACAAAAAAGACTTAGTATCATAGACTCTGGCCTATGTCTAGACTTCTTTTTATCAACTCAAAAAAGAAGTTAATTCATACCACATCTTATCTAACCACTGAATGAACCACAATCAACAGAAAAAAATGAAGGAGTTTAGGAAAAAAACCAAACCAAACAAACCCAGAAGTCACTAAGGGACAAACAGCAGCAGCCATCAAGTTCTGCTCTAGAGGACATCTACCTCCAAAGAGCCCTCCAGTGCTCCGGTGACATTCCAGAGTGGTGCTGCAGTGCTTTGTGAAAGTCACACACCTCCCATAAGGACAGCACTAGGTCCGGCCAGCGCACTGGCAGCATTCCGAGCTCTGGTCCCACTGACAGCAAGCGCTCTACTGCCTAATCCAAACAGCAGCACGGACACAGGCCAGGTACAAGCCTCGAGCAGAAGAATCACTCTATTTAGATCTTCCACCATTCAGATTCCTTAGAAAAGGAAGTAAGTTCTGCAGAGGATAAGAGTTCTGGGGAGAAATTGCCTGGCAGTCTGCCTTTTGATAAACGATAGCATTCTGGGCTGCTCTGCAACAATGCAGCCTCTTAAAGTAATTGTTGCCTCCGTTTTTTGTTTCTTTTTTTCCTTTTTTCTTTAAATGTGAGGGAGATTACGTAACTTACCAGCACAGCATACCTAAAGCTCAAATAAAAGCCACAAGCAGGCATCTCTGAATAACTACCTGGAGCTAACTATAACATTCATAGAAAGAGAGGGGGAAAAAAAGCGTCTATTTTTATATACACATACTTTATATATATATATATATATGAAATCACAAAGCTCATTTCACAATAGGATCTGGCTGGCTTGTCATATTAACACAAGCTCAAGAAACATCCTAATCTGGGGGATAAACACAAGGCTCAAAGCTCAGAAGGGACATCTTTGGACAGCAACATCTTTGCTAGTGCTCACAATTCTGGCTTGGCCACACTGGCAGAACTATAGTAATCAACTCCAGAAAGAGCTTCTCATACGGGAGGAAAACCAGCTGCAAATCCAACACCACTGTCTTTAGTAAAATAATTACACTTTCGATTCCCCAAACAGATGCAATGCACAGTGATACTTTCACGGGGAGGGGGGGGAAAAAAAAATAAAAGAAAAAAAAGAGGAAAATCAATGACAGAGACAACAATTTCCTCTCACTTTTCCTAAAGGCAAGAGGATTACAAGATTCATCTTCATGGCCACCTTAGGAGGCGCCCCCAAATACATATCTGTACATTTACGTCTTTATAAATTATACAGACATGTACTGCTGAAGTTCTACTATTTTATTCCTGCACCTCAATAAATCATCTTACACACCCCGTTTTGGAGACCGCTGCTATAGAATAGTGACCTATAAATCTCACCGTGGTTAATGGGACTTCCCCTAGAGCATGACTTACGGTTGTGAATGTGCTGTCTCGTAGCGCTCGAAGGAGTGAGACAGATCGTGCTTGTTGTTCATGTAACACTGTGTGCACAAGTCATAGTCAAAACACATTTTGCATTTCCACCGCATTCCCTGTATGCCGTGCTTCTTGCAACAGTCACAGATGATGTTAGGGTGACGGACCCCTAGGAGAACAAAAGCAAAGGAATATAAGATCCACACAAAACCCAGAGAAACCAGGCTGGCCAGGCTCTTACAACCACAACAGCATGTTTTAAAGAAAAAAAAAAATATCATGTACTGTGAGTGTATTGAAGATGATGCAATAATATAGTATGAAGTGATATGTGTAATATGAAGCATCCATTTCCTAGCTTAAGGGATTCTAATCCCAAAAGTCATGCCAGAATCCAACAAAAATTACAAAGCCATCAAAACTTAGACTCATGGATAAAAAAGAAAGAGGAAAGAAAAGCCTTTGCACAGAGGCAAAGAAATTTCACTACCATGAACTGGCTGAGCGGACGCTGCTGCTCAGCATCAGTCCAGAGGAGCTGCAAAAAGCTTAACGTTCCAGCTTCCACGTGAGGTGGGTGTTACATACAGCTTTACAGCACCAGTGTTTGTGCTTCTTTTCCATGCTATACCTACCTATTTGTGCGTTATCATATAGAAGAAGGTCGTAAGCCCCTTGGAATCCAGTCCGATAATTGGTTCTGTTGCCTTGATCCCACTGCACCACCACAGTCTTATCCGGAGTGGTTGGGCTGCCCGTCCGACCAATCTCAACCACAGTCCCAACGTTCCCTTCGCCGCTGTCCTGGTTGCCCCATTTCCAGTCCACTCCACGAACTACCCGCATCCCAACCTGCATGCTGGCATAGGGGTCCACGTCCATTGATCGGCACAGCAACCCCTAAAATTCTTCCGCCTAGGGGGTCTCGGAGACAGGCGATATCAGCAGCAATACATTCAGCGTCATCAGCAGCATGTCCAGCACGCCTAATAAGACAACATACAATTAAGCGATGTCACTCAACACATCACACTTTCCCCAGAATGACCTGGTTACGGAAGAGGCCTGACCCACCCAGTAGATCAAGCTGTACTTTATTTAAAACAGGGATCCTCACAGCTTGAGCCCAGATGGGAAGGATACACAAACTAGCCGGATTTCCAAGGCAAACATCTGCATAATATCCAAAAGACTTATTCCACAGCGCTGGGTATGAGGGAAGAGAACTGGGCAAGAAACTTGTACAAGTCTCCCCTACCAGCCCTTGATTTCAAATTCAGGATACGTGCAACAGCTACCAGAGACACAACAGCAACAGAAACAAAGGAGCATGGAAAAGAGAATCGAAGGAAATGAGCAGGAAAACACCAGCAGCATGATTTTAGCAACAAAAAGTTGATACCAGTCTGTTCTTGAGGAAGACTCTTCATAGGCATCTTATCATATAATACTGCAGCGTTGAGTTTCACTTGACCGGAAAGTTAGTTTGGGTTTTGATTTTGGGATACGGGAAGTTTTAATGATGCATATGAAAGAAATGTTTGTCTGTTTTTTCAAAAGTTAATAGCAGCTTTTAAAAAAGTGCCAGTGTCAGAGAAACGTCAATCCTTGCTGCTATTTATCAGCGCTGGCTACAGCAGGAACAGGGGAGGGTTATTGCTTACCTGCAATAAACACTGCAGATTTTGTGCTGGGGTCAGTAAAAGCTCGGGGGAGCCTTTCCAGCTGTTGCCATGACAATTGGTAAATGAGATGAGTACCACATGGATGCAGCATATGCACAACTTTGAATGAAATCGAATAAATTGTCAAAGCCTGGTTCACCTCTTTACCAGGACAACAAGAGAGAGGACTGTGGCTTTCAACATTTAGGGCCAAATTAGAAATATGTACTGTAGCATCTTTTTATCTTTGGGCATCCCTGGGTCTCACCCTCTTCCTCTCAAGCTAACCGTATCATCCAAAATTGTCTCAAAATTTAAAAAACAAAAAACCTACAGAATGCCAAGGGTGAAACGGTGCAGGTTCCAAAAGTAGAGCAAATCTTACCAATGGCCATGACACAGAGCCAGTTCAAACCAGGCTGACAAGCGCATAGGATGTGTATCAGACACGGCAATAGGAGCAGCTTCGTGCTGTGTGACACGTTAACACTACCGCCTACCAATAAAGCAACCAAAACCACCGAGGCCTAAAAATAAACTCTTGCTCCAGCCAAACATCCCCTTTTAAATGTATGGAGGAGTAGTTTGATGCAAAATCAAGTTTCTAGCATGCTGAAAGAGCCTGATTTCTGTTCAGCTTTAGCATCTCCGTAGCTTCAGACTTTTCCTGCTATGCAACACAGTGACATCCAAACACCTGTCACACAAGAGCAACATCAAAACCAAACGTCCTTGTGAACTCCATGTCATCTTTCGTTCTAATCATCACTAAAAGATGCCTTGTGCAACACTTTCATTTTGGACTTCCTTTGTGGAGGTGGATGTAACATTGCCAGGTTTAAGGTGCACCAGTGTTTATTGTCTTCATGAAAGCAGGAATTATCAAAAAGAAAGAATTCCTTTTTAGAAAGTACTGCAGAGCCTAACAAGATTTGTATGATCCCCTCTTCCTCCAGATGAATCAGAGATGAATAAAACGGACAATTTATTGCTTAAACGACGAGGCAGAACTGCTTTTTTAGAAGGCTGCTATCGATCAGCCAAGACAGTCAAACCCACTGCAGAGAAAACAAATGGAAACATCCAACAATACAAAGGTACAAGAGAAGCACAGTTCAATTACTGTACATGGCTTTTCCTCAAAAAACAATAACAACCCCTCTCCTTTCATCCAAGGGAACTGATGGAAGGTGAGGGGAGGTAATAACAGTGGGAAAATAGGAAGCTATTGTAGTTCAACTGCACACTTGTGATGCTGAACACCAGTTAATGGAGTTGTCTGTGCTGCAATGACCTTCATGCAATCCCTTGCTCACTGCTCTGAAGGCTCTCTTCCTAATGGGAATGCTCCATTTTCCACACAAGAAGGCACCAAACGCATTCTGCATTCCCACCTAATCTGCAGGGGTGATGCATAACAAGAGAAAAGGCCCTTTCAAAATCTTTACGAGATGAATTACAATGCTCATAGAGTCTGAACCTTGCCAGAGATCAGTATTATTTACTTCCTAAGTGGAAATGTTTCACTCATTGAAGCAAATACTCCTCCCTTGATGCTGTCTGGGTCATAATTATTCCACAGAAGGATCGGTATAGCTGCCAGAAATGATTCACAGAGAAAACACCAGCTTCCCGTGGGACCTTAAAGTAACTACGAACAAATAATCCATCATAAGACACAGGCATTTTCTGAATCCTGACATAAGATTCTGACCTCATCTACTGTGACACAGGAAAGAGCAGCTCAGGTGGAATCCACGAGTCCATCCTTAGGAAATCCCAGTAATACTAAACTGGGAGAAAGGGAAAATATGACTTCAGACGGCAACATTTTAATTGCAATAATTGTTGCAACTTCCTGTCAATATTTAAACTAGGCTGCTGGTGGAAGGTGCTCTAGAAGCAACCCAGCATCAGTCTGGTCTGAGGCAAAGGTTGCTGCTGTACTGGATACACAATAAACACAACCAGGGTAAGCAGATTGACAAAACCAGTGCATTTAACTTGGTTATCAAGTTATTTGAACAGTATGGTAAACAGAGGAAGATGCACGTGATTTTGTTTCATTTTGTTGTTGGTTTTTCAAGCAGCTTTTTTTTTTTTTTCCTTTACACATATTTTGCGGTTTGAACTGTCTCCTCGGGTGAATCACTCCACCTCGGAGAGCTTTGCCTATCCTAAGGACGCCTCCTTAAGTGCTCTGGCTATGGCAAATGCAAATCACACACTTTTTCAAAAGACCAGCACAAGCTTGCCAAGCTCAGACTTTGATATTCCTGTAGTTTCTACTTCCTGAGCATCCTTTGAGACCGCCCATGGAGATGGCTGCAGCAGAACTTTTATTATTGGGTCTTTTCAGCTCACTTGAGTCCAAAATGCTTTCCCAGCTGTTAATTCACAAGTCATCATCATCGTCCCCCAAATCATTATTACACTAAGGATTTTGGAAAATAGCATCATCTCCCTTTTCTTACTATTTTCATTCTCTTTGACTCTTCCTTCTCCTCCCGTACAGTTTGCTACTTTGGATATGAAATCTCTAATAACTGGAGACCTGCAGCACCCAACACACCTACTACAGACCTCACGCCATCTCCTTACTCTCACCCTCTTGCTCTGGGGTGGTTTTCCGAGGCACACACAGCACACGCGGGCTACACACACCACACCCCACGCCCCCCCCGCAAACTGATACAACAACCGGCTCCTTTGGACCCAGCCCCGGGAGCCCCGCTCCCACCCGCCACCGAGTTGCGGGGACAGAGCCCAAACGAGCCGGAGCCACAGGCCGGCTCCTGCCATTACCCCTCGGCACCGGGGCTGCCACCGCCCCGGCCCCCTACACCGCGAACGGAGCTCCGAGCGCCGCCGGCCTCAGAGAGACGCGGCCCGGCCCCCCCGCCCCGCGTTACCTGATGGCGGCCCCGCGTCACGCCATCCCGCCGCCCCGAGGGGTTCCTGCCCTCCGGCCGCGGCCCAGCGCTGGGGGCTTCCTGAGGCGGGGGCCGCCGGCTGCCAGGCGCCGCCGACCGGCAGTTTCGTTTCCCGGCGGGCGCCCTCGGCCCGTCCACCGCTCTGCGGTTCGGTCACGGCCACCACGGCGCAGCCGAGCCTGGCCATGCGGGGCGGCTCCCGGGCGGAGCCAGCCGCGGCCCGGCCCGGCCCCACCGCCCCGGAGAGCCCCGGCCCAGAGGATGGCGTGGAGGGGGGGGGGGGGGGGGGGACGGCCGCTCAGGGCCCCCGGACAACCGACACCGCCCCGGGGGAGCGGCCGCGACCG
>JAOXNO010000009.1:2514150-2536513 GCA_028565335.1 Limnodromus scolopaceus
GTCAAATACATTGAGGCAAGCAAAAGCCTTGGAGAGAGGTTTCAAAAACTACAAGAAAGGGTTCTTCAGGTACACACCCCGGGGCTGCGAAAGATCCACCCGGGATGAGGGCAAGCCTCCTTCTTCCCGGTCCGGTCCGGCCCGACCCAGCCCTGAGGCGTTGCCTCGCTCGGCCCTGAGGCGCTGGCCCGGCCCGGCCCTGAGGCGCTGCCTCGCTCGGCCCTGAGGCGCTAGCCCGGCCCGGCCCGGTCCTGCCGACCCGGCCCTGCCGACCCCATTTCCACATCCCTGAGCCGAGCTAAAAACCATATTTCTTTCTGAGAACCCAGGGCCAGAACCTACCCCCTCACAGCCACCCCCATCGGGCTGACAGCAAGCGAGGAGCTGCCCTGTTCCCTCCAGACAGCACTCAAGAGACCCCCAGCTCTTCTTCCCCAGCCAGCTGGGGACAGACATGTCTAGGTCAGATTCCCTAGAGAACGGCCACAGTGAGCATTGCTATTTTTATGCTTTAAAAGCCAGGAATCCTGCCCAGACGTCCCAGGCCACAGCAGCAGACCACATGTGATCCCCTCACAGCCAACGTTTCGTATCCTCCTTCAGGCTCCCACTCACGGCTGTGCTCCCAATGCAAGTGCTGGGCTTCCAACACGACTACGCAATGGGGTCTGCTGGAACACGGCCAGAGGCTACCAACCCAGGGAGAAATCTTCACCTTGGCGGATCCCGGGTGGTCTGGGCAGTCGTCACAGGAGTCAAGATTTCCTCCATAAATTCCCATTCAGGGACAGAAAAGACGTAACATCGCCGAGAGGAGAAAACACTCTGTCCTCTGCCTGACAAAACCGGGCAGATCAACACCACTTGAAACTCAGTATATGTTTATCCAACACAAATTGTGTCCACGCTGCTCCTGTGACAGTACTGTGGAGCTATAAAACCGTGCTTCCACGTGACCTTTTGCACATGGCATACAATGCAATGAGTAAGAGAATTAAGCTTTGGCATCCTCAGCACAACTCAGAGGTGGGCAAAGAAGCTTATTTTAATTAGAAGAGGATCTACAGAGTTTTCAGCCTGTCTTCTGAGAACCCCCTCCTGCCCTGAGTTCCCCTCTCGTACAAATAGTGAATAAGCAGCCCAAGAAGAACAATACACAGGCTTGAGTTTATTAAGTGGACTTGTAAGCTCACCCTCAGTCTGCTGCATCTCAGCTACCTCTGTAGTCTTTCACTCTCTGTGAAACAGGGAAGGCAGAGGAAGTAAAAGCAGCACAGTAAATTAACATTGACGAGATTCTTCCATTGAAAAGCAACAGACAGTGTTGAAAAGATTAGGAAAACCGAGTGTAACTAACAGAGCTGTACCAATCAAGAGCTGCAATTGGCAATAACCTGATGAAATGAATGCAAACATTTACAGGGATTACTGAAATGGACAGTGATCCTTTTGGATCAGTGCTTGTAAGGACTTAATAAGCACAACAAAGCGATGCCAGGGGCACTCCAGATGTGAATTTTATTAGGGAATGAGTGGAATTGTGCTTGGGTATTTGATCCTCAACTCATGTCTCTTGGGGAAGAGGAGAATACACCGAGCAGAGCTAGGGCACCGCGCATAAAGACACCATTCACTTGACATCGGCAAAATAACTGCAGCCAATGAGCTCTGGCAAGACAAATGTCACTGGCTTTATCCTTCCTTGATCCCGACGCAGACTGGGCAAACCTCATCCAATGTTTACAGACATCTAGCAGAGACAGCCGGGAAGAGAGCACATCACCAACACTGCCTGCAACAGCAGACATCCAGAACAATTTCACTGCAGCACGAGCAAGCGATCAGAGCGACGTTCATTCTTCAGGAGACAGTTCAACAACAAGATGCCAAAGGTGGTGGTCACTCCAGGTATTTTATTTTAAGCCCTTACCATACACCTCCCCCCCCATTTTAACTGCTTGCTTCCAAGGGAATTTCAGGGATGCAGCATCATTAAAAAAAGTCCTATGAAGCCGTTAAACATTTAGATTGATCAACTGCCACTACTGTCGAGTTTCAATATTTACTTTTGTATATCCTCACATTAGGAACATCAACAGAGATCCAAACAAGGCAGGTGTAATGACTAAATTTAGTCAGCTCACGCTGGCTTAAGAACTTGTGCTCTGGCCATGCAGCTGGTTTTTAGCTATTTTCTGCACTGCTCCTACGGGTATTTGCCTGGCAGAAATAAGGCTTGACAGGGTTTTCCCCCTTTCCTGCCACGGGCAGTATTTTTGTGAAACTAACACAAGTTGAACAGCTAAATGCCTGGCCAACACTTATCTACACAATTAAGTATTGTTCCCTACCTGCAAAAACCAGAAAGAAATACTTTTGTATTCTTTAATAATAGAAAACAACTCGGATCAAATACCTCTGATCAAGGCTCAAAGCTGCTAAGGTAACTACCAAAGGTAGTATTCATGCCAATAAACTCAAATTCAGACTTACCCTTCACTTTTCTCTCTCCTCAGCCAACAGTAAGACCCCAGGACAGCACAGCACTGGACACGAGCATGTGCTCCCACTAACAGGGAGCAGTGTAATTTCTCTCAAGGATACACACAATTCCCACAGATATATTCACTATTAAATGAAAGCAGACCAGAAACGCAGCAAAACACACAGGAAACAATCCTTTTTGACTGACCACCAGATGAAGACTACCTTTTGTCCCCTCCTGGCCCCCAGGTGAGGCTAGGAGCCATTAGTCCTTACTGTGGGTCAGACACAGCTGGCTGTGGGGCCCCAGGTGTGCTGCCCTGGGCAATTTCAAACCCAGAGTAGGTCCCCCCTGGCTCCCACCACACCTGAACTCTGGGCTCTCTGTCTCGTTTCTAGCAGGAGCCCTCACTGGAGATTTTTTGCCTATCCCATGGCATTTTATTATCTCAACTCCAGTTCACACCAGCTCAATACCCAGCTCTAATGTTTGCAAATCTCTCTCCTTGTCTACTCCGAAATTTGGCTTTCTATGCAGTCCATTTGTATTGGGCCTAAAGGTTGTCCCATGGAAATATATATTCTAATTCTCTCCCATTTCTTCAGAATGAAGTTTATCAATTACTCCTCAACTCAGATAATCTGTCTCCTACTTTCAGCTATATTCCCCACTACTCAAACAAAACCCTTGCCTTCTTAGCAAGAAGCTCCCTGGTAATAGTGTCTTCTATTACCTATACAAAAAACCTATTAAATGAGAAAAATAACTCTACGATAAGGGCTAATATTGAGTCTTAACACACGATAAAGATTTTTTGCTTTCAGAACAGTTGTTTCAATAAATTATTAATTCACAAACACTGAGCTTTAATACTACCTCACCACAGCACTAGTACAAGTCCCGCTTCTTGATGTGCAAAAACATGAAGTCAGGCCCATTTAGTTGTTTATTGTTTTCCACATCTCATTCCTCAGCCCTTGCTCACACAAAGAGCAGCACTGTCCAACCAGGTCTTGTTTAGCCACTGGGACTAACAGGCTAGGACAGTAAGGCCCCGCTCTCCATTTTGGAGAAGCCAGTTTCTGAGGCTTGATCTTTTGTGGCTAACGAGTCACATTGCAAATCTGCAGTGCCTAATTACAGCACAGAAGATGCAAACTCTCAGTTCCCAGCACTAGCACATCTTCTAAGTTAGAAGAATGACACCATCTCAGCCACTATGTGACAAACTTAACCACTAGAAATTAGACTAAACCCATGAAATTCCCCCCCTCAGCCCACCAAAAGGATTTGCAGAATTGCCTGAAGTGAACAGTTTAATATTTCGCTGCAAAGCCACAAGGCCTCAATGATACTTTGCTTCACTTTTCCTACTGCAGTCAGGATTTCTGTTCAGTCTAAATTTTGCAAAATGGCATCACTGGCACAGAGGGGGAGAGAAAAGCAGATGATATTTCTGTAGCTTAAATATCAACAGTAGATAAATGAAGCCATTCTACTGACAAATTACTCTCAGCAGAAAAAAAAAATTAGAAATGGGGCAGCTGCTGCTGTTAAAACCAATCAATCAAGAACAAGTCTGCATGAGGTTAAACCATTTCCATGCCCCCATACCTCACCCGCTCTCAAAATATATTTAACTATTACATAAACAGAATAAAGCAGGTGATTAATATGCCTTTGCTCAGGGATTAATATCTTGTCATTTCAGCTTCGCTGTGTAAGAGCAGGCTCACATCCTGAAATACTGGGAGAGAGAGTGAGGAAATGCTAAAAATAACTAGCCGGGTGCTTAAAGATGATCCCATTGAGTGCATTTTATCTCTACAATCAACACTTGGCCTTTAGAAATGCCAGTCCATTGATCTGTTTTGCCTAAACTGAATTTCACATTCCATTTACACTGATTGTATTCTAGCGCTGAGTTGTTACGGTGAGAGGGGAACATTGTCTTCCCTTTCGAGTTGTAGGAGCGATACTTTCAGCGGTTATCATGCTGGCTTGCTATCTGTTCTTTCACCTTGTTAAAGGATGCAGGCCTGAAAGAAGAACCAGCAGATTTATTAATATTCAGTAACAGTAGTTTTGTGCAAACCCTCCTGAGAAGCTTGACCGCAGCATTCTGGTTTCCTAAAAAATGGCAAACAATCTCAGAATAGATCCTACAAATGGAAGAAGTTACAGAGAAGTTGCACATGTTACATTGTTGGGTTCGTTATGTACAAGTATGGCAGCACCTAATAGCTTCAGTGGACACCACAAGCCAGCTGCTGCGTGAAACACAGTCAAAGGTGGGCTCTGCTCAGCTACGGGATAGCACTAGAGACAACTGGACAAAAGCCAAGATCCTCATTCAGAATTCTGAGAGGAACACTTAATATTCCTCTGAGACTGCCCACGGCAGAGCCAGAAGCACCAGATTACAATAATCCCAGTGGAGTGACTCAGTCTCAAGGTCACGCTGTCTTCATACTGTAAAAGACATCACCGGGGTAAGAAAATGCACCACAGCAAACAAGAAAATGAAATGCAAAGGCACCGCCACTTGTCCCTTAGGGGGAAAGGCAGAACCTCTGTGTTTAACAGCTTGCCTCTACTGCACTATCATCTGGACCGCAAGGCAAAAACCGGCTCCACAGCCGAAAGTATCCCATATGCTTCCCAAGGGTGAGACGGTATTTAAAAAACCCTGCAGGGTTATCTTCTGTTTTCCCTGTTACAAAACTTAAATGTCTTGGTTTTAAGCACAAGAAATGAAGCTGAGAGTCCTTTGTTGTTATATCTAAATGCTGTGATGTCCTCTGTACTTTTGAGGCTAAACAGACAAAAAGTACTGCCTACTTTCAGGTCCAGGTCTACCACAACCTCTCCTTAATTTTGATTGCAGATGGGATTCAAAAAAAACCCCACAGCTTCAATATGTCTTAAGTCTCAAGTAATGTACTAATCAGAGAACTTCCAGTTGGGTGTGAAGGCATACACGAAAAGTTTGTAGTCTTCTAGAGCTATCAAAGGAAAACTGAGCTGGTCTTGAACTTTCAATTCTCACTTCACTCAAACTTCAACCCCCCTGGGATGACAACAGACACAGAACAGCGAACCTGCCTCCAAAACCAAGCACTCATCTGCATAGCCTCCATCCAAACTGGTTTTGTCACCGAGTTCTATGGACCGAAAAGGGATAACAAAATAATTTAAACAGAAAGTGACAGTATGGGCTACACGATCTACCAGGAGCAAAGACATAACACAGTATTTTTAATGAATCAGCTCCGTGTTAACTAATGGACTAGACCCATGAAATAAACTGGATTGCACAATAGGTCAATATTCGCTTTAAACCATACAAATGCAAACATAACCTTTAGGAAACACCACTAGCAAGCCCAAAATAAACAGCTGTCACAGGCTTCCAACAACAGAAGCTGTGGCATACCGCAATGTACTGGTTTTGGCTGGGATCAAGTTAATTTTCTTCACAGTAGCTTGCATGGTGCTCCATTTTGGATTTGTGACCAAAACAGTGTTGATTACACACCGATGTTTTATAGTGCTTACACAGTATCAAAGCTTTTCTGTTTCTCACGCTGCCCTGCCAGCAAGCAGGCTGGGGGTGCGCAAGAATTCGGGAGGGAAAACAGCCAGGACAGCTCACCCCAACTGACCAAAGGGTTATCCCATACGACATCATGCTGAGAAATAAAAGCTGGAGGAAAGAAATAAGAAAGGAGGATGTTTGGAGTAATGGTGTTTGTCTTCCCAAGCCACTATTATACCTGACAAAGCCCTGCTTTCACAATTTTACCCCTCCAGTTCTCTTCCCTGTCCCACTGAGGTGGAAGTGAGCAAGCAGCTGCGTGGTGCTTGGCTCCCTACCTGGGTTAACTCACAACACACAGAAAGGTGCAATATCCTTTGCCAGGTCAGGAACATTCAAAATTCAAATTTACAAGTCAACATCAGCCAAACCCTACAAAAGAATGAGTTCCCTTCACCAGCTTCTACTGAACACAGACACTTCAGGCTTTAAATTGGTGAGATCAGTGCTCATCTGCCCACTGAAGAATTAAGAGTGATTATAAGTGAAAGTTCACACTGGGCATCTAGTGGATCTCTCTTATTACATCCCGCAAGATAATTGCTCATGAGCCCGATGAAATTTCCTTCTGGCTTTTGACGAACTGTGTTCTCTCCAGGAGGGAGAAAAACAGCTCCAGCCGTTTGCTTTAATTGGACCTGACAGTTTGCAGATTGCTGCCTCCAGCCTTGAAAAGCTCAGTAGCTGGGGCTGATGAGAATCCACTTTTTCCTCAATAGCAGATTTCAAAGTTAAATTTACATTGCATTACAGTGAAAACAAACACACACACACTCTGCCCAATTATTTGCTATGTTTGAACTAATGTCTTTTCCACTTTACATAGAAAAATCTGGAGAATGGTATTTTAACTTTCCCATGTTCTCCATGGAAGATCCCTGTAGCAAAAGGAAAAAAATACAAAAACTTGCAAGCACTGCATTGAGTAACTCCCCTGCCTTCTCCTGCCAAGAATCACCATCACTTTTCTGGCCACTGGTGTTAAGAAGTCAACGGTCAACCACCTGGCAACCCTTGCACTGTCTACCAGGTCTTTTTGAGCCCATTTGGAACACTGACAAAAGACACAATATATAGAAAAAAAACAGTTAAATAAAGTCCCATCCAGGGAAGCTATAAAATCCCCATTATTTAAAGAACGAGCTCAACATATCTATCAGGAATGGTTTGGGTGTAGTTTATCATGCCTTGTGGAAAAGGATGGACTTGGTGGCCTCATCAAAATCGCTTCCAGACCTATTTTTAATCACCTAGAAATGGAGGACCACACAGAAACATATTCCAACAGTGCAAAATCTGTCTTGGCAACAGATTTCAACTGTGATCTTACTTAGACATCGCTCTAATATATTTCTCAGAGGTAAGACCATCTGGCCCAGAGTTGATGGTGTAAAGCTCAGGTCCGCACCTCTCTCACACCAGCTATCAACTCTTATTTACCATGAAAATCTGGGTTAAATCACTTAAAAGTTCATAATCCTCCAATCTATTTACACAGTTGCTTTGTCTGTCCAGAAAGGCAGTAAGTTTCCCCCAAGTCATTCAAAATCAGAAGACTAACATTACTGCGGGAATAAAAACAAATCAAGAGGAATTAGCACTGAAGCCCCGCTGGTAGATGTGTGGTTGAATAGTGGGTTGGAGAAGGCACAGTACTGTGATTCTGTGATATGGCCATTCATAGGTATTTGGACTCTGGTACCCTCAGCAGTGGTAATAGAATAGCATCACAAATCATCCGAGTTCGGAACACAACTTCCTCCAACTTTTCAAAATGAAAAGTAGCTACTTCAGAGCCTGGAGTAGAGCAAGCTGCAGCATAAAACCTGCTGAATCTCCGACGAGCCTAGATAGCTCATCCCACCAACTTTCAGATTCCCCTTCAGGGCCCTTTCAAAAGGGTCAGCATTGCACTCCTGTCAGTTTGCAGCCTGGAACTTGCCCTTTCTGTGCTCTGAAAGCAGATCAAATGGTTTAAGCCTAATCTATCCTGACATGCCTTTGGCTAGAGAGACATCAGCTGCGTAGGAGCAGAGTGAATCGAGTAGTTAGTTAGCTGCTGTTTTCCTCCCTGGTACTTAGCGAAGGTTTGAGGGTCAGCATGTACACCAACTCACAAGTTTGTTCATTTTAGAAGTACAGATGTTATCTTTCAGCTCTGGATAGCTGAGTACTTTAAAGAATGTAAGAACATTTTACAGATGGGAAATGGAGCCATAGCTATATATTGAATTGGTGGCAGAGTCAGGAACAAAATTCACATATTCCAGCTCCAAGTTCTGTTCTCCACAGCCTGGCCCATATTAGTCACAGGGAGGGAAAAAAAGAAAGTATCAACCCATGATCCTGCATGCATCCTTGCATTCCTTGGGGTCATGTCAAGGAATGTGGATGAAGGTCTAAGATCAAACCATTTATTGTCCTGCTCGCACACACGTAACTTCACTGATGCCACAGTGAAGTTTTTCCACATACAACCAGTCTAAATGTTAGAAGATTTGTTCCGTATTCTCAGAAATTTCAGACACCACTGCAGCTCTCACTAAAGAGGGAGCAGAAATATTTAAATTCTGTAAGTCTCCCAAGACAGAAGAGCCTCCACTTTCTCACTCTTTGACTAAGGAGAGAAGAATATCCAATAATCTCTCTCCAATCAGAGCTTCTAGTGAGAGTGTACTGAAAGTTGCATGATCTCCCTCTGAGCACACTGTATTACAACACCCTGGCCCCTCCATAAATGCCCTTGATGAACAGTGAAATCACAATCCTTGAAAAACAGCTAGGACTCAAATAGTCTGCTCACAGGACTTTGTATTCTATTCCTGGATCCCTGGAAAACGGCAACTCAAAATGAAAAGGCATGATCAGTACTGTCGCAAGGGGTGTCACCCTGAATTCTGCCAGCGCCCAGGAGCAGTTCTGTATCAGAGATGATGAGCAAGGCAAACAGATGTGATGGGAACAGGCAGGCAGGGGCAACATGACCTAGGACAGCTTAATTATCAAGTGGGAGAAAGCCTTCAACTTCAGTGAAACCATACGCAACCAAAACCGGTGCCTGCAAGCGCCCGACAGTGACGCTACATGAACTCAGGGCAAGAGATGAGCCTGTTTCCGAGATAATTACCACAGCTCTGAACAGCCCCCCGTGGTTATATCCCCACACGCTTGTTGATCAAGGTAGCTTAGAAAACCATGAACACACCCCTTTCCAGGTGAAAATGGAAGGAGACCATTGCAACCACAATACTTCCACCATTTCTGCAACGTCCAAGACTTTTGTCAAAGTTTTAGTGGGAAGAGGCTACGCGTGGACCCCCAATTCTTCCAGACAAACCCAGCGGCCATTACAGACCAAAGCAGGAAAATAACAGATTCTTTATACACTCATTTGGCACAGGATTTTCACAGTCACAGAGCTTCAAACATGCATTCAAAATAAATGTCAAAACATATGAAGCTATACAGCAGTGTCATAATAAGCAGAGAGTTAAGCCAACCCAAATATGATTCAATTATTAAGATCCTTCTCTTGCCAGTGACTCAGAGAGGTATGCTGTGCCTTAACGGAAAGGGATGGGAAATGTATTTACCTTTTTGAAGCCCAGAAAGAGAATAACTACTCAAGAAAAACAGAACTGGTGGTGATGCTGTTAAACAACAACTAGATAACTGTTGCAGGGCCTAGAAGGATGAACAACCGCATTGTTCTCCACAGGAAGTTGTTTTAGGAAACCAAGGAGCTGTTAAACAGAGGAGAAATAAGAATGGTATCCCATTTGAGCCAAATAAACTCCTCCTAGAGCAATAGAGAAGTGCAGAAGATGTAATGAGGCTTTTAGCCAAAAAGAGAGAAGGTTGAGTAGTAAAGCCAAGCCCAAGTGACCTCCATGAAGGTGAGACAGAGCTCACTTTTTTCTAATCGAGGCAGAAATTAGAATTTGTTACGCTCAGAAAGTAAGTCCTGGAGTTGAGCGTCTGCAGGGAAATCAGAACAAACACATGTAGTGCTTCCAATGCAGCTGTACCATCTTCTCTAGATCTGGCCCTTCTTTTTGTGACTTTTTCTCAGTTCAGGAAGATGGAAAATATCATAGAAATATGGGTGAGAAAAAGCCACCTGTGCTTCAGTGGCGAGTTATATTCAGCATAGGGCACATGCTCCAGTGGTACAAAATGCCCAGCAGGAACCGCCGCCAACATCTCGGCGCCCAGCTCTCCCCTCAGCAGGTAAGGACTTACCTGCAGTACCTGTTTCAGAACAGGAAAGCAGGATGTGTGTTTACATCCTGCTGCGAGAGCAGCCAGCGCTCGCCATCCAGAAGACAAGAAACAAAAACGGAGCAGGAGCAAGGAGACGTGCCCCACTACGGACTCAACCCGTGGCAGGAAGGAAACCGGCCGCTTCAAGCAGACCCATTCCCAGCTTAGCCCAAGGAGAAAAAAAAAAAAAAAAAAAAGGAGAAAAACCCCAGGCACGTACCTGACAGAGCCGAGAGAGAACAGAATTCAGACACCCCTTCGGAAAGCCACTGTCCTTCGCCAAGGGTTGTGTTTGCTTCCTCCCCTGGCTCATCCTCGGCGCAGGGGGCTCGGCAGCAGACCCCCTCCGGCGGCCTAGGGAGAGGGGAGAACACATGGGAAGCGGCTCAGGTGGGCACCACCGCTGCGGCGACCGGCTCCTTCCCCTCTCCAGACCCACCACCACAGCCCAGCACCGGCCCCCGCGACCGCGGTCGCGGCCTCAAGCCCGGGGCGGCGGCACCTCCCCGCCGCGACCGTCCCCTCGGGAGCCCCGCTCGGCACCGACCCCCGGAGATCCCTCACCGCCCCCGGGGCCCAGGCCATGAGTTGGCCCCGCACCTCCACCGGCGTCCCCGCTCTGAGGCTGCCCTGCCCGGCCCCGCTCCCTCTTACCCCCGGGGAAGCGGCCGAGGAGCCGGGCCGCGGCCGGCCGCCCCGCAGGGTGCTGCAACGCCGCCGCTCGACCCCCCGCCCCTGCTCCCCCGGGGCCGCCCGCTCCGCCCAGGCCTCTCACCGCCCGCTGACAGCCGCCCGGGGCATGCCGGGAGAGGTAGTTCTCTGCCCGCCCTCCTCGCCGCCCGCCGGGCTCCGATGACTACAAGTCCCGGGAGGCCCCCGCGGCGCGGCCTGGCCCGCGGGGCCTCCGTGAGGGGACGGTGCGGCCTCCCCGGGGGGCGCTGGGATCCACCGTGGGGCGAGGCCCCGGGGACAGGGACGGTACCCCGGCACAGCCTCCTTGCCTCCGCCGCTGCTCTGAGAGGGGACGGGGCGGCGGGTCCCACCCGCCCGGTTCTCAGTGCTTCAGGTTCGCCTTGACGCCCTCGCGGGGTCGAGGGCAATAAGGATGTGGGATGAGTTCCCGGGGTGCGCAGGCAAAATGGGCCGTCGAAACCCTCAGGAATGGCCAGCCGTCCATGGCACTATGCACTTTCCTAAGCATCTGATTTTTGGGGTGATTTTAGGATAACTCAGTCCACTGTAAGGGAGGTTTGGGGGTTCAGCATAACTCCTTGCACGGTGCCGTGTGTCTTTATCAGGTCACCAGGAGGGCTCTGCAGGCTGTCGACTGGCCAACCTTCTGCTGGGGGTGTCTTTTTTGCCATATCACAGCTCAGATACTGCCTGCATGGGGTCACCGGTGGCACTCACACTCAGAAATGCATCAATCTCTTGTGTCCTCAGGTCAGAGACACCTTGTAAACACGTGTCTATCCCCTTCTGCTCGGTGGCACGTCAAGCGCGGATCTGTTGAAGGTAACGGATTGGAATTTTGTTTTACATGTAGTCTTTGCTAATGTAGGCTGGCGTAGCAGAACACAGGTTAAAAGGGTGGCTGGTGTTGATAGCGATGAACAGCGTTCCCAGCAGTAAAATTGAGTAATATGTTGGTGCCGAACCCAGAAGGCTGGCAGTCTGTAAAGACCACAGCGTGGAACATGCCAGCATGAGTCCCTGCACTCGCAATGCGAATATGGCAGCAAGGTCATAAAAAACCTCATGTTCCATTCCTTCTCCCACTAGCCCATCAGGATTGCTATCTAGAGCCCAAAAACTGAAAAGGAGGAAACAAAGACACCAGGCCTTGTTTCCTGGTGCCTTTCACACCAGAAAGGCACTGGTGCTTTTCTTTCACAAGCCCTTGCCTAGGGCTTGTGAAGAGAAGTTCTGAGACAGAGTGTCCCAGCATAGTAGCAGTTACTGTAACTTTTATGCCTACAGGGTACAAAGGACCTGTCCAAAACCAAGCTTGTCATTGCCATTTGATAAAAGCCAAACAGGAGGACTCGGTGTCCCTTGTCCTCTCTGTTGCGTAAAAGCGATGTTGGCCAGACCACTCAAACACAGGCATCGGGGCGATTGTGAAAATGTGAATGTGAAAATGAGGGAATTGCGTCTGCCTTGGTTCTGACCGGCACCACGGCGTTTTGCCCTTTGGCCAGAAGATGGAGAATGAGTGCTGGGAAGTGTTTGGGAATGTGGTGGGTGGATCTAAGCACGCACTGATGCTCCCTCCCTCAGCTTGCTTTTTACTGGGCAGATTTATATGTTAGTACAAACATAGAAATACCTTAGAGACAGGTGAGTGCAGCCGGTCTGAAAAGATCCATTCACATTTAGAGTAGCTTTTTTTGTGCTCACTCGATAATTATCAAGATAACCTAGCTTTTACTTTTGCCAGTGCTTGTTGTAAACATGAGAACTTGCATGCCCAGACTCTTAAGTTATGTCAGTCTTTCCTCCCCCCCCCCCAATTTTTCTTTGCAAAAAACAAAGATTGGAAAGTTGTGTTAGACTGTGAAGTCACCTTCTCAGACAAACACAAAGTTATACAGGATCAGCAGCTTTGTCCATGGCCAAGATGAAAACTTTATTGTCATTCTTTTGATGAGATTTTGCCTTTTTTTGGCATATAACCACTTTAGATAGGTGGCATTTTGGTTGTGCTTAACACCAAAGATACTGCAAATGTCAAACCTCTCTGGTGTGTAAAAAAGTGTGAGCTCCAGTGTATCTTTTCTAGTGGGGCAACATCTGTGAAAAGAAATAAGCCAACCTAGTCCTGTAGAACCCAGAGACAGTCTGCAGGACATCAGGAGTTTTCCTTTCGAGGTTGACAACTGACGAGGAAAGACTTGAGAGAACAAGATATCTGTCCTCATCCGCAAGGCTGATACTGAAAAGAAAGAAAGAACCTGGTTTCTGTGCTTTGGGGTAGGCCAAGAAGTAATGGGTCAAAATACAGCGATGAAAAGTCAGGCTGGATGTTAGGGAAAGGTTTCTAAGGGTAATGGAATGCTGGAGGAGACGGTCAAGGGGCACTGAAATCTCTGCCTGAAGAGGTGTTAGGATCTGGTTAGGCAAACACTGCTGAAATGACAGGGTAGAACTGATACTGTTTGGTACAGGGCATGGCTTGGAGAGCCTCTTGAGACCGCGTCTGGTCCTGTGATGCTATGATTCTTTTATCCTACATTTCTACGACGTGCATCCCCTGGCAGCTAGTTAAACTGGAGTTCATCTCAGTCTATTACTCAGTGAAGACATTATAATGCTTACTGCACTGGGCTGGAGTTGCCTAGCTCTGGCTATGGGACAAAAACCCCTGCTCTTACATGGTCCCATCCTGCTTTTCCGAATATTTTACAGGGAATATTTCTTTGCCCACTGGATGCCGCTGTTACACAGAAGTATTCACAGACTATTTCTGTAGGCTTCTGCTCTAGGCACCTTCTTTATCAGGCATGGAAGGCTGCTTCAGGGTCAGCTAAGTTATTTAGCCCTATTAACTGGCCCTTTTTTTTTTTTTTTTTTTTTTTTCGCAAAGGAACTCTCCTTAACATTTTGCAGCTTACTGGCATGGCACATGGGAACCTTTGGCCCTGCAAGCAGATGCTTATGTGATGGCAAACACCAGCAGCAGAAATCTAGGGATGTTCTTGAAAGGTGATTGAGAAGTATGTGGAAAAAAATATTGGCTGGTGGGGGGAAAACAGGTTGTCCAGAATGTGTCTTCAGGTCATATACAGAAGGACACTTTCCCCAACAACTATGGCCTTCAGTGCCAATTTTGCATGCTTAATACAGGAATTTATAGGTGGAAAGACTGGTTCAGAGTATTCTCTCCTTAAAAGCAAAGCCTGGAAATGGCAGCTTTCCCTGCCTGTCACTGATGTTACGGTTACACCTTGTGACATTGCCTTCAGAGGCAATGACCTGCATCGAACAGAAAGGATGTGTGTAGCTTCCACTTTTTAGAGAAAACTGAGCTCAGCTGAGTCTCAGAACCAGCCAGAAAGTGACCTACATCCAATACCCGGCTTTGGGAATTCATTTGGAGGAAGTTCCACATCTAGGTCTCTCCTCTGAAAAAAATGGCACTGCAGCCTAATAGAATCTGAACCCAAGGGGAATTCCTCTTTATTCCTTTCCAACAATTTTTAGTGCTGAAAAACGCCTATCCGGATTTTTTAATCCACATTTCTTACTGGAAAAAATATTACTCCAAGTTAATGTAAACCTTAGGGGTTTGAATCCTTCAGATTCTATCAACTGAACTGTTCCTTGATGTCTTGAGTCATTGACCTTTCAGGAGCTGGTCTAAACAACTGGAGATTTAAAATAAGCCAGGAGTTGTTGCAGAGCTACTATGACAATGTATATGTTAAAAGGCCTATGTCTGCCTGGGGATATTGCCTGTATCCAATAAAAATAAAGGCAAATAAGGTAACTAATAAATAACAAGGAAAGCGTGTCTGCACCCCAGTGTCGAAAAAAAGAGAAGAGCGTGAAAAGAGAGGGGAAGTGACTCTTTGAGAATTGCTGAGCAAGTCAGCCACCCGGAATGGTCACATCTCAACAAAGCACGTCCTCTCCACTCCCCACGTTCAAGCAGCAATGTCATCCTGGCAACTTCAGAGTTAGTGTTGGTGGTATTGCCCGACCAGTTCAAGCAAAATAGGCTTGCTGGATAACTGGAGACTAATTTCACAATTTCCTAAAAAAGGTGCCAAGAAGAATAATTAAGAGTAGTTCTGCTGGGCAGGTGGCAGACTGCATAGTTCTCAAGGTTCAATATCAGCCCCTGTGGTGCCCTCATTGCAAAATTCCTCCGACTACACTCCTGTGGAGAGGGCACAGGCTGGGTGGCCTCCTTGCTTTGATGGGAACAGCTGTAGTTGGTCTCTACAGTGCTCCAGCTTCTGGCCAGCAAACAAAAATCCTGCCTGCCAGCTGTGCTGTGGCGATGCCATCTGGAGACACACGACCTGAAGCTGGCCCTACAGAAGTCATATGCAAGTGTGTGAGAGCACCAGGGCTGCCTTCTTGGAAACTCCCCACCCCTTTCTAGCTGGAGGTTCTCCAGAGCCCCTGGCAGCTGTGGATTCTGTTGTGGGGTGATACAAGTTCCCAGGACCTGGGTGCTGGATGCTCAACCCTCAGCAGTGGCCAGTTCCCTGTTCTTTAGGTCTGATTCTTTATCTGCAAGTGCTAATTGCCTGTGTCAGCAGTTCTGCTGTTCAAAGTCTATCTGAAGTCCCCTCTCCCTACCGTGACTGCTCTAGACAGTATCTAAGGCTCCCTCCCAATGCAAAGCATCACTGAAAAATAAGGAAGACTGGATCAGTCTGTTTCATCCGGTCTTCTGCCCTATGCTAAGCATCCAAGTAGTGCCAGGTGGAAGGGTGGTGGGGTTCTGGGATGGCTGGCTGGAGTGGAGGAGTCTAATAGGGAAACTCTTAATGAATTGTCAAATAGTGAGTTTTTCCCCTGCCCTCTCTGTTCCACTCACTTCCGCAGAAGCACATCTCAAGGCATGAGGAAAAGCTGTAAGAAAAAAAAAAAAGTAGGCAAATTGCCATTCAGTTATTTCATCTCTTTCTAACTTTAGGGTTAGAGGATTTCAAAATCAGAAATGTCTTCTCAGCCTTCTCTCTTTAATATGGTTTATTTATTGTGCCGGATGAATATGACATATGGAATTCTGCAAGAGAAGTCTGTCCGTGCTGCTATAATTAGCTCGCGATGGTGACAGCAGGGTTCTTTGCTTCTTTATTATTTTAAAATTCTCAGCGCTGTGTTATGGGATGAATTTGTACCACATCAGAATGCTAATGCCTGGGAACGCCTGTGAGTGCAGCGTCCTGCTGCATTAATGTAGCCTTCGAAATCCCAAAGTGAGCCCGAGTGTGACTGCAGTGAAATCAGTGGGATTACACCAGTGATGAGTCTGGTCTTAGCCACAGAGTAGACAAGAAAAATAATCCTCCTTTTTTTCTGCTGCTGCAATTATTTGAGCAACTTACTCGTGTACCTGAGGTCAAGTTCTGTGTGGCTGTAAAAGCATTTTTGGCGTTGTACCTCCCTGTGCCAAGGGGGAATTATGTCTTTATGCCTCTCTGGCTGTACTTAGTATACTGTATACACAATCTTTTATGAAATAGTTCTCTTGCTGTAAGTGTTCCTTTCTTAAAACTGTGTTAATTCTTAAAAGTGAACACGCACAAAGCAACCCCACCCTTCCAGTTCCTTAACGAAGGCTGGGAGCCCCTTGCAAGTCCAGGCTTAGAGATCTTTGCAAACACTGGCTCGTGAAGAAGCTGAGAACATGAAATCCTAGTGCCAGTGCAGGCACTGGGGGATTGAGCAGAAGAGATGTGACATCTTTGCTATAGAACCACCTGAGTTTTCTAGGCTGTTGAGGGAGGAGACCTTGCAGTGCTGAACGGTTGCCGCTTCCCTCTTTCCCCTGCCAGAAGAGTCTGTTCTCCACTCCTGACTGTCCTTGTGGGGCAGCCGGTGCCCAGGGAAAGGGGTTCAGTGGGTTGCCTTTCACTTACAGGTATCACTCTTTTCTATCCGTCTGCCAGATGGGAATTCTGGTGGGAGCAAACTGCAACAAGGAGTGGGAGATATTGTGGTGTATCCTTGGGCTGGATTGGAGGTAGGGAGGACACGGCAATGGTAACTGAAGAGCAGGTAAACAAACAAGGAGCAGGGAAAGAGTAACTGGCAGAGTTTCAGGGATAAAAAGGTAGGGTATCAGCATAATTGTCCTGTGCTATGTTCCTCAGGGTGTTTGACAGTGCACTGTAGAATTAAGTCTAACAGGCAGTGCACTAGCCATCAACAGTCTCTCATCATTTGGAGAAGAGGGGCTTGAATTAACTTGCCCTAAAGGGGCTTTTTTTTCTTGTTTAAGTCATATAAAGAGGGCCAGGAGAGTCACTTTCCATGAGGCTTGTTATTTAGTGTTATGTAAGAGACAGTTTATGTGATGATGATTCTATGACTGTAATTGCTCCTTGAGGTTGAGTTTGCAGGCAGTGCTGGCTAGAACATGCATTTTTTGTGCAAGAGCTGAGTGCCTGCATGCCAAATCGACTGTTTGTGTGTACAGCCACAGGATCTATGAGAGTAACAGGCACTTCTGCAGATTTTATCTCCAAATACAGCCTCTGGTATGTGCACAGGGAGGCAAATGAACAATAGTACTTTAAGACTTCTGGGCTGGTCAGACATGTAGAGCTGGAAATACAGGCAGGTAACAGTTTTTTTGTATTTAGAGGTCTTTCTGTAATTAGCTCAGTGTCAACTTGATTGTTGGTCATGGAGAGAATTTTTGACAGGTTAATACAGAACAGGAGCTGATTTCCATTTTTATAGCTCCATGTTGTTCTCCCTGTTGAATTCTTACTATTAAACATATCCATTCCATGCCAGCTGGGGATGTATACCTGGAAGGAGGCTGCTGAAGACAACCACCTTAGTGGGTTCACAGTCAGTTTGAGTGGTAGATGAGATCCTCTTCCCGCTGTTCTGCAAACAGACATGGACCTCAGAATCAACGAAGCATCTCTTTGGCAGAAACATTTGGACTATGTTTCCATTATCTCAGTGCAGGAAAAGTGGGACACAATAAAATTTGAAAAAAACAAATACATGATTCAGGAAAGTCTATTCTATTTAAAATCAACAGTGATTAAGCAATTTAGACAATCTGACCCTAAATGTGTATCCTGTCTGCTGATGAGCAGTTAAGAGACAATGGCGAAGCAGAGATGACTTAAACTCTTGGCTTATGAGGGTATTAAAATACAGATTGAAATCTCCCTGGCTGACACCCAACACGCAGGGACGCCAGCTTACGTTGCTCCTAAGTGATCTTTCCATCTCGATGCTCAAAATGTATCATGGACATCTGGATAGCGTAAAAGCAAACCTGAAGTAAACCAAAAAAGCCTTGTGTCCAGCTGATGAGGCTGGGTGATTCCAAGGGAATGCTCAGGGTTTATGCTCGTCATGTTCCCTCCGTTCACATTCTTTTATATTTTGGCCATGCCCATCGTTTGCTCAGTGCCTGTCCCTAAGGTCTGACAAGGCTGTGAGAGCATCAAGATTTCTTGAGATCTGTTATGCTCACTTGTAGGCACAGCAGTGAGGTGACTCAAAGTACACAGGTAGGCTTGGGAAGGATAACCGAGAGACCTGAGCCAACATGCCATCCTAGGACAGAAAATAATGTCAACAATGCATTCTGAAAAACGGTCCCATCGGTTCCCTGGGGCACCCTCTAATGGATCCTAATTAGAAGCTGTCACTTCTTGTTACGGGAAGGAAGGAATGGTTCGGCTTTCCCACCCCTTAACCTTGGAGAGACTGAGAAAAGAGCTGCCCCTAGGGATGGTTTAATTTAGGGCACTTTCATTCCCGCAAGAAATTAGTCGGGGATTTCTGTGTGTGGAGGGGCAGGTGCCTCCAGGAGGTGTGTGACACGCAGGCACTTCTAACACTGTAAATTCATGCACAAACCTGCACAGGTGCCCACTTGAGAAAACTTTACTTTTTAAACTTTTGTGCCTGTGATTTCTCATACACTAGACTCCTGCCTCCATCTCCTCTCCTGCCCAGCCTGTACCCTCCAACGTCTATGCACTGGATTCCTACGGCGGGTCTCCCTGCGAGGCACTTGCAACACCCATCAAGGCTGTCGGGCTACAGTGTCCTGCTTGGCCAATTTCAATGGGTTGGGGATGTTGGCAATTTGATCAGGAGGTTTTTAAAAAACCTGTTGGGAAACAGCAAGCCCTAAACAATAAAGCCTCCCCTCTGTCTCCTGCTCCTACATTTCTTACACGCATCTTTTTCAGACACTTGGTTTCTTGACAGCATTTACATAACCTGGCTGAAAACACTCCCACAGCCGATTAAACGCCTGCTATGAAATCCAAAGCTCTGATTAAAAGGATGGAGCTTTCCAGAACTGCAATATTTGTGCAGATGGTTAATACTCAGGGCTTGCTCTACAGGGGAAAAAGTGGCATTTTCTTTACAAGTACATGCGGCCTGAGCTTTCCCATGGGAATTGCTTGCTTTGTTCAGATTATTATTTTAAAGCTATCATCAGATGTGATCACCCATTGGATTAGAGGAAGCAAAAGGAGATGATCAGATAATCCCTGAGGCACAAAGCATTTTGAGTTGGATTTGAAGAGAGCTGTCACCTATGGTCAATTTGTTTAGCTCAGGGTGCTTCTCTCCTCCTCTATATCTTCCTAAAAATATTTGTGCCTAGTGGCTGTGGACCGTTAGAGATGTGGGATGTTGGAGTAATTTGCTTAAGGAAGTACCCTCTGAGCTGGCTGATGTGACAACCCCTTGTCAGAAAAAATACGTGGTTAAAAGAGAAGAGCACAGAAGTGAATAGCGGGTAAATACCCAAAGTAGGCCTTGCAAAATCATCAAGACACCCCCTTTTCACGGGTGCATAGAAGTCTTGGCAAAGAGAACTTCTGATCTACCCCAGTCATAAAGATCTAGTCAGACTAAAATATTAAATAAAAATTATGCACAGTAAAAATGAACTCTCTGAAGATGGGGGGGTGTGCCATGGGTCTTAGAAGAGAGATTTCAATTATGGGGGCATGTTCCCTGCACCAAGGAAGTCCAGTCTCATTGCTGTTCTTGTGGACAGGCTCACTCTCATTTTGGCTGTTTGTTAGGAGTGCTCTTCTGAGATACCCTGGTCTCTTTGGGGTCCTGCAGTTGTTGAGCTTTTACTGAAAACTGGAGGACATCTTAGAGGAGTAGCTAAAGCCATGGGCCCATATATTTTTTTGATGTAGAAGAAGAGGACTGAGTGACTGACTGGAGGGGAAGTGGGATCAGCTCTCAGTTTACTGGGATTTCACTGGCAGGCCACATAACATCGGTAACAGCAAAGCACGAGCAAGAAGCAAACCCTTTGGCTCTTTGCTGGGGCTGTACCGTTCTTCTGGCCCTAGATCTGGTGCAGAAATACAGAGCTAAATCTAAAACTGAGTTTCCTACAGTGCAGAAGGATAAAGTGCTAGATTGCAGAAACTTTGTCAATCAAATCTTTCGCAGATAGACATTCCCTAATTCAGGATTTTAACCTTTTCCAGAGTCCTCTTTGTCAAAACCTCAGAAATTCCTAGTGTTTCTCAGGCAGGAACCAGCACATGAGGAAGTAATTAATGAGCAGGAGAAGAAGAAAAAAAAAAAAAAAGAATGTGCTGAATAGAGGCAAAACTGAGACTTAAATCCCTCGTCCCACAGGCTGCCTCCTCACTCCGCAAGATGCAGACAAAAGACATTCCAGCTCCTGACAAACAGCCTGAAGAGATGCTGAAGCATTCAACAACCCCTCCCAGGATATTTATGTAAAGAAAGAGTTGGGCAGTAGGAGCTGTCTGACGCACACCGTCTGTGTAGTGTAGGTGCAGTGTCTCTTGGACTGAGGAGATGTTAATCAGCAACAAGATTATCCCCGGTCCTACACACAAACGATCCACGGCAGACACAGTCTGCATGAAGCATCCCATTAGTGGTATTCTGGTTTCCAGAAAGAGCTAAGCAGTAAATCTGAGCTATTTTCTCTTCAATCTGGAATAATCAGTTAATTCATTAAAGGAAGTATATAATTTTTTTCTGGGACCTGTGCTCAGAGCCAGGGCTGTTAGCCAAATCACTCAGTTTCCAGTAGGCTGAGTCTCACCCTTGCTCTGGCAGACACCTCAAACAACATACCAAATCAACTGAAAATGTTTGGGAAAAAAACCAACAACTTAGTTACTTAAGATAAATCATAAGTTTATAGGAATGTTGTGCCACAGTTTTCCCATCTGCAAATCAGGGGGACAGAGGAATGCCACTCAGCTCTTTCCCAGCAGTACTGTAAAGCTTATTTGATGTACATTTATAAAACTGTTCATGATTCTTGGAGGGGAATTGCTACTGAAGAATTAATTGTTATGATTTGTGCTTGTTCCACAGATGCTTGAAATATGGAACTTGGCAGAATTCCGGAGGAAGTATCCTTGTGAGCTCAGATAAGAGATGAGCCAACCCGACAGTCACTCTGTTGGTGCAGGCAAGATTCAGTATACACCTGGGGGTCTTAAATACCAGATTTTTAAGCTCAGAACACGGGCAAGGCGGCAAGGCTCCAGAAAGCTTTGTCTGTCCCATGGAGTATAGAATCATAGAATGGTTCGGGTTGGAAGGGACCTTTCAAGGTCATCTAGTCCAGTCCCCATGCAGCAGGGACATCTTCAGCGAGACCAGGTTGCTCAGAGCCTGGTCCAACCTGACCTGGAATGTTTCCAGGGATGGGGAAGTTGGACTGTTCTCTCCTGTTCCTGTCGTCTGCTAATGACACAGCTAATAAAACAAGGTGGGCTCTGCCAGAAGAGAAGAGCCCACATCAAGGGCAGCTGCTTAGGAGAGGCTAAGCTGCCTCCAACACCTTGAAAAAGCCTAACTTGCCTTATATCCCTCTCTTTATACTGTCCTCTTGCCTTTATCAGCTCGTATTTTCTGGAAAAGAAACCAGTCCCCTTCTTTGGAGATTTTCAAGACCCGCCTGGATGCAGTCCTCAGTGACATGCTCTAGCTCTAGGCAATCCTGCTCCAGCAGGGGAGTCGGACTAGATGATCTCTGTGGTCCCTTCCATCTCTAAAAAGTCAGTGAAATTCAGTGAAAAACCTTAAGCTTTTAAAGAAATCATTTGAAGATGTCCTCCTTGCTAATTAATCCAGGTGTCCCTCATCTGTTAGCGAGGTGTGCCAGCAGCAGAGGCTGGGGGGCTGTCAGTTTAGAAAAGGGAGGGGAAAACAAACACGTGGGAGAGGTTGGTGGCTAAGGACTGCTTTTTTGGGGGGGAAGTAATAGAGGACTTCACAACTGCCTTCTGCGCTGTTTTGGCTTGGAGCTGTGTTCCCTTTAGCTCACAGAT
>JAOXNO010000009.1:2556186-2569661 GCA_028565335.1 Limnodromus scolopaceus
CTGTCCAGGTCTCTCTGGATGGCGGCACAGCCTTCTGGGGTGTCAGCCACCCCTCCTAGTTTTGTGTCATCAGCAAAATGTGCCATCATATTGGCCTCTGCCATTGACACCTTGGATCAATATCTGTTGATCAAAGGTCCTCTGTTTGTCATTACCTATTTCTACATCTGCCTTGCTGGATCGATGCTGAGTGTGTTTGCATCTGGCACACCACGTAGCACCAGTCCTGAATTGCTCTTCGGCAGAGAACCCTTCAAATGCTCTTTGATTAGCTGGGCGGCGTTAGGGAAAGCAGGCAGCAGTTCAAGTGTGCAAACTAGTCCGTGCTCAGAACACATTGGGGAAAAAAAATACCCAAACATGATTAGAGATGGCTGAGGCTACAAAATCAAGCACTTGCAGACTGGGCAGTGTGGTGGCAGCTCTTGTGCTGCCAGTTTTAACTTTTGGCCTTTAACTTGGCAGTTTGCAAGAAACAGCTCACTGTAATTTCTTGCCAAAACTAAGAGTGAGCAAAAGCAAAAGGATTTGTCCTGGTGTGGGAGACACGGCTCAGCTCCCCGCTGGGGATGTACTAGGCAATCGTGTAATGAAATTGTGCTTTGACCGTCTGCCCGCCTGCTATTTCTGGCTCTTACAGAAGTGGTTGGTGATTTCAGAAAATACTTTGGATCTTTTTGACAATGGGCCTAGTGTTAAATCTTAAAGTTTTCTGCTCAGTTTTCTGATCGGTCCTTTGTAGTGCCTAACCAGTAAGGAGAAGGGAATTTCATTTCCCTTCAGCGGGGCGAGATGCCATATGGTAGAGCAGACACCCACGGAGACTCCCAGCTTCTGTATCAGCGCCACCGTTCTCCCTTGCGCCGAGTACCCTGTCGCTGAGCTTGCTCCCTTCTGGCAGGTGAAAGTTTAGAGGAGTAATTTGCATTCTAGATAGAATCCTTGGAAAACGAGCATGACGTGTTTCACAAACCCAGCCTGCAGTAGCTGTCGGATCAGTTGTCTGCCAGGTAAAATGAGGCATGGAGGGATCAGGCACCACTCGGTGTGACGGGGTGCGGGCAGCACGGGGGGGTCTGTGCATTAAGGCTGGTCTAAAGCTTCTGGACCAACCACCTTAACAGGCTGTCGATGAGTTCTGCTTCCATCTGGCTTGTTCCGACCGAAAGCAGCTTCCTACTCGCTAGGGCTATAGCGCGTGAACTGTTCTTGGCTTCCTTTTCCTTTCCTCATTCCTTTTGTGTTAGCTTTGAGTGGTTTTGTTGGGATTTGTTTTGTTTGTCTTTTTTTTTTTTTTTTATGTGAATTTTAAGGGTCAAATTTCAGGGGGAAGAACTGAAATCAACAGAGCCCGCTCAGGAATTAATTTCCTGCTAAACTTTCCTTGCTGCTTGGAAGCTTTCCTACACTGCCCAGTCCCTAATTTGGTCCATTTCCAGGTACCCTGGCATGCATATGGAAAGCTTTCCCCCCTCACTTTCCTATAAATAACTGAGGTAGGAGTGGGGAGCTTTTCCTGAGCAGCTTTTTCAAGCCCTACTTTCCAGGGCTGAAGATGGAAGAAATAAGCTGCAGTAGGGAGAAAGGTGTTGTGTTTGCTTAACAGTCCAAGAGAATCAATTTTCATTTGTCTTGCAAACTGAATTAAATTGTCAAGTGGGATTATGCCAATTATTGTCAGCCCTGCTGAGATGAGCACACCCATGGAGAAATGCCTCTACAGGAAGGAAAAAAAAAAGCTGACCTGAAGGTACATGTGTGTGAGGCACAGGAGGAGAGGGAGCCACAACCAAAATGCAGAAAATCATGATTTTTATGTGAAGGCAGGAGTTCTGTCAATGACTCGTGCATTGGGCAAAGAATCAGTGTCACGGGTCAGCGCTTCCAGGGTAAAATTATGCCAGAAAATAAGACACGAGACTGGCAAAAAGGGGTAATAGAGAGTATCCATGAAACCAGGAGGGAAAGCTGAAGACTATGTTGAGCTTGTCATTAATGGCTGTGGACTATCTCCAGCTTTCATACATGTAAAAAATATATATATATTCCTTAGTAGCGTATCTGTATTGAATAACTGGCTGTAGAAGCGTGGCTGTTCCCAGTAAGGAGTTGTTTAACCCTGTTATTGTGTGGGGTTTCTCTGTACCCTTCTCATCCTCTCAGGCCCAGATGGAAGAGTTCAGGCAGCTCAAGGAAGCTCTACAGAAGATGCCAAGCTTCAAAGGAGGAGGAGCTGGGAAGGGGCAGCAGCAGTTCCAAGCGCTGAAGGAGCAGCCCGTGGTCCCAGCCAACAGCCAGTTGCAGCTCGGGAGGCAGAAGGTGTGGTGCTCCCAGAAAATCCCAGGGAGGAGAGTTCTGCAGGGCTTCTGTGGGTTTTCAGCACGGGGCTTTGAACTGGAGGGAGCTGAGCTTGTTCCTTTAGAGTTTGCTCTTGTCCTTTTTTCCTTGCAGGCTTTTCCAGTCAATCAGGAGACTCGCCCTGGTGGGAACCCACTGGCCTCACAAGTCTCTGGGGTTCAGAAGCAGGTGGATGGCCCTCTGCAAGGCCAGAACTTGTATGGCAATGATGGCCCGAGACCGCAGGCTAATGTGCTCTTCACCCATCCGGCCCCCGATGCCAATTCACTGCCGGGGGCTGTGCCAGCCTGGCCAGCGAGACGCGGGGATGGCCACGTCATCCGATTCACCCGGACCATGAACAGTCTACCCAACGGGAACCCAGTGAGTCCTGCACACTTGCTGCTTGGTTTGTGTAGCCCTCGCTTTTGAAGCTCAAAACTATGACATGTGTAATGACATGCACTTGTGCATTCCACTTCCCTCACGTGGGAACTCTCCTGGCCTCAGCTTTCGGACTCCTGAGCATCCTTAAGAGTTTGTGGTTTAGTGACTGGGGTTCTTCTTCTGGATCCTGCCAGCAGCTCCTCTGCCTCCTGGGGGGATTGAGAGTGAGCTGATGGAAGCACATCTCTTAAAAAAAAAAAAAAAAAAAAAAAAAAGACAATAATTGCAGTGTGGTTAGACTATAATTACAGTAACTATTATAATGGCAACATGTCTGGGGTATTTTTAGACGTAGTTTTCTTGTTCCTCTTTTCTTGGAGATTCACCTACCCAAGACAAGCTTGGGTCGCATAGGATCCACATTATGTCCTCTTGGCTGTGTGAAAGGAGAAGGGCTTCTTTTACTGCAGGTTGGCTGGCTGGGAGTGTAGCTTTGTTCTGGAGCACTTCTGAATCTGTTGTTCTTTGATAAAGGATTTTTCTGGCCCTTAAGCCTGCCCAAATGCATGGGAGATGTACAGGTATCTGACAAGATTTGGAGCTTGTGTATATCCCAAGAGTATCTATGTGTCTTCTCTGCAGGATGTAAAGATGGTGATGCGCATTCAGGTGAAGAGCAATGAGGAAAGCCAGGCTCCTGGGTTGTCCCCATCTGATCCAAAACAACCCTCTGCAGCAGACAAACCTCAGCTGCCAGAGAGCCCCCGCTCCCCAGGGAACAAACCGGTGCAAATGCAAAGGTTGGTGAAACAAAGCTCCCTCCTACTCTCCGCGTTCAGGCTGGAAGGTGTCATACAGGCTCGTCCCTGCTCTCTCTTCTTGTGTCTGTCGTGGTTTCTGCTTGAGAGATGGTTGAAGAAAGTGTTAGTTATTGGTTCCACTGTCGTCTAATTCTTGTAACTGAGTGATGCTGCCAGGTCTCGATCTCAGCCAAAGCAGAAGGCGAGCCTTGTTGCAGGAAATGCTGTGGGATTGAACGCACAGACTGCTGGCCAAAAAAAAAAAGGCTCTTATGTTATTGGTACATACTCTGCATGCTGCCTTGGTGTTTGAGCTGTTTGGTAAAGTGTTTGTGGAGAGGAGAGAGAAAGAGGAGTTACTGCTGAGTGAGACCAGGTCAGCGTGGATTTCCTACTGGCCTAGAGGAGAGGGTGGGATGGGAGTCGGAACCGACTTCAAGAAATCTCCTCCCTTTCAGTAACAGCAAGTTAAATATCCTGTTTTGTTTAGTGAACTGAAGAATTTCTGCATGATGGAAACAACCCACCTGCAGCAGCAAGGGTGGCTAAAAATTCCTTCAGTCTCTATAAATAAGAGACATTAAGTTGTATGCTAGAGATGCAATTTGCTCATTTTCCCCACTAATCAATCAGTAATCTGCCAAGCTCTGCAGGAACAACCAGACCTTGAAGATCTGAGAGCTGCTCATCTCCAAGGTTATATGGTAATCTAGAAGCAGCAGGCAGCCAGCCCTGTTAGGTTTCCTCTTGTCCTATCACTTACTCCTTGGGAGAAGAGACTGACTTTTCCTCACTCCAGCATCCTTTTGGGTAGTTGTGGAGAGCGAGGAGGTCTCCCCTCGGTCTCCTTTCTCCAGGCTGAACAATCCCAGTTCCCTCAGCCGCTCCTCGTGAGACTTGTGCACAGGAGGGGCTGTCGACTGGCTCAGCAGCACTCACAGAAGACCAGTCTGTTTTGCAAAAGGAAGAAAATCTCTTTCGGAGGCTGCAATTCATCAAAGTCTGGCCGTAATCCAAAAACCGACTCTGAAAATAGCGCTTCCTCATTTAACTTATTTATCCCCTGTGGATGTCCAGGTCATATCTGCTCTGTCTACTGGAGCAAACAAGATTTAATTTCTCTTTTATCTCTAGAGGAGACTTCTGGGTTTCATTCTAAATTCAGCCTGGTCCTACCCATTCTTTTCTGCCATTTTTGTTTTGTTCTCTTAACCTGTAATCTTCCCAGGGCAGAGACTGTACTTTGTGTATTTCCTTAAAGGGCACCGTCCTCCCCCTACTGCTCTGACAGATACCATCAGCACGGAGGATATTTTGCCTCGTTACAGGGAGGGACTTGTGTGGGTGTAGCTGAAGGTTGAAGTTGTGATGGCAGAGTGGCCTTTCCTCACCTACGTGGAGCCTAGAGAGGACACTGTCCCCACTCTGTGGAACAGAAAATGCAAATATTGGATTTGTTTGGGACACAATTTCTGCAAGGACAGAGATCATGGTATGTTTGGTGTTCTTTTTTTTTCTTTTCCTGGATCTATCATCAAGAAATTACTGAGCAGCTGGAGGCTGTTATTTGCACTGCGTGAGATTTGTGATAAGGAACACACAAACCAACCTTCTCCAGGTGGTGTCAATGCCAAGAACAATATCCAACTGCAGCAGAGCACAAAAGAGACCACGCATTCGATGCCAAGAACCGTTGCATTGGGTGGCTGAGACCAGCAGATTCCAGATGAGCTCTTGATGGCCGACTTGCATTTTGATGGTTTTATAATGGGGAAACCTGAGCTGGAGGCTGGGTTGGGATTTTTTTTTTTCTTACTGAAAGTTTCGTGCGGTGGTAGTATGCTGGCTTAAAAACCTGCTTAAGTGAAGGCCACTTGTCCTTTCTCAGCAGTTAAAAACTTAAATATCTTAAGTAGACTTTTACATCTCAGCTGGCTCATGTAGTGGGACCTGTTAAACCAAGCAGTAATCCTGCCTGAAACTGGTGGTAGTTTACTCAGGTTCAAAGTTTTTTGTTTCAGTCACTTCTGAGAGTCCCTATTACTGGGATTTAATCCCTTCCTTTACCTTTATTTGTTTCTGAAGGTGTCCTTGAGTAAGGATATTTAGGAAGAAAACCCATCCTTGTGAGACGGCGTTGTCTTCTGGGCTTTTCAGGGATTCACTCAAGCTAATGTGAAGATATCCCATTTCTTCTCTTGACATCCAACTTGTTTCCTTGCTGTGGGAGAGTGTTGTGCTAAGTGCTCTGCTGCTGAGCCTCTGGTTGGGCATCCACGTGCTATTGCTGCGGGCAGAGAAGCATTAATGAAAGAAAGTGTTGCATTTGGCATATACCTTGATATCAAGGTATCCCTCTGAGGCACTTCTGTTAAGCAGGAAGCAGACATAGGTATTGATGTAGACATCAGGAGACGTGTATTTGAGGTGGAACCGTTACAGAGGAAGGAATTCCTGACTGTGGGTTGCCTGGACTCTCGCAGATAGAGCTGTGTATGAATAATTGATTTTTCAGGTCAATAGATGGATGAAAACATTTGGAGGGTGGTGGTAGGAAAAGCAGTAAATCATATTGGAACGTGGCTTCCCTCTCTGAGTGTAGAAATGAAGCGCTTTTTCCCAGGTTCACCAAAAAAATAAACCAAAACAATATGCAAATGTTTCCTTTCAGCTAGGTCTCCTTCCACTGTTTGGGGCTGTTCAGGGAACAGATGCATGCTATGGGAGACTTTTATAAACAGATGCTGGTTGAAGTGTCCATCCCAATTGCAAAGCTTCATAAACAGCTTGTAGCTTTAAAAAAAAATAAATAATCAGACAAGGGAAACTGTCAATTTTGTGTTGCAGTTCTCCTGCTTATTTTGAAAGATTTTTTTTTTTCTCCTTATAGACCAAAACACTACAGTTTTCCTGCAGTAGCATCGTCGTTTTAAGTTAAGTTGGAACAATAAAGAACTTTTTTTTTTTATATTTTTTCAAGAACTCAGATTTGTGGGTTTGGGGGTGTGTGAGGCATGAGTGAGTAGCTACTTAGAGCTGGAGTTTATTGCTGTGTTATTGGATGGTTATGTTATTGTATATCATATGAATAATATTAAAGCAGTTCTACAATTAATTGTGTTTATAAAGCATAACTTTGCTTTTATGTGGCATATTAAATGTTCTGTTTCAAGCAGATATCACAGTAACTAACACAATCTGTTAGTTTTACCAAAAAGTTAAATTAGGACAAACTTCTGCATGTTTTGGAGGAGTTTATTTTCCTCTACTCGCGTGATGAAAAATCTCCTGATGTACTCAGGCGGGGGGATTCTCTGTTGGTTTGTACCCTCGTTGCAGCTGGAAGGACCTGGTTAACAAAGTGAATGCCCAGATGGACGAAGAACAAGGGCACAGTTACCCCAAGAGCCTTCACTTTGATGCCAAGCCTGGGGAAGAGATGCAGCGGGGCAGCCCGCAGCCACCCGCTCAGAAGAGAGGGGAAGAGCACCAAATGGCGCGTCGAGAAGGCGAGAAGGGAAGGACAGACGATGAGGAACTCGAAATGGGTATGGCTTCCCTATTCCTGTGCTGTGCAGTGCTAATTTATTGCTAATCAAGGTGGGGAGTGAGAAAAGCTTTCTGCTTGTTAAAGGAAAAGCTTACAACTCTTGAGAAATTCCTGTGCTTTTATTGTCCTTGGTCAATGAAGAACCTGGACAATTTTCCATTTTTGTTCCCTGTTGTCCTGCATCCTTATGTATTTCTAAAGTAGTGGACTCAAAATCTGTGTAAACTAAGTTAATTCTTTCCCATGGGAGTGATGGGGAAAACATCACTGGATTTTTGCAAGTTTTGATCTCAGTCTCCCATAGGAATTGATTTAATTTTTTTTAAAAGTGGGTTTTCTAATTCAGGACAGAAAATTTCCCAACTGTCCTTAAGGGGCTAAAAGCAAATAAATTCAAGGGCAGCCAGTTGCACTTGTCAGCCAGCCAACAGAGCATCTACAGCTATTTTAAAGCCTGGTAAGCAACTGCATTTGGGCAATCGGAGTGTATTAAAATTCCTGGGTCTGCTGACCCGGATCTGTTCAGACCCCTGTGCGTTGACTCACTCAGTTAATCACAGGTTGGGAGAAACATTGGACTCACTGTAAAGTTCATCATCGCACCCTGGAACCAACCGATGAATAATCTATTAGATGATGTGTGTGAGGGCAGAATCCTTTCTTTGCCTCCATTTCCAGGCGAGGTTTATCGATTGGCCTGAAATGGCAGTTGCATGTGAGTGGCAAAATGAGGGAACAATTGAATGACTATTTTTGTTGTGTGAAACAGAGAACAGCTGTAAAATGACTAGATCTTTCAGAAAATTACAGTGGGTGGGGGCTTGGAGCCCTTCCATGGGTCCAGTAACAAAGGGAAGGTTGACTTACACTCGCAGACAAACAGCTGCAGTTAAGGGGGAAGCTGCAAACTTCCTTTGGAAGCAAATAAAGATGACATTAAAAATGTATTACCGTAAGCCAGTCTGAGCTAAAATGGGCTTCTGAGCAGAGGTGTCCAGCCTGGCTCTGTGCAGAGATGCTCTGCTGTGCTCAAGGGGCCGGGATAGACAGCAGGAACACTTCGTGAAGGCATTTATTTGCTGCAGACTCTACCATCGATTTCTTTTGCACGTGTGGGAATAACCTGGAGGACCTGGAAGTTAACTGGTTACCTTTGTCAAAGAGAGGCACTGAAATGTAGATATGACTCATGTGAATTCTGTGTGTTGCTAGACTGAAGTAGAATGACTAAGTAGGTGGCTTTTCATGGAGCTAATTTTTTTTTCCCTGCAGTCCTGAACGTGATATGGCAGAGAAGCTGGGAGCTGGGACTCCTGTGAGGATCTCATTTGAAATGCTAACTTGCATCCCCTTAAACACCAGAAAGATGGTCTCAGCCTGGTTTCTTGACAGTAGATTTATATTTTTTTTATTTTTTTTTTTTTGGCTCTGTATTTGGAACAGAGGAGGGATGTCATGGGGCAGAGGCAAAGGTCAGCGGTTCTAACTGAATATTGGATGAAAAGGCAGAAATCACCCAAAATGGGTGATCTCCTCCCAGGCTGTTGGCTCAGTTCACTCTGTGCGGGTGAAGTTCTCCCTCCCAGAACAGTGACAGTCAGGTACCAGCTAATGCTCATGCAGGTCCTCGTTTGGAGAGGAGGTTTGGTGTTGCTGCGCTTCCCCACAGCTACGTTCAGCTGCTATTTCATGTTCTGCTGACCTGATTTTCAGCAAGTCCCCTTAGTGGGACTGAACTAATTGGTTCACATCAAAGTGAATTCTACCCTGAAAAGAAAAGGCCTCGTGGCAGGTATAAGGCAGAGTGAGGACCAGTAGCTCTTGACCTCTGTGTCCTAATCAGAATTAACAACCAGAGTGATGACTCGACTGCCCTGGCCATGCTGCGGTCAGTTGGGAACGCTGCTGTCTCACAGGTTCCTGTAATGTTTTGGGGAGAAACACTCTGCCCGTAGCTATGGCAGACAGAGCAGCGAGTGCCAGAGCTGGGACATGTGAGATCCACATCCAGTTTGAGGTGAGGATTAGGCTTTTACTTAATTGAAAGCAAAGACTTTATTTTTAAAAGGCTGTGGGGTTTTTTTCCTCTCATTTGTGCTCTCCTCCTGCCCTGACTGTCCCCATCCCTGGCACGGGGAGCCTGCCCCTTGTTCTTGTCAAAGGGGAAGGTGGCACGGAGATACTGACCTGCCATGGTCTGGTTTGGCTCCCGGTGATGGTCTCACTGCCCGGGATGGGTTGCTGCATGGCTGGGATGCTGCTACAGGTGCTGCCCAGAGGTACCAACGGCACGAGGGAAAGATGCATCTTAATAGAGATTCAGAGCTCTTTGTCTTTATCATACGTGTATTTCAGGAAGGTATGGGCATGCTTCAATGTGTGCTTCTGCCCCAGCCTTGGGGACAAGGAAGCGGTTTTGGCAGCTGTAGGAGCATAGCCCTGCTCTGCCCTGAACTCCTGCGAGTGGCATTGAAGACACGTTCCTCTGAAAACACACAAAGAGCATCGTCTGCCTCGAGCTGCGGGCAGGTCGAGACAAATCCCTACACGGCATGGAGTTAATACAGCTGCTCCCCAACAGTGGGAGTCTTAACTGGTGAGAGAGTACGTTGGTAACTGTCCCTTTTCCTGGCAGATGCAGGAGTGATTGAGCGAGAGGAGAACTTGCATTCTCAGAAGGACCCGGTTGTCCAGGAACCAATGGTAGGTAACGCTGCCGTGCTGTTGTCTGGGTCCAGCCCTACCTCTGAATGAGAATCTGGCTGTCCCACTTATGCTGATGCTTTCCCAGAAGTTTCTATAACACATAACTCCAAATTCCTTAGTCCAGGAGGGATTCAGAGGGATAATGAAGACTGGGGGTTTTGTTTTTAGAACAGTTAACATGCTACAAGCCAGCGCTTCATGCTTGCTGGGGAAGGCAGCAAACCTTCTGTCTCCCAAGGGGGTATCCCAGTATTCACAAGAGGCTTTTCTTGTCCAGATGCCAGATGATGCTGCAGATCCTGCCCAGGATCCCAATAACCAAGGGGAGGATGAGTTTGAGGAAGCTGAGCTGGAGAGACCTGACTTTGAAGAGAAGGTGGGAGGCTTGGAGAAGTTCAAGGAGCCCAGTGTGAAAGAAGAGTCAAAGGAGAAGCCACTGAAGGTGAGGGCAACCAGGAAAGGCCAGGAAGAGATCCTATGAGGGGAGCTGTGAATGAGGGGAGGCAGAGAGCTTAAGGACTCAAAGGAAAACACTGTGTTCCTCAATGCATAATCCCACTGCAAGGGTATGGAACGCAGGAGAAGCCTCTTTGAGTGAGAATCGGTGGGTTGGTCAGTACCAGAAGTTGTTCTGGCCCTGTCCTCTCTGCTTGTTGAAGTCAGCCCTGGCTTTTGCAGCACCTACGTGGCTGGAGAGGCATCAAATGGGAGATGGCTCACGCCACAGCTGTTACTGCAGAGGTGCTGTATCTTTTCAAGCACTTCAGAGACCAAAACCAGAGACAATAACATGGGCCTGTGCTGTTCCTGGGACGGGTATGCAGCAGGATCTTGGCAGCAGTGAGGACACGTGAGAACTCTGCCTCCTTGTCTGCCTCCTTGTTTGCCTGCCTGCAGATGGAATCCATTTATTTTGCAAAGTGCTTCTTGCTGTCTGAAGCCAGACACTGCATCAGGGAAGTGTTAGCTTGTTTTGACCGGCAGCTGAGTGTTGCTTGTTTTTAAAAAGGAGTGCTTTAGCTGTCAGGCTCTCAAATCATGATTAATAGTGCGGTTAAAAAAAAAAAAGAAAGAAAGAAATCCAGGCCAATGAAATCAAACAAGAAAGGGATGTTGGCACCAACACCTCCTTAAGATTAGTGAAAATGTGGAAAGAATTAGTGACATGGAATCATGGAATCATTTTGGTTGGAAGAGACCTTTAGATCATCAAGTCCATGCGTTAACCCAGCACTGCCAAGTTACGGCTAAACCATGTCCCTCAGCACTACATCTACGTGTCTTTTAAATACCTCCAGGGATGGTGACTCCACCACTTCCCTGGCAGGGACTGGAAGTAGGTTGGGGCACTGTCAGTGGTGTCTGACTTTCTGTATTTTTCAGGATGCTGGCAGACCTGCCAAGCCCAGGGAAGAGCCAATGGATGACTATCAAGAAGATCAGGAGCAAGAAATTGTACGACACCAAGGTTCTTCCTCTTTCCCTCTCTGGTGTGGTTGTTACCTGGGTGTGTTGGTAGCCAGGAGCTGAATATGGCTCAGCTTTTTGGAAACCAGATATGAGCACTGACTTCAGTTTTGTCTCTGCTCAGTGAGGTGGGTCTCCGTAACAACCTGGAGCCCTCTTACCTCTGCTCCCTTTTCTTTTTCAGGTGTTCAGGGCACCCTTTGTGCTCTGTCTCCCCTCCTCCTTGCTTTCTGCATCCATCTGCAGCAGTTGAGCTGTGAGATGTTTTCCAAACAGCAGCTGGGGTGAATTACAAGCTGTGCTGGTGCAGTTTGGCAAGATCACTATGTCTTTCTCTGAGCATTGCCCTGGGTTTATTCCTGTAGTGAGACATTCACTGGGAGCCCTGTAGTCTGCTGCTGCACAGGTCCTACTGGGTCTAGCCTGTGTCTGAGGAAGAGCTGAGTTAGAACTTTACCTGTGCTTTGAGGAGGGTCATTAAGTGACAGCCAGGAAGTTAAACAAAGGTATGGGTGGCAGAGGAATGTGTCCTCCCATTCCTGAGGCAAGTTAGGAGGTGGTACATTGGTTGGGCCACAGTTGCCAGGAAGCAACTGCTAATCTATTTGGCTGAAAACAGGTATTGTTGCTGTGTCTCAGAGCCCCAGGGCTACTGTAGTCAGCGACAAATTGGCATTTCTCTAGGAGAAAGATTGGAGGCCACTGAAAATTGAGACCATGATCACTAGAGAGGATCACCCTGGTGCCTTCTGGCTCATGTAGATAGAAATGAAGGATCCTCTTCCAGTTTTGTTCATCCCTCCCTTGCGCTTTGTGAGCGGCTGCTGCTTTTCCTGCACACAAATCCTGAGGAATTGAGGGCTTGGGCTGCCTGCTGGGAATGAAGAGGATGGGGAAACAGGGTAGACAGAGCAAAGTTGATGTCAGGAGCTATCCTTACTTACCCTGTGTGTAGAACACTGGATAGTTGGACCTAAAAGTGCCTGTGGAGGCTGTGCTGGCTGCAGCACATCATGGGTGGGATTTGTTACAGTTTTAAATGTGGTGGCTGTAGGATATCCTCTTCCACTCGCGTAGCAGTGGCAACAGGCTGAGATGTTAAAACCACATTGTAATGCCAGGATATTAAATGTGCTTAAAATGAACAGGCTGATCGTGGCAACACAGGCTTCTTACCTCTGTGTCTTGGCTAAGTGCCTTGCCAATGACACCTAAAAGTTCCTGGCAGAGATGAATTCTTCCCTGTTTCCCTGAGTTTCCCAAGGTGGGCTGCTGTGGTAGAACTTAGAGGCAGCTCGGTGCGCTTGTATTTAGGGTCTCCTTTTCCAGGCCTTGCTGATTTTATTTATTTTCCTTCCTGGCTGTTCCCTCCACACCCAGGAGGATCATGGAGGTGAGGTGGATGACAACGATGACCTGGAGCTTGTCCAAGACCAGAAGGACCATGCAGGCATACAGCAGCGAGCTGATGGCAAGAAGGATGACTACTACTGAAAGATGCTGAAGGAAAATGGAATAAGCTAGCAATGAGGGGATGGGAAATCCTCCTGGGAACTGGCTCCTCTGTTAAAGACTGCCCAGAACAGACAAAGGCAGGAGGAGGTAACTGTCTTCGCAGGCACGGAGCAGGGCACTTGCAGATGTGCATTACATCTACACGTGTGGGGCTGTTGCTGCCTCTCCAGTCAATAGCATGGAAGTGCTTTCAGACTGTGGGAATGATTTTTTTTTTTATCCTGCTGCTTCTCTTAGAAGCACTTCTGGACTTATTGTGTTCTCCACCTTCTTGTTTTCCCTATCCCCTCCCAAGCTGGAGAATTGTTCTTATTTTTTTAACCCCCGGGGCTGCGGAGGGGTGCCCTGAACTGCTCCCTGGACTTACTCGACTGATTGCTAATACAAAGGAATCTGTCTTTATACAATATTTTCTCAGTAGTGTTTCTTTAAAACACCTTTTGCTCCCATCAGAGTAAGGTAGAGAGGATGTCGGCCTGTTTTTGGTCTGGAGTAATATGAGGGTGATAATTAACCATGAGCACCAACAGAAATGACCGTGTGCCAGCCAGTGTGTGTGTATATGAAGGACTGGATCCTCTTCCCAGCGCAGAGACCCTTCCCAGTGACTCAGAGCAGACCCCTGTAGAGTTGTCCATCCCTTGGCATTGAGCTGTGACTGTCCTGCTGGGTTTGGAGCCTCCCCAGCTCATGCTGCGCATCATGTCTTGGCA
>JAOXNO010000009.1:2579062-2615507 GCA_028565335.1 Limnodromus scolopaceus
AAGGCCAGGCTGGATGGGGCTTTGAGCAACCTGGTCTGGTGGGAGGTGTCCCTGCCCATGGCAGGGGGGTTGGAATTGGATGATCTTTAAGGTCCCTTCCAACCCAAACCATTCTATGATTCTAAAGCAAGTACCAAGTTTAATTCATGGTTTTGTACGTGTCTGTCTTCAGTAAGACACCTCTGCAGGTATTGTTGGGACACAGTTTCCTGCTAAAACAGCACCGAGTGGACACTACGGAGATGTTATTTGTAGTCATCTCGCATCTTCATGATCTGTCTCTGTGGATTGTGCTGCAACAGCATGCTGGGCAGAGGAGAGACGAGCAAAATATGTAGAACAAGAACGGAAATCCTGATGGAGGAAATTCTGTAGCTCTCTAAAGGCTTGTTTTATCAGTTTTTTCCTTTCCATGCATTATAAATGGGATGTGGGAAACAATGTCTCATAGCCTCTCATTTGTGTCCAGTGGATTAAGTTTTAATTGGATGCATCTTGGTGTCTGGAAAAGAAAATCCTTATTTCATTTTATGAGATATGAAGCAAAACATCTGCCAGCTTATTGGTAACTGTTTGGGTTTTTTTTCCTCTGTCATGAGTAGAGACATTTCTTTTTGGCAATAATGGGGAAAATTACATGTACATAGACTTGATAATAATTTGACTCCCACAGGCCTTTGGGAGAGCCCACAGTTAAAGAAAGCTTTATCCCGTACTTGCAGCAATTCCCAAAACACACTGCGTACCTCGTAGAGTCACCATCAATCCTGGCCTGTCCAGGCAGCAATAAAGAAGTGGCAGGATGCCCACTTATAACTGCCAAAAAGCTGCTGTTATGCACCTAAAGCTTTGGGAAAAAGTAGAAACAGCTTCTAAGGCAACGAGAGATTCTCCTTATTCATGTACAAGGACCTGGGTATTAAAAATCCATATGGTACACTCATAGGTGGTATATGGTCCTGCCTTTATCTGGTAGCTTCCAGTACAAATACCAAGCCATATCCATTTCTGCAGGAGTTAAAATGGAGAGTGATACACTCATTAACAAGCTTGCCCTGTGCTAAATGTGAGAAAAACAACTGCTTAAACGTACACAGCTCGAGCTCTGCCTGACCCCAGCTTTGGATCTTCTGGAGGAAACAGCCTGTGCCTCAGGCAAAGAATCTCTCTTAATTCCATTATGATTTATATATTATTTTTTTTGTGGTACGTAAAAGGAAAGGCTGCTTGGCTTTATTGGGAGGTGCAAGTGAAAGCTGGTATTTTGCTTCCATGGAGACCTGGAGTTGTATTCTTACGAGACTGCAAACTGCTGCTCTGTTTCACCAGTATGTTCCAAAAGAAAGGCCAGGAAGAGCAGGATGAAAGGAGAAAAAGTGGCAGAAAACAGTTAACTGTAGTAACGTTCCTGTTAAAGGCTTAGGATTTACAGCAGTGGTGCCTGGATGGAGTCTTTTTCAGTTTTAGCCTGAGCAAATGCACCCTGACGGGTAAATCTTCATCATAGATGGTCACAGATCTCCTGTCTTTACATGTTGTCTCATCTCACGTGGGAAAAAATGACCTTGTTTGGTTTTCACCTGAAAGAATGTTTTTTTCTGCAGAAATTTTCATATCACAATGTTTGGTTTGTCATTTAAAATTAATTGGTGGCGAAGGAAAAGAGGGCAAGGCGAGGGGGAGGCAGGTGCTGAGGAAAGGAAGGGGGAAAGCTTTTTCTCGGGAAGCGCTGAAGAGAGAGAGGGGATGTGCATGGCCTTTATTCTCCTCCCTTTAATCCCTGTATTCCTGCTGTCCCTGAACTTTGAGGCCGTGAATTTTGTCATTTTTTCGTTTCCCCCCTAAGTGTGGAGCTATTTTGCTCACATATCCTTTGCTGGACCCTCTCTACGGGTCCATTTAAGAGCAAGCAAAGGCATGTGAGTACTGGGGCCAGTGTGTAATTATCTTGGGTCTTTGTGTCCCAGATTTCTTCTCTAGTGCAATAATTTTTTTTTCCTGGGATAAACACAGCAAGAATGTAAGATACACGTTCCCTGGGCCTCTTGATGGATCCATTTAACTTGCACCCGCTTTAATACCAAATTGATTTTGTCACAGAGGTGCTCTCAGATCACAGTTTGTAGTAGGCAGTTGATAAGAAATTAATTCTTGCTGTCTGAAACCAGATAAATAGAGCTAGAGGGTTATGGGAAAGAGCCATTTCTGAGCATTTATCCTGGCCATGATTGCAGCCAAATCTGGCACAAAGTAGCATCAATGGGAGATTCTGAAATCAGTGCATTTTACCAGTCAGGCAGTACATAAATAACTTCTAGTTTGGGGCACTCTTATTTGAACAGTTTTGAGTAAAAGCACGAGAGTTTACTCCTAAGATGCAGAATTCCATGATTAAGCGTAACAGGAAGCATATTTCTGCGTCATCTTCACTACAGAGTCCCCAGAACAGCGTGCTCTGGGCGCAGACATGGAGGTGGGGTTGATCCAGGGGTGTCAGACCCGATTTACTTTTCCTTGGGGGTGGTTTTGCTCTCCATCCGAACCCTTCTTCCCCTGGGCTTTGGTCCGTGGCCCAGCTCAGAGGGTCACTGCGACATTTGGCTGCCACCTAGTGCTGACAAGGAAAACTAGCCAGCAGACCGTTTTTCAGGGAAAAAAAAAAAAACAACCTGATTGCTTGAATCACATTCTCCTGAAAACAAACTAATGGAGTATATGGCTTACATTGCCAGGCAAAGGGGAATTATATGCGAGTGAAGTCTGGAAACGGACTATTTGGGAAGAAGATGGGAAGACCCAAGGCCTTACCTTGTAAATTGGGAGTAGTTTCTTTCTGAATGTTGGGGAATTGCCTGTGTATTTGGGGTTGTCTAGCTGCTAAGTTAGCCGACTTGGAGCTGGGGGTGATTAGAATGTGTTGGCTGGCAATTATTCCATTTCTCTCTCTGTTTGGCACATGTAGATGAAACCTACAGAAGTACGAAATAGAGACGCTGCCGTTGTCTCTGCTGGAATCTTTTAGCTGTTGTGGTCGCCTCTGAAAGAGCCTCCTGCTTCTACAGTAGCAGGACAAGGCCATGGCGAGTTGTGACAGCGCTGACCCAGACGGGCATGTTGTCAGACATTTTCCACATCCCTATGTTTATGTTTCATTTACATGCAGGGTGTGAAGGCTTATCCAGTTAAATATTGTGTACCTGTCCCTGTTTACAGTAGACTAGAACAAATCCACAGCGTTTAGTGGTGATTAGCAGCAAAGCCGGACCTTTTCTCACAGCTACTCCCTGTTCTGCACCAGCCCTTGGGTAGTTTCGTTCAAGCGCCTTTCTCTGCCTCACAGTTGCCCCTGATGTTGGAACATCTGGAAGCTGAACAGCCCCTCAGGATGGAGTTTTATCATGTAGGAGTATGAGGCTGTGTGCTGATAGAGCTGTTCCTGTGGGAAATGAGAAGCTGGGTCAGGAACCAAGCCTTTCTGCAGCGCTGTTTCCAACCACTTGTTCTGTGTAGAAAACTGGGAAATGGGAAATAAATGGTGCCGTGCTTGTCTCCGAGTCACCAGGGACACCCCTGACTCTTCTGGGGGGCTTTTCTGTCTTTTCTCTCTCGGTAAGTAGCTGACAAATTAGGCAGTATTTTTTAGTTCAACAGTTCAACCAGCAAGAGTCACGAATTCTTCCTAAATGACCTGTTTTCTTTTGTAAGCCCTTGAGTCCTTGTGGGTTGCATCCACTGGTTTGCTGGTGCTGCCCAGCAGGCCCCAGAGGAAGTGGTGTTTATTGAGAACAATCCATGGCCTGTTGGATCTCCGATGGGGAAAGGCTGAGAGACCTGGGGCTGTTCAGCCCGGAGAAGAGAAGGCTGAGAGGGAAATCTCATCAATGCTGAGCAATATGGCGTCCCTGCCCACAGCAGAGGGCTGGAACTAGATGATCTTTAAGGTCCCTTCCAATCCAAACCATGCCATGATTCTAATATCTGAAGGGGCAGGTGGCAAGAAGATGGGGTCAGGCTCTTCTCAGTGGTGCCCAGTGACAGGACAACGGGCAACAGGCACAACCTGGAACACAGGAAATTCCATCGGCACATGAGGAAGAACTTCGTTAACTTGTGGGTGAGGGAGCACTGGAACTGCCCAGAGAGGCTATGGAGTCTCCTTCTCTGGAGGTATTCAAAACCCACCAGGATGCTGTAGGTGACCCTGCTTTAGCAGAGGGGGTTGGACTGGATGATCTCTGGAGGCCCCTTCCAACCCCCGCCATTCCCTGACGGCTGCTGGATGGCCTGTCAGAGGCCCGACACATCGAGGGAGGCCGCCTGGGAGCCCCGGCTGAGCCGGTTCTGTGAGAGGCCCAGGGCCGCCCCGCTGTGGGGACCGGCTTCTCCTCAGGCGGGAGCCGCCCGCGTCAGTGGCGGGGCCGGGCGCCGGGCACAGACTGCTGCCGCCCTCCCTCTCCTTCTTCACGACAGCGGCGGCGGCCTCCGCCCCCTGACGCCCGCTCCGCGGTTGGCCGCCGCGGGGCGGCGCGGCCCCGGCGACACGTCCCGGCACCGCCCGCCGCCGGGCCGCCGCCGCCATTTTGTGCGAGCCGCGGCTGAGGGCCGAGAGGGGTTGGGAGCCGCGGGGAGGGAGCCGGGCCCTTTCCCTGCGCCGCCATGCCTTCCTCGCCGCTCCGCGTGGCCGTGGTCTGCTCCAGCAACCAGAACCGCAGCATGGAGGCGCACAACATCCTCAGGTAAACAGGGCCTGCCGGAAACCCTCCCTCCAGCGGGCCGCGCCGCCGGGCCCCGCCGCTGTGTCCTAGGCCGCGGCGGCCGCCTCCTGTCGATGGAGCTGCCCTGTCAGCGCTGCTTCTCTTCCCTGGGGCTGTCAGGGCAGAGGGGTCTCCACCGGCCCCCGCAGGCCGTGCTCGGTGCCCCCGGCCGAGCCTGCGGGGCCCATGGGCCTGGGGGCTGGGTCCCGTTCACACCCCGCCTCCGGCGGAACCCGCTCCGGGCTGGGCTCGCCGGAGAGGCCGGTGCGGTGGGGCCTGCTCTGCCGTGGCTGGCGAACCCCTGGATCCAGCGCTGAAAAATAGGAGCTGGCGGATTCGATAGGGGCAGAACAGCCCCAGTGCCTCGGCACCTGAAAATCTAAACCCTCCTTTTCTCGTTTTTTCCTCCTTTTTTTTTTCTTTTTTTTTCTTTTTTTTTCTTTTTTTTTTTTTTCTGTAACGCATCTGAAGACTGGAACCGCTCCATGCACTGAAAAGGGAGCGTTTCCCTGTTGCAGAAAAACTGGACGAAGTATTTGGTTCAGAGAGTGAAATGTCTTTGAGATTATGAGGGTTCATCTGTTTAGCGCTGCAAGTATTTTGAATCCAAAAGGGGAGACGGGAGGCTGGGGATGGGCTGATGGACACAGGAGAGACCTGATCTGCCTGAAATTATGTTCTTAGGTCTTTCTTATGCGCTGCAGGAACATGATAAAGTGTTGGGGTCTTTGTCCAGCAAAGTAAAATTCATATTAAAAGGTACATATTGCTAGCACAGTACACCAAAGAAGTATGTGTAAGTTATATGCTATATTTAAATAAAAACAACAGCCTTGAAAGGGATAAATAACAGAAGCATCTGGTCTGGCAGCCATCTTGCTGTGAGCAGCATAGGGTGCTGCTAACGCTAAAACTTGCCATCAGATGCTACCTCTGGCAGTTCTGTGAAAACATGATGTTACCAGTAGCTGCTTGCGGGGGGAGAGGATGCTATTCTTCTGTTAATAATGCTAGAACTGAGTTTTAGTTTAAACCTGAGTACTAAGGAAAAATTAAATTCACTTCTAATGTCTAGCCTTTTTTTTCTTCCTCTCTGTTTTTGCAGAAGAAGTAAATCACTTCCGGTGTGACTGGTGTTCTTCTGGCAAATATGGCAGGGAAATCTGTTTTGAACGTCTCTTCTCCCTTAAGATTTTAATTAAAAATAAACAAAATGTAGTTATTCGGAAAATGTTGATTTTCAGCAGCATCCTATAATTATAGTGAGGATAGCATAAATGGAAAAATAGAGATGAATTGCTGATGCTGTTCTAAAGAAATAACTATCCCATGCACCAAGAGTCCTCATTTGCTGGTAAACTTCAGGAAAATGTTTGCCTTGGCTCAAAGCCAGGCTGCTTTACCAGTTCCCGGTAATGTCTTGCTGCGTGTTGCATGACAGTTCAGAAGAACACATGACTAGAGGGGAAGATGAGTTAGGATGAAATTGAGGTATTACAAGACTTTAAAAAATTTTCTTAAGGGATTGCAAGACTTTTAAAGAATACAGATTCTACAGAACTTCAGGTGCCTATTTGAAGACAAAGTCTGGAATCCAGCCTTCAATGTTGAACATCTTTATGAACAGTCATAAACAGGGCTTTGTAATGTGTAGCCTAAGATCATACATAAGTATTTGACACAGGCTTTTTTTTTTTTTTTAAATATTTATGTTAGGAAATGTATTTAAATTTTGAAGTGTTTGTCTTGTATTTGATGAGTCTTTTAGATTTTTGTAATGCTTTGTCAGGTTTCAGAATTGAATTCTCTATTCAGTGTTTTAATTAATTACAGATTTTAGTTAAGCTAAATTTTTCATGTAGAATTCTTATCAGTGATTTTTCTTACCCCGTTCCTCAACTTACAGAGAACAGTATCAGTAAGGCAAGCTTATTTTACTTTCCAAATGTTCGGCCCACATACTGCCTACTAAAACTTGAATCTAATTGTATTCTACTTCCTTTTAAAGCAAAAATGATCTTGCAGAAATGTCTGAATTTTAACCTGTGATGCATTTGTAAAACCTAAAACTTAGACTTCCACATATAACACCTGGGTGAAATGTTCTATTTACATGGTAGGCTTTTTGGAAGTACCTGCGGTCCATCACTTCTTACTGTTATGTTTCTTTTTAGTAGTTTATCCTTTTTAATGCATGAAGTTCTTGAGTGGTTTCAACAGGCTTGAGTCAACATCTTAATGTACTTATATTTTATTACATCGTGGTGCTCTGTCTTTTAGACTCAGAAAAGCCAAATTGTAACACATACTTGCTTCCCAAAATTTGGGTGGTGTTTGATTTTGCTTTTTTTTTCTTTCATTAAACTTAAGGTACCAGATAATAAGAGTTACTTTTTTTTGGACACTTAACAAACTTTCTGTCCTCTTAAATTGCAGTGGTTCATTTAAAAAGGGCTTGCAATGAGTTTCACTTGCCAGCCTGAATTCCTCATTCATCGTCGCTGTACTTGATATCTCTGTGCTGCCACTTGTGCCTCTGGAAAACAAATTATGCATTAGATCTTTTTCGTATCTGAATAATCAGTCTACCTGTTTCTGGTGTTACCTTGGTTCAGTTCAATTTCCATTTGCTCAGTAGTGTGCTTGCCTATTTTCTAACTAACCACGTTTTAAACATTTTGTCCTAATATTCCAACAGAAGTCAGACTGAAGGTCTTTTGAGGTTTGTTACTAGAATGGTTACCGTCACCATAGGGGTATGTTGAGGTGGTAAAGCAAAGGGAAGAGAGGAAAACAGTAAGACTACGTGCAAAGACGTCATCCTTTCTTAAAACCTGTCAAACTGGATGTCTGTCTGTAACTAGAACTAGTCCCTAGGTCAAATCTTACTCATCCTACCTTTCCTGCTTTTACAAATACAGTCTGTGTATAGGTTTTTTTCTTTTTTTTTTTTTCTTTTTTTTTTTTGCTGGAGTATGCAGACTTAGGCCATGGTTCTCCTTCAAGCATAGAAGAATAGAAGAGGAAGGTGGAAGGGTAACACTTCTCTTATTACCAAACTTAATTATACAGCAACTTCAACATTTCCATTTGTGGATGTTTATTTGGTAGTACACTCAGGGCCTTTAAGAAGAAGTCGTCATTTCAAACCCTCCAGAGCACCTCCTACTCTCTGGAAACTTCGTATTTTCAGGCTCTTAAGGTGTAGTAGGTACCTTGTCTCAAACTCCTGAGTTCAGGGTCTCTGTGTTACTGCTGATAATGAAAACTTACAGATTACTGATGTGCACCTAAGCTAGGTGTATCTTCCTTTGTTTTAGGAAACTAAGTGTGTTAAGAAATTAGGAGTGTGAATATGAGATATAAGTGAAGGCAGTAAAAAGTGAGGTCTTGAAATTTGTATTGCTTAATTTCAGAAATTTTAAATTTTATTAAACACTCAAAAATAAGGAAATATTTTTATATTAAAGCACTTTTGACAGCTTATCACTGATAATGCAAATTACAGCAAGTTGTTAATGTTTTAATTATTTCATATTCAAAATTAGTTAGGAATAGTTCTTGTTGTTTAACAGGGTAGGGCTTGGGGAGGTGGTTGGTTGGGGTTTTTTTATACAGATTACCTGGCACCAGATATTTTTCAAGTGGCCCACAAAGAGGGCACTGTTGCTAATTATTTTCCTGTTACATGTTGTGGAAGGGGATTTATTAAAATGAGTGATTTGTCCCCTGAAAATCTCTACAAGCTGCAGTGGTGCTGCAGGATTTACTGCATCTGCTTTAATGTTTAGTAATATGTATTACTGGCCACGGTAAGAAGAGAAGTTGTACTGTTATGGCCTTAGAGTAAGCTGAAAACACCTTAATGTAATAAGCATGTGTGAGATCTCAAAATAACAGTGAGCTAAAAGAAAGACGTGGATAAAAGCTCATGTCGCAGTCTGCGTGGATTAATATTATTTCTCCTCTCAGTGCCCGAAACTGATTTTAACAACTCTGTCAAGTAATAGTGCTTGGTTAGTGTAGTCCTGTGTTGATCTCTGCTTTCAGCAGCAGTTGGGTCCCAGATGAGACACATTGCAAAGATCTCTGAGATTCTGTGGAGGGAAACACAATGACTGTTTTTAGTTTCTTCGGTTAAAAGTCTATAAACTCATAAGCACGTGATTAGTCCATGTGATCTCATTGTAATGAGCTTTGGACTTAAACTGAGGGGAGCATTCTTGCTGAAAATGAGATCTGCATACATTTGTACTTAGTATATTGATAGTTTATGTACATTGGTCTTCATAGTACTAATAGTAACAGCTTTCTGAAATGTCACGATATTTACAGGTCTATTTAAGCTTCACATTCTCAGAAATCAGTGCTAGGATAGTATATTTGTATGTTTTACTTTCTAATGTTTATGGTAATGTCGAAGCTCGCTATTTTCCATCATCAACTGCTTTTACTAGGCCAAGAAGAAATACTAGATATACATTGTCTTGTAGAAAATGTTTATTGTTAAAAGGCTGTGCTTCATTACAAGAGATACTTGATGAGTCACTAAACTACATCTGTCCAGCTGCTTAATAAAAGCGGGCTCTGTTGAATAATGATTCTGTGCAGACATTCTTCCCTCACTCCTACCCCCAATTGTTGCAGGAAATGTGTTGAAACATTTTCAGAATATTTCATAATAGTACACCTGGCTCTTAAATAGCGTAAAAGCTGTATCTTGGTAACTGCTGATGTCAAAGCATGAAATTCCATACAAGAAACGCATATTCTGGCCATTCAAGGAAATAATTTCCGAGGGGGTCATGTGCATTAGAGGCACAAATTTTTGATACGTGAAACCTCAAATGAAGATTCTTGTTTTGCTTTATACGAGATCATGCAAACTTCAAGGACGTCTCTGACAGTTGGTGGTGGGCTTCTTAAAGTGTGACCCAAGCAGACATATTCCAAAGAATAATATTGAAGGAAAAATTAAGAAGTAGGAGGAAAGCATACAAGAAAATTCCTTTCCATGATAATGTTATTGCTTTGCAGTAATGTGAGAGAGAAGGAAAGAAGGCAGAAAGTGCAAGGTGCCAAAATCCATTATTTTTCAGTTAGTTGGTATTAAAATTCTTATCAAAAATAGCTTCAAGGTAGATGTAGAAAGGAAAGAAGAGTGAGACACCTGGAAAAAGGATCAATTTGAAACATTACTATTTTAGCACTGCAATTTCTTCTGTACATTTTATGGCTCTTTTCATGTCCAGTAGAAGGAATAGACTAAAAACTCGGGTCTGGAAGTATTGCAGGGAAAATAAACTAGATGTAACTGGTGCAGTTATGAGTCACTGTTAATGTGATGGAGGGCTGGGAGGGGCAAAGAATTGCACTTTTTTCCATTTGTATCCGTTTTCAGTCATTAGTCCTGCAGAAAGAAGGAAAAAAAATCATCATATATCCTGTCTGTTTACAGAAATAGGAACCTATATATAGTTGCTGGAAAAGAAAAGTGAAATGAAACAAGGAAAGAGGAAGGAGGGGCTGTGTTCCAGTAGGACAAATTAAAGGAAATGACACTACTGATAGTTGCGTAGCAGAGTGTGAGCTCGGGGCAAAGCTTGATCACAGTTAGTCTCTGCCTAGAAGCTTTTTGACTCACTTCAAAGGCACTGTTTGAAGGCAAACATCTGATTTGAATTGGTGTGTCTTCTACTGAATTTCCTTGCTGTCTTGTGTGTGGAGAGCAAGGAGTCAAGATGTGACTTATCTGGCAATCAGAATGTGTACTTGGGACTCTTGCTCCCAGTCTCCTGTTCGCTCTGCTCAGAAGAAGGCTCTACAATAATTTTTTATTTAGGGGGAGAGAGGGGGAGCATTGGGTTGTGCGCTTGCGTTTTGTTTTTAACACTGTTCTCTCTATTCAGTCTCTAATAAATCATTGAAGCTGAAAATGCGGGTCCTTAAAAAAATAGGCCATGGTCTTGGCCTGTTTCAGAAGTTAGATTGTCATTATAAAGCCAGATGTTTCAGTGTTCTGGACAATAATGACAGTATTTTACCATGTAACTTTGTCAATTAGACCATCAGAAAATAATCTCTTTTCAGTCCTGTTATTCAACAAATATATTATAATGTTTCTTAATATTACTGAAGGATTTGTTGAGGTTCAAGTAGGTATATTTAGGTTAATCAGAATGTTTTAGCATTACCTCTAAAGACAAGCAGGTTCCTGCCTTTCTTTTTTTTAATTATAATTATTAAACAAGTAGTTGTTCATGAGAATGGAATGAAGCTATCCCTGGCTTACCCAAGAGTTTTAGGTGCCAGCCAGTAGAATATGTGACCCACTTCTGTAAGGGTAATTACACAGTATGTTTTTCAGTCCACTTGAGAAAAGTGCCAGGCACACAGATGTTTGCACTTGGCATTTTAAATTACACTAGAGATAGTTTTGACAACATAGTGAGGGGAATAATGTAGTTATACCAGCAACTTTAGCAGAATACGTAAATATTGATCAGTGTGTATTGTTACTTACTTTCTTGTGTCAAGACAAAACCATTTCTGCCTGTACTGTGGTGTCCAAGAGGGAATGTGAATGGTTGCTTGTTGCAAATCCAAGATGCCTGAAAGCACAAAAGAAATATCCAAAATGCTAAGTACCGTAATTCTAAGAAAATGTCATATAAAAATATATGTGCTCCTTTAGAAATGGTGTGGAATTATGCACGTTATTAGATATTCTTGGCAATTTAGTTGATCGGAGTTGCCCAACTGTTTGCGATTTGAGTAATTGCTAAGAGGTGTTTTTAAAATTCAGTACGTGTTCTTCAGCATTTTGGTTTTTAAAGTCTATCCAATCTAATTGCCCTTTCCCCCCCTCTCTTCCCCTCTTGTCTTTCAGCAAACGAGGATTCAGTGTCCGATCCTTTGGAACAGGGACTCACGTGAAACTGCCGGGACCAGCACCGGACAAGCCAAATGTTTATGATTTCAAAACAACATATGATCAGATGTACAATGATCTGCTTAGGAAAGACAAAGAACTGTATCCCTGTGGCATGGCCTTTTTAAAAAATCCAATATGGTTCATCCTTGAAAGGTGTAATTCATTATTTGGCATTATGCATTAGGAATATATAGGTGCGTGACAGGTGATCTTTAAATGTTTTAGGTTTACAGGAGGTTTTTTTACAATGGGCCTCTAAACTGTAAATTGCTATCGAGTTACAATGCATGCATTCAAAATGCTCTTTTGTAGTATGTAACATGTTTAGCTCTTGAATGAAAGCACAGTAATACTGTCACAGATTGTCCGTTACCTCCGCTGCACTGTGGATCATAGTTTCTCAGTGCAAAGAACTGTCCTGATAACGGATATGCGAAGAGCGACCACCTCGACATTAATGTTGTATTTAGCTCAAAGTGCCAGGTAAGGTTTACAGTATACTTTCTCTGGGAGAGAGGATACCTTTCATTAAAGAGCTCACCTTTCTCACTTAGAATGTCTTAATACATAATTTTATCTGTGCACCAAGAAAAAAAAATAATCCTATAGCATATTATAACTCATAGAATTGTAGAGTCATTTGGGTTGGAAAAGACCTTTGAGATCATCGAGTCCAACGGTAGTAGAATGGACATGGGAGAGCCCAGTAACATATTTAATCCTGGAGAGCAGAGAGGATCAAGGTTATGCACACTATTTAAAAACATGAGTAATGTCAAACTGCATGATTTTAGAACATCTATATTTAAAGTTGATTTTTCATTTGTTTTTAGGAAAAACCACAAACCTACAACACTGGGGCACTCATTCTAGATATTCTTTTCTCAATAAGGCATCTGATTTATTTTTTTTTTTAAATGTTAAATGTGAAAGAGAAAACTTACCCTAATTAAGGGATTCAGTATATGCTGAATTTCTGCTTAGAAGATAGAGGACCCTTTAGAGTGAAGTATCCCAGGAATGAGTCTTGATAATTCAATAGGGCAGTCTTTGCACTTTTAGTGATATAAGGCTTTTCCCTAAAATCTTGGGTATGGCCATCTGAAGATCCAGCAGGAATGTTAACATGGTTTAAATGTCTTAGTTGTACTCAAACAGCCCAGTTTTCTTGAATCTTTTTTGAAAAAAAAACCTGTTTAGTCTTATTCTTTTTTTTTTTATCAGAGAACAGGTTATCAGAGACTAGAAAACTTGGAATATGCTAGAAACTAATTCAGGCTGTTACCCCGAGGAGTCAGCAAACTCAAAAACTTTTTGAAAGATAGCTCTACAGTTGTTTGTTAGCACAGATTATACTATGACATACTGCTACTCAGCAAATTCTTTATTGTATTTGCTGACTAGAAATAGTAAATTAAACCCCAAGAGCATCGGCTTTTTTTGCATTGGGCATTGAAATACTTCTGTTAAGAAGGGCTGGGCTGTTTGATTAAACCAGTGAGCACAGTGAAAACTGATTAAACATTGGAATACCTTTCTGCATGGTGTTCCACACACATACATCCCCGGCAGGGTTATTGGTTTCCTAATACCTACTTAGAGGCCCTTTTTTTCAAAAAAAATTCAAAGTATAGGGTGCAGTCTAAAAGAATCACACGTGTGATCTGCTGGGTTTTTTTTTTTTATCCCTCTGCTTATAGAGAAAAGATGGATCTTGCAAACCCATCTTGACAAGGTATTCCATATCTTGATTAAAAAATAATTGCTTCAAAAGAAAATTACTTGACAAATAATTTTAACAACCACTAACGACTTCTGATTTCCTTGTTGCATTCTTCATTGCTGCCGTACTGAGTACGGCACTGCTTTAAGATAAAACCAACAGAAAGCCTACCCAGTCTCCCCCCCGAGCATACTTCGGAGTTCCCATTTTGGTTCTGCTCCATGCTGGAGATGGTTGCTCTGTTCCCCAAATGTATTTGCAGTGTTACAGTTAAACCTTTTCCCAAGATAAAAGCAAGCAAGTTTAAACAATAGCCTTTGCCAGGGAAATAGGGCAGGAACAACTGCTTCTACATTGCATTTTTGATTCTCAATTAATACAAGTTAAGGTTTTCAGAGTGAAGACTCTCAGCGCAGAAAGCGGCTCCATTTCCAGAAGTGGATTTTGAGGGTAAATACTTTTACAGTAACCAAAGCCAGACCTACTCTCGTCAGAGAGTTGCGGAGTATTTTGGGAACCAGGGTCGTCTGGGCTCTCAGGATTTTTGGGTGAGCTTTAGTTCATAGAGGCGATGGGCGTGCAAACGTTACCTGCTGAAGGGTGGCAGGGCCTGCTCTTCTCATGGGCTTTGGGTGTTATTGGGATGGGAAAACAAAAGGTGTGGTTCTTCCTACAATTTAGCTGCTTATTCTCTTCCCCAGCCTTGCTTTCGTCAGCTAAGTGGAGATGGCTGTCACCTGTAGCCTTTCCATGGGGTTTGAAGTAGTATATCTTGGTGACAACTGTCTGCTTGTCCCATCACTGGAATATGGGAACATGTGAAGTTGGAGTGCTCAGCATTCGGCACTGCCTCACTTAGGAGTGATGTCCTTCCTTCAGTTCCGTATGCCAAGGGTCCAAAGCATTATGGACACTAGATACTCGGTGAAATCAGGGCTGTAAGGGACTTGGAACGTTCTTTGTTGGCCAACCAAGTAAACGACCCCTGTTTCAGAAAGCAGTAGTCAGTCGGAGCAAGGTTAAAAATGTGTTAGAGTGAAAAGGTCCATTGAAGCTCTCTTAGTCAGTTGTAGAGAGGAGGGAGAACTATCAAAACCCCACTCTGCAGAGACTAAAAGCATCTTCATTGTGGTTAATTAGTGCAATACAGAGCAGAGGCTTACACATAACTTGAAGGCATATGCTGAATTTCAGATGCACAGGAATAAGGGATTAATGGAGCCAGGCATACGGATTTAGTTGAGTAGGTGGTTACAGTATATCTAAAATTTAAGTACTTCAAAGAGTTTTAAGATGTGGTAGTTAAACCTTATAGTTAAAATAAGTATCCACAGCTACCATTGCATTAGAATATTGCATTTAAATTCCTTGAGTCCTAATAGAGGGCTGCGACAAAACCATTTAGGGTTGTTCTGAATGTGGCTTTTGGATGCCCTTTATTATTTCTAGAAGAACAGAAGAGGGCTCTACTACTAATCTGTAGGAGACATGACCACTGTCTGCGGTACCTCTGTGAGGCCACACGTGCATAGTATGGATACCCTGCCTTGTGTACGTAGCGTATAGATACACTACCTTGCTGTATGTGCCTCTCAAAGGCAGGCCACTATGATTACTTGCCCCTTAGAGCTGTGTGAAGGGGTATAAGGACTTAGTTCTAGTTACATGGTGGCGACTTAAAAGATGAAACAAAAATAGAGGAAAACTGGTGAGCCTTATCTTCAAGTGAACGCAAAAACCAGTCAAAGATGAAACTTCATAAACACCAGTTTGTCTGTAGCAGCAGTTGCTTTTCTGCCCAGGAGTATGAACTGTTCAAATGGAAGTTTGACCAAAATTCTGTAGTAGTAGCTCCTGGGTTCTTTATCAGTATTAACGAACTCCATGATCGATTGTTTCTTTCCCTTTCAACACTGATGTACCTGTGACCCTCAGATGGAAGTACCTAATGATTTCTACAGATAGGTCTTCTTACTAGGATTTCTAGGCAGCTTACCTCTACTCCTCAAGCTTGGCCTTCTGCTCTGTTTCCTACTTTTTTTACCTTGTTTAATTTGACCTGCTCTTCAACTGTGGATAGGATTCCAGTTTCAGCCCCGTAGTTACAAGATGATGTAAAATTGGGGGGCAGGACGTGTCCTCAAGGAGTTGCTAAAGTTGTGCTTCAGGTAGAAAGGGAAATATTTTAGAATTGAAGAAGAAAAATTGGCTTGGTGCATCTCAGTTGAAGACATAAGGATTCTTCTCTGCCCCCCCAAAAAAAAAATAAATGATAATGTAGGTGATTGGGATCTACTTTTTTTTCCTCTGTGAACTCTGTCTTTAAGCTGGGTGGCCATATGGTACTTCTTGAGCTATTGCTGATGTGTGGTTATTTGGTAATTCTTTTTAATAGTTCCCTTCCCATTCAGAACAAGTGGAAACAGTTTCTTCTGCCATACACAGACCATGTTGCCAGTAAATATTGACAGCGTTGTGGTCTCCCCAGAGTTGATGCTTGTCCCTGGTTTATCCCCCAGTCCTCCATCTGCCTAAGAAGGTGTGTGCCATTACCTGGTAGGATGCCTTGTGGTAGAATATCAGTTGAGGAAAATGTGGCAGCTTTGGAGCAAGTGTAGGCTTGAGGGACTACATGTAGTGGTTCCAGAATTGAAGGGGGAAAAAGAAAGGTGAAGCAGGTTCTGTCATGCACAAGATCTTCACAGGGTGTAGATTAACAAAATGGAAATCTTATTTCCCTACAGAGGAAGGCCAACAAAAGTATATTGTTGAACTAAATAGGCTTCCCTGTAGACCTGTGTAGGGAAGAGATTCTGTGCCTTCCCCAAAAGTTTTCAGTCCCACTTGAGACACCGTCTCCTGTGCCCATGGAGAGGGATTAATACAAAGAGGATCAGGACTAGCTCAGAAGAGGGAATATCCAGAAGCAGTGAGGCTATCTTGAAGGATAACTCTTTTGTCTTTGTAGGGTGGTGATGAAGAAGGAGAATCCTTTAGTGCTGAAGTTTTAGTCAGACATCATTGCAGTTAGGCTTTTCTTCCAGAAAAACTGCATTTCCTCTCGCGGAGTCAAGCTTAGCTTCATGGGGCAGTACAATTTAAGTATTAATAGTCGTCTCTTCCAGAAGGTTTCCTCTGCTCTCCCGTAACGCTAGTGCTGGAAGAAAGGAAGCAGTTCCTTGTGCAGTGTCTCTCAGCAGCACTAGAAAGTTATGTGGCATCAACCTCAGAATTGATAAGCAAACTGCTGAAATACTGTGTATCCGTTGTAGTGTGAGCATGTTGCTGGGTTCTGCTCGAGGGAAGAAATAACTGCTCGTTGGACCAAGGTCAGGCTATGTCCTTCAAAGTACTTTAGTATTCCTAGAAGTAGAGGAAAGGGATGAGGACAGAAAGCAGTGTTTAAACTGGATTTGAACCATCTAAGAGGCACATTTCTGCAAATCTATATATTTCCAGCCATAAGCTGATTTCCAGTCCCTTTTTCTCCTTGAAGGATCATAAGACCAAAACACTTCACAAAATCTCAGGCCTTTCAAAGGCAGCAGTTCTTAGTACTTCTTAGTTTGGCTTCTAAACAGACTGCTGTTAATCTTGCTTTCCTTCATGTTAAAAAGGGAATATTTAAAAGAATTTTAAAAATATATAAAACAAATAGATGTTATTTTAGTAGTATTTGCTGTGTATTTGAACTTCTGCAACACGGTAGAAACTACAGACACCAGTCTAATATTAAATCTTTTCCAGCTTATAAAACATCCTCTGCCATCCTGTCTGTCTTCTAGGTAGAGTCTTTGGAACGTTTATTTCCTTAATCAAGGTGAGTCCTGAGCAGATGCTCTCAAGAATTCTGACTAAGAGATCTTCTCAGATCAGCCTGGCCTGAGGCTGATAACTATTGTAAACTTGGAGTTTGAGTGATTTCATCGACTGTGTTTCAGTCATAGTGTACGAGCTCAGTGAATGAACGCATACATTTAAATACTTAAGTGTCTTCAAAAGGGCATTCTTGGAAGGAAAGGTGACACTTGGATCGGAGACTTGACATATTTGAATGGATGTTAAAAATAAGGCTACTTGAATGTCTAGCCAAAATATGTCCCTGCCATCTGCTGGCCTCCCGAATGCACCAGGCAAAATTAGCATTGCTTAAATATGTTTTGCTGCATAAGCAGATCATAATCCATTGGCTCTGTTCCTTGGGATACAGCACAGGAAGTTTTCATAAGTAGCCCTAGCAATAAATGGAGCAAGACATTAATGATGTTCACTCTTTGCATAGCTAACTCCTTAGTGTGAGTTGTTTCTAGATCATCTTAGAAGCGAAAAGATGATCATCAACCTTCACTAAAGCATCTAGAAACTTGCAGCAAAGCCAACCACATAAGTTATAGGAGACAGTTTTGAAAAATGCTTCTGAGAAGAAATAAGTGTGATTTAATTTACTGGGAAGAAATGAATCTTCGTAGTTTTAGCAATTAATTTTGATGCTTTTGACTCTAGAGTGATCAAGTTATGTTCATGTAAGACAAACTTTTTAGCGCTTCTGGGGGTGGAAGAGCAAGTGAAAGTCTGATGCTTCATCATTTTTGTTTAATGACTCCTGATCTTAAAAATTTCTCAATACTGCCGAAGGTACAAATTGTAGAAATCGAGTGAACTGTGCCAAATTTTTCTGATAATCTACAGCTGATGTGGCTTATGTCACCTGCTTCTGTGAGGCATTTTGAAAACTCACTTCTGCGTAGCTTGCCCCGTGTCCACATGGTACGGCATAAAACCTCTTTCAGCTACTTACAGAGGAGCGTTTTGAAAACTTCTAACAGACAGCAATGAAAAATTGTTTGTGAACTTTGGATGCATTTGGAAGTGTGATCGATAGCCCACATCTTGATAGAAGGAAGATCAGAAAAATCTTAAAGGTAAGAGAAATCCAAGTAAGACAGCCACTGTTACAGTTTGATACTGGTCATCCTCTTTGTCCTCTTGGAGCACACAGAAGTGTGTGGAGGCATGTGCTTCAAGCATTGGCAGAAGTACTTGGATCAGTGTTTTGTGAAGGATAGCATATATCCTTCTGTGTATTTAAAATATATTTTTGCTGGCACTTAGGGATCCAGGTGCCAGATTTCTTCAATTAGAGTAAATATAGCAAGGCTTCAGCACTGGACCAACATATAAAGTATTTAGCAGTGCAGATCTGCAGTCTACCTTGGGAACGTGTGCCAGGATCGTACTTCCCATCTTAGTAGAAAGAAGTTGGCTGACACAACTGTATTTATAAAAATCCTACTTGATATAGGGAATAGTTGCTGGCATGGAATTCTTCTTGGAAGATGTTGTTCGTGCATGGTGTACATGCAAGAGGTGTCTGAAGGGCTTCACATCCCAGATAGAGCTCAGTCAGCCCTGAGAAATTTATATACACGAGAGCTCTTTTCAAAGAAATTCTCCGATAAGAGTCAGCAAAAGAGGGAAGCTAATATAAATAGGAATATGCATTTAAATGCTTACCTTTCCCGAATGTGATGCTGCTACTTTATGGGATACTTTTTAACTGATTTGATACAAGGTAGTGAAAGTAGTGTTAAAATCCAAAGTGGTATTAATTAGTGAAATCTCTGTTTTCAGGACGTGTGAAAGGAATTCAGACAGTCTTGCTCCTGTGTACCTCTAATTGGCATAGCATAGATACCAGGTCAGGAAAAACCCAAAGTGATTAAAGTACTGTATTTTCAGAAGGTAGTAAGTTGGGGTGAGGAGAGGGGGAGGAGGTGGTGTGGTTTCGCTGCTGCCCAGAGACAGAACTGGCAGTCTTGGGTATCTTTAATGATACTTATGAATAAGTAATGAATTTAATGCAAGAATAGGGACATGTTAACAAGGAGTGTGAGAAGGGCTTATTGTGGGAAGTGTTTACCCAGGGCGCACAAGTTGTGTGTCTGTGAGATTTGCAAAATTGGTTGTTAATCAGGCTGTGAATTAAGCACATCCCTCTTCAGTATCCTGTTTGTAGGGCTGGGCTGAGGAGTGTTTGCCACAGACCCCCTCCGGCGTGTTTCTCACTCTGCATGCTGCTGTTTAAAAGTGCTCCCGCTGTCTTTGTGAATGTGTTCTCAGGTTTCCCAAGTGTGTTAAATGAAGTGGCTTAATTGATTTTAAGTTTTGTGATACCTGTGTTTTGCTTTATCTCAGTTGCCCTATCCAGCTGTAGCTATTTAGTTGAAAATTTCCTTTGAGTGCTACAATACAAAGCAATGAAAACAACGGAAACCACTTTGAAAATATTTGTTGCAGACCCTGTTTCTCTGAGACTTTAAATGGAAGGAGTAATATTTTTGTCACAGACCTCTCTCCTCACAGCTACCTCAAAGTACTTCCCTCCTGCCCCGTCCTATGGCATTTGCTGCTCATCTTCTGAAATCTGGCCCTCGTTTCTAAACCTGAGAAGAGCTTCCACAAGTAATGTGTGATACTTAAGAACCTTTTAGGATTCCCTCTTGCTTGCCTCCTGCTCCTGACAAGGATTTCTGTGTTCCTTTGTTACATGTCTGTGTCACGTACTGGACTTTCCCGTAGCTCTCTTGCCAAGTGACTGAGACACTGTAGAATCCAGCAATCAGAGTTGAACTCCTTTTGAACTTCATCCAAGTGTGTAGTCGTCTCTTTGATGGCATAGTCAAATGTGCCACATCTTTGAAGTCATCTTGTTGTGTTCTGTCTCTGGAATCCTTTCTTTCTGGTACGTCTGTGAGATCCCTTCTCCAGCTCTTTGGCAGTGGACTTTGCCACTGCTCCCTCTCTCTTCCCTTTGACAGCTTCTATCTCTCCAATTTCATCAAATACAGCTTCAGCTGTTCAGCTCCAACAGGTCATTGTCTGGCAGTTGACCTCGACTAAAGATCTTTCCTTCTTTCAGTGGCGTGTGGGTATGTGGCCCTCAGCTTTGGGGCTCAGCCAGCCTTGAGGAAACGAGCAGGGCCAGCACGTGGTCAGGTTTGGACCAGCTCCTGTGAGTGTGCCCAGTTGGATTTTGTCTGTGCAGCGTGTAGCTTAGAAATGCTGCGTAGTTCTCCTTAGCAATGAAAAACAAGTGACGCTTCCATTCTTTGCAAGTCATTACGGGAGGCACAAATGTTATCAGAAATATTATTTAACCCAAATTAGTATCTTTGTGATATTTTGGGATGTCTCATTCTCAGCATTAAGACTAAGTTACACAGAGCCACAAAAGACTTGTGAACAAACTCTGATTAGTACTAAAGCCCCACAATTTTAATTCTAAATGAAAGGCAATTTATCCTTTGGATGTTCTTGCAGTCATAATCTCAGTTGCTTGGAAAGTAGAGCTGGTGGTGCCCATTTTTAGTCTTTTATTCCCTCTAAAAGGAAGTGATTCTGAAGGTAGAAGGAGGTTGGGACGTCTCACTCCCCACACACACGCTTCCTTTAAGGAAATGTCTAGTTCCCAGGCGTTTTGCCCAGCAGGGTTTAACACAACATATCTTCTGTTTGTAATACAGATACTAATAAATAAATTAAGATGATACAGAAAAGAGACCTGCAAATGCCATTCATGCTAGTGTGAGAAGCGTTCTGCTCTGCTGCTGGTTTTTCATGAAGAATTGCAGTATTTGAGTGTGGTGACAGCTGCACCAAATGAATAATCAGCATGTCAGATTTGTTTGAAGATGCAGAAGCTTTGGGTGCCAGCCATTACTTTAAAGATGTTTTTTTCCTAAAAAGTGTGTATACATTTTAGCAAATGTAGTTTGCCCAATAATGTTTAATAAATTGGTCTCTAGTATATTTTAGACAACTGTGTAATTTATATACCCTAAAACTTTCAGCACAAATCACTTGTGAGTTTCATTTTCAGTTTCACCTGGGAGTTAAAATGAAACTTACTGAATACTTTGATCAGTAAGAGATCATTTTCCTTTTATCATACGGGATTTTAATTTAAATAGGTCAATATATTGATATATAAATTGCATAAGGCAACACTTACCTCATCTAAGTTTAGTCACCTGCAGACTGGTCATCCTGATGGCCCCTGGTTGGGTGACCTTATGTCAAGAGGAGAGGACAGGGATATTTTAGATGATGTCTTTGTTCCTGGAGAGTGGAAGAATTAAAACAGAATAGGTAGGCTACAGACACACCAGATTCTTTTTCACCAACTATCAAGGAAGACTTTCTACCTTGATGACCTTGGATGTAGATATTTCCATACAGCCTTCTAAGCCTGCGTGGTTGAATTCATCTAAATTTCTTCTTAAGGTAGGAAAAATACTTCTGAAAGTAAATTGTCTAGGTGCGTGGTTTGCTACCACTGAAATGCAGCTCTGTAAGCAATAGTGGTGAGAATGGAAAACAAAGAAGCCTTTGTTTTAAAACACCGCATCATATGCTGGAAGATGTTAGTGTAAAGAAGCAGGCATGAAATTTAGTTTTCCTGCTTGCATTTCTTATGTGGTACTCAGTATCCAGGTGATGCTTTACAAGTTCTGAAATACACACGCCTTTATAAACGGGGAACTTAGATGGCGTAAGGGGATGGTCATTCCTGTCTGTCCATTCCTGAATATCAAGCTCTGATGTTGAACTACTGTTGAAATCTCCCCACTGAATTATAGAGCATTCTGATTGCAGCTGGACACTGAGTTCTGCAAAACAACTTTTTAATGGGGAACAGAACTCGTCTGGCTGCGTCCAACTCTGATTTCAGTCCATCCTGTCTTTCTGAATTTCCCATGCAGAATTTTGTGGTCTTGTTGGATCTCAAAACTGAGATGGTCGGTGGGAGCCCATCATCCTAGTTACTGGAAAAAACCCTCAGCATTAACTGGATTTATTCCCAGTGAAGTTAATAGGTATTCTTGATTCCTGCTGCTCTGGGAAAAGAAGCACTGATCTTGTACTCGGATTCAAATGTGTCTAGTGATGTGCAGTGTGCCTCTTTCAACCTTTAACTGTCTGATCTTAGGATTTATCAAAGCCTCCAGTTTTTTTCTTTGCTAATCTATTGCTTTTTGTCAACCTCAAGTAGGGATTCTCTAAACATAATCCCTAATAATTTCTGTGCAGGCTAGTTGCTTTCTGTACCCTGTATCTTTCCATATCCTTTGTGCCCTAACAAGGTATCCATTTTTATTTAATGCCAATAAAACTTGATTTTCCTGCATAACTTTCTATAAGCTTGTTTGGTGATCAAAAATGCTCAAGTGGCAGCCAGTACTTTATTGTAATCTTTTCTTCTTTCTTCTTGCTGTCCTCTTGCGCTTCTCCTCGAGAAGTGTATTTGACATAAACCTTGAGGTCTGAAGTGGCAGACGGTCTGAGGCTGGGTTAGGTGTGACACAAAGGTAGCACTTCATATTGGGTGAGGGGGAGCGGGGCAGAATAATTCTTAATGGAAAGTCAAATCTGAGCATTTGGCTCTTATTTTAATGCAGGTGATTGAGTGCTCTCAGGTGCTGGCAGTCTGCTTTGATATTGCTGTACTGGGGGAGTTAGTCTCAGTGTGTAGTTCTCTAGGGAATAGGCCACGTTTTATCCAGGAGCTATTGTAAAAACGGGGAAGAAAAAAAAAAGTGTTGTCCATCCCTGCAGAGAAACTCCATGTCACATTCCAACTAGATCTTGCTGTTCGGTGTGAAGAAGAGCATGCCTAGACTCCCTTTAGTTCTTCATAGACAGATTTACAAGTTGTTCTAAAGACCATCTTTAGTTACCTAAAGCTGGCTTCTGAAATAGTCGAGACCAGCAGTTACTCTAGTTCTATGGCTAAACAGAGGAGTGAGTGTGTTCGCAGGCATAAATGGGGAGATAGTGCTAACATTTGAGTCATTAAAAAAATTAATTACACCATGAGTGATTTTTATGTAACTGTATGAGTGTATTCAATACAACTTTAACAGTTACAAAATTACAGACCAGACCCTGGAAAACCTAATTAGGGGAGAGTGTAAATAATCAAGAGCATGTGCTTGACTGGGGTTGGGTTTTTTTTTCCAATTAATTTTCATAGTACCTGAAGGGAATAACATGTAGCATCTGTAGGAGGAATTTTCTGTTGTCGTCATTGTTCTAAGTCCGCCTGTCACTTCTTTTTAACGTTTTACCCAGCTGACCTCTGACAGCGATAATCATCACACAGCGTTAACGGGCTGACTCATGTTGCAGCTCTCATCCCCTAGATTTTTTTTCTTAATGAATTTCCAACAATAGTTCTCAGGAAATTACAGCCAGAAATATCTTTCAGGTTTGTAAGGATCCAGTTTCCTAACAAAACCAGCAATCCACATTTTATTGAACTTTGTAGTCTGGGAACCGGCAAATCTTTGCCACTGCGTTCAGCTACACGAGAAACACCATCAGCAAAACGGGAAAAGGGACGTGTGGGAAAGCAATGTAGTTGTCGTGGTTGTCTTTCAACAAGGACATTGAAAAAGGACATTCTGGGGTAGGGAAAAACTATTATTATTATTTTTTAATTTTAACCTCGTTGTAGGTTTTGTGACATAGAGTGCAGTTTTGGGGAGGGGAGAGCAAGGAATTACTTTTATCATCAACATGTGGAGATAATTACAAGAATATATTAAACAAGGGAACACTTCTGCTTCTCGGGATGATCTGCGTTATCCTGTGGATGTTCCCTCATGTGCCAGTTTCCCTTTAGCAAAAGTGCACAGTTTTTACCAAGCCTTACTCAAGTTTTGCAAAGTGGAACTATTGAGCAGTTACCTCGGTGCAGCAGTGGAAGGCGGGTAAAACCAGCAAATAGACTTTCAGTTCTGTAGAACTTCTGAATTTCACTGCCTGGGGAGGGTAGTTTATACAGTATCTTGAAATTGCTTTCAGTAGAGACTTTTGGAGAGGACTTGACAAACTCAGAAGCATTTTGGTATTTTTGAACTTTTAAACTTGCTGTGAGGGGGGGAAAGGCATTTAGAGAGGATACTGTGGGTCACTGAATTTTCTTTGTTATTTTTGCACTGACTGACTTCCTGTGTCCATCCTTTTTTCACGTAATGTTGGCCAGAGGTCTTGAAGTTTGAAGTGCCCAGTTCAAGGTAAACACTCTGATGAAAGGACATCTGCAAAAGCAAACACCGAGTGTCAGAGAGAGAAGAGAGGACACATCAGTGTCACTTGCTGATGTCCAGGCAGTTGGTAAAATCTGCTTTTCTTGCTTTGCCCGTGCTCTGGGTTTCTGAACGAAAGCGGAGTGATGGCTCTGGAGTCTGTAAGGTGCAGTCACCACTGGCTGCACAGCGCTGAAAAAAAGGGGGAAGAGACTGTGCTGTTGGGAATAAGCACCTTCCAGGTAGTGCTCCGTGTGCTCTGGGTCCTGTCAGTGAGCTAATTACTGATAAACTGATGAGAGGGGGTAAAGGATGTGTATTGAGCAGAGACCTATCGAGTGGATGGTAAAAGGCATTTCTGGTATCTATGACAGGAATTCTAAATTTGGGTAGCAGGAGCTGTGAAAGCTTTAGGGGTTTAATCTAAACACACACACGCACAACTCTTTTTTTTTTTTTTATACATATATATTTTCATCAATACATTGTTCCAGGATATCCTTAAGTAAATGGAGAGAATGCATAGTCATTAACAATAGAAGTAGCTGGGTATAGCTCTTAAGAGCGAGCAACATCGCTGTGTCTGTTGGAAAAACTCAACTTGTGTCGCAACATCTCCTCTTGATACCAAGTCTTTCCATTACTGAGTTGTCATGCATAAATTTTGTTATGTTGTGGATCTGTTTAGCATAGTTATTCCAATAAAGGCGATATCTGAATTGGACTCACTGTAATAATGTGATGGATTTACCATACCCATAGTTTGCAGTAGGTGATGGCCTCTTAGATCAACGTGTGCGTGTTTTGTTGCCTTTCTGGGCACGGTAGAGTTCAGGCGGCCGCTATGGCCAGACAACAGCACTGAAAGCCAGGTGAGAAGTTAGTGAGTGCCTTCTGAAGAAGTGATTGCTAAAAAAGAAAGAGCAGAGAGGGATAGGGAGCGCGGAGTTGAAATCGGTTGGAAGGGAAGCAAAGTCTGACTTAAATGATTCAACATCTGGCAGCATAGTGGGAACCGTTAATAATGAAGATAAAGAAGCTGGGTTATGATTATGCATTGAAAACCATCATGCAGATCACCTCCCCCTGCTTGCTGAAAGGATGATGCGCTGGGTTTTTTTTTTCCAGGTGAAAAAGATTTCAGACAGCCAAATATGAAAGTGTCATGAATCCTAACTGCGTATTTCAGTCTCCTTTTATAGGCAGATGGACCCTTGGAAAAAAAATAGCTGTAAGTTGGCAGCGGAAAGCTCGACTGTGAAGCAGAAAGCTTGACTGTGTGGGTTTTTTGAATATGCGTAATTCTGTCTCCAAGCTCAGTCAGGAAAGCTAGGGGACAGATGCCAGCAACATTTTATCCTAGAAAGGGAAAAAAAAAAAAAAGGAACCCAAAAAAAGTGTGTGGGATGTTGTGGATTTTTTCCTTGAGCTGCATGATGTAGAAATGAGGACTGTAGAGCCCAGAAAGGGCTCGCCTTCAAACGGAACAAAGCTGTGCTGCCAGATGTTTACAAGTATTTTGAAAATGGCTTTTGCAATCATTTTCATGCTTTGCAAATAACCAGGGGTCTGAAATAGCTCCACTGAAGTGGATTTTCTCCAAGCATGACAAACCCAAGGAGAGTTTACTGGGGTGCTGTGAGGAACCAGCAGGTCCTGGTGCACAAGGGCTGCTTGTGAGAGCTTTGGGCTGCAAAGGACAATTTTTTAACTATATAGGGAGAAATCTTTTGGGAAAGAAGAGTAGTAAAAGACTTGGGGGTGACCTGAAGAGAAGTCACTTGGCTGAGGGAATTGCCAATGTGTATTTGTGATGAACACCGTATCGTTCGGTTTGTGATTCAAAACTGAAATTTTCTTTAGTCAAGTAGATGATGCAGACACATCGCACTGAACATATTTTCCATAAAAAGTAGACTTCTACAGGTAGAAAGGAGGCGTTTATTTCTAATATAGCTTAAACACTTGAAAGACTTAAAAGCTTTGGAGGCCATTTGCTTGGAAACCGTTGAAGAACACTTTGGAGCCTGTAGATCAGCGGGTGCGGGTCTGGCTGCCTGGGGCAGCAGAACTGGAGATACCGGAGGGCAACTGCAGAAAGGTAGATGGAAAGTTGCTGGTCTCTTGCTACACAGATTAGGACTGTGCTCTGAAAAGAATTAGGATACCTGCTAGATACGTATATGACCTTTTCAAGAAGGAAATAAGCCAAGACAATCTCTTACTTACGTGCTACTAATGATGGAAAGTTTTTTTTGCTCAGAATCCTTCTGTTATATCAAGAAATTGTAGACCGTTATCCTTACTGCTATTTTAATTTAAAAATATATATACTTGGATGGCTAAAAATACTGCCGCTTCAAAGCAAGGAAAAGATGCATCAGTTTCCAGCCTTTCTTAATTCAAACCTTTCCTGGTATTCCCAATTTACCCATAAAACTTTGCCTTCAGAGGGGGTTTGGTTTTAGTCCATTGCGCAGATTGGTGACTGTCAATGCTCCTGATGAAACTGCGTGTCCCAGGAGGCTGAGAAGACAGTGGGGTTAGTGAACCCTGTCTGAAAGGGGGGATACAGGGTGTAAATTCGAGCCTGGAGGTTACAGTAGCAGCACAAATATAGCTACCGAGGAGCAGAACAGATTCTTTTCACACAGTGACTGAAGTTCTGACAGGCATAAAGTCAGTGTTTTTCTTCGTTCCCACTTACACATCTTGGGATATTTTTAAGGGATGATGCTTCTGTGATGGATTTAATTTTCTTTGGAAGTTTGATTGCGTAAACCTGAGGCCTGAGTAGGATTTTATACAGATGTGCAGAAGCACCATAAGATTGACTTTCAAGACAGAGGCCCCTGGAGTGAGGGGCAGTGACTTAAGTGATTGTAGGACATTCTGCTCACGCAAACAGCTCAGTCTGTGTGTTCTAAGCACTATGGATATAAAAATAGTTGCCCAAGGAAAGTTGTCCTTCTGAGGAACTCTGCTCTTATGAGGACCTTTTAAAGCTGTCTCTACCATTGTACTAATGACAGTGACAGGTCTCTGAACACCAGGAGCTGCATGAATTACCCTGATGGTGATCTTGCTGCCACCTTAGGAATCCATTTAATGGTTGCTGGTCTTTATATTTGCAAACAGAAAGTATCTTATTTTAAAGATACAGTAATAATTTAAGTTGTACGGGTCATTTGTTCAAAACTATGACTTTTCATAAAGTAAAGGTACTTAACTCAAGCAACTTCAGATACACACAGAATGGGATTTTACACATGTTGGACAGAAATAAGAGAATCAAGCCACGACCAGAAAGATTCCAGAACTGCAAAGACGTTTTTGATTTGATCCTAACGTGTGAAGAAAGAGTCTATGATCAAGTAGTAGAAGGTAAGGACCTTGAACTGATAAACCAAGTTAAATTTGGGTGCTTTTTTCCCCCCTCCTCCCTGAAGTCCTTCTCAAATCTGGAAACATCTCTGTCTCTTCTGACTCCTGCTGTAGGAGCACCAGCAGGGACAAGAGCTCCAGTCCATGACTTAAACTTTATGTACCAGAGAAGTGATGGCTGAATGCTTAATTCTAAAAGATGGTGGTGTGGGCAGCTACACAGAATGTGTGTGCATAGCAATTTTAAGGGCTGACATAAGGAAATAGCAAGCATTTGGAGAAACTCAAATATATGTTGGGTTTGAAAATGCTCATGGATCTAGAAAACCAGCAAGTTTTATGTGATGACCGTTTTTTCACCCTGGGTTGATGGAGAAACTAAGCCATCGTCCTTATGCAGCTTCCCTTCCCTTGTCTGCAGAAGACTTCCTGTGCCCTACCAAGCAGTTTATCCACAATAAATACCTCCAGCACAGGTGGAGAAACTGTTGTGGAGCGTGGTTAGCACACTGAAAACACGCTACGGCTTTGCCCTCAAATGAGTCAGTGAGAGATGCCAGAAGGATCTCAGCTGGGGACTGGGTTCTGCGTGAACACAGTGCGGTGAGCTCACCCAAAGTCGTGGGGTTTGGGCAATGACTCAGTGAGCTCCTGGGCTGGGAACCCTCCCTCTGGGAATGCTGGATACAGGCTGGTCTGAGGTCTAAGGTCTTTGCTTTACCTTGAAAGACCAGCCAGTGTATGAATTACTGTCATACACATCATTTCAACGGCTGTTGCCCTGCCTTTTCAGTCCTCAATGGTCATGCCACAAGTCATTGTCCTGGTTTGTGGTAAAACAGAACCAATTAGCATTTCAGTAATTTTACTGAATATGGAGCAATACAGAGTGTGATACGTTTGGGCTTCTGCAAGCTGAACAATTACTGTTCTGAATCTTTAAGCAAAGTGTTTGAAGTGTGTTGATAAGTTCTGAGAGCAACTGCCCTGGTGCCTGAATGGATCTTCAGCAGGTTCAGCATGTCTCACACAGAAGGCAGCTTTCACTCTAGTTTTAGGTGAGAATCCTGAGGAAGGGATGTGAAGAGCAAGCACTGGCTAATTTTCCAGTTGTGCATCTCTCTTAACTTCATGGTAGTGGCCTTCACAATTCACCAATGAAAGGAGGAAGGCTTTGAGAGCCACCAAATGTCTCTAGATGTGAAAGCTGGTGCTTCAAAATGAAGGCCTCAACAGGTTCGCCAAATGAAGCTGCAGAATGGGGTTAGGAGAGAACAACCTGTAGCTTAAAAACAGTGTGTGTAATAGGAAGGTTATGTTAGAGAGGCGTAGCAGTAATAGATGGGAGGATTAGCAGGAAAAGGATGTTTTATTTTTCCCCCTTAGCCCCTTGTTAATAAGTGAAACACATTAAAGCTAGAATTTTCTAATGTGACTGTCAGTCCTTAACTTGTAGCAGTTCACCTTGCAGTTTTAATTTTCAGAGTGTTGGATGTACAGTGCTTTTTTGGAAAAACAAGCAATTAAAATCTTCAGGTGAGGAAGCCCAAAATCATTCCTGACTTTTGAGAATCTTGGTATCACTCTTTAACGACTGTCAGAGCAAGGTGGGCAGTAACGTTTCTTGACCAGCAAATAAGCTATCATGACCCTTCCACAAAACTCAATTCTTTTGTTTCCAAAATCCATCTCTCATTTTTGAAATAAGAGGAATTACTGTTTAAGACCATATTAAATAAACAATTTTCCAAACCTAAGTTTGGAGAAGGCGGAGTTGGACAATGTCTATGTATTTTCTTTAAATCTTATGTATGTTCTGTGTAAAATATACCATTCCACCCAAAGTTTTCCTGTTATGTGTGTTTTGTTTTCAACTAGATTTAAATTCCAGAGAGCAGGAGACGTGTCAGCCAGTACATGTGATCAATGTGGACATTCAGGATAACCACGAGGAGGCCACCCTAGGTGCTTTCCTCATCTGTGAGCTCTGCCAGTGTGTAAGTAGAGGGGGCTCATTGCCTGTGGGTGCCTGGACCCTGCCAGCTGTGCAGGTTGGGGTTTGCTCACTTCTCCTTCAAAGTCCTGCATGTGGCAAAAGTTGTTTTAAGTAAAATCCACGGTGAGACACAAGTTTCCAAATTCTTGTGGTGATTTTTGGAGATGTTGTGCAAACAGATGAGTTGTAGCCAAGTTCACTGTTTCCAAAGTGGACTCTGGGTCTGTGCGCTCAAACCCAATGTGTCGATAACTTACACAAAAAGCAGTTTTGCAAAGCACCACGCACAACGGTTACACGTGTTCAGCCCATACTCGGAACGCTGTTTATGGCAGAAACATCCATTTCAAAAGCAGTTGGTTTGTAATACGTGGGATTTAAACATCAGGTTGCATTCTGGACCATGATACACTTGAAGAAGATCCTATGTAGGTTTATTTAATGGTACCACCCTGTTGTGTGCATGATGTGTGCCCTCTGCCATCCACAATCAGGGGCTGTAGCTCTTGAAGCAGGACTGAAATCAGCTGCACTCAAACAGTTGAGAGAAGAGAGGAAGGTTCCCTTTCCTCTTTCCTTGTGCAAATTGATGACTTCACCTATGCCAGTGCGGCAACAGGCTTTTTTTTTATTTTTTTTCCTCCAGCCTGTGTGATCTATTCTGGTCTGAAATCCTTTCCAGATTCAAAAAGCCAAAGAGGGTTCAAGGACTTGAAATTTCAGCCATCTGTTCAGTGTGCCTGTAGCTATTCCGAAGCTTCCATTCGGTACCTAGCGAGGCTGGATGTTGCCTACTCAACAAAGTACTAGTTAAGTGCCAGTTCAGTGGGTTGGAGGAGGAAGGATATGCAGATAAACATGGTGCAAAATATATATACATTTGGGAATGCTGGGAATCTCAGTAAAGCACCTGGTGTTTCATACAGCCTGCTGGGTTAGATTTCACAGTAAGCCAAAAGCAGGGAATTATTACAGTTTTCTAAACTACATGGTATCCTTGGAGTCTGGTTGCTTAGTATTTTTTTCTTTCCTTTTCTAGATACAGCACACAGAAGACATGGAAAATGAAATAGATGAGCTGTTACAGGAATTCGAAGAGAAAAGTGGAAGGACTTTTCTTCATACTGTCTGCTTTTATTAAAGCACATCTGTCTCTTAGGCCTTAATACAGATGAGGGAAGCATGTGTTTAAAGTTCCAATTATACTGTATTTTCCTGGAAAATGAATATTGATCTTTTTTTGTTTAAAAACTCCTTTTCGGTGTCTTTTTGTTTTGTTTCAGGTATTCTGTCACAGGTAGGCAGAGATACTGGTTGGGGTTGTACATATGAGATGATAAAAGTATACACAAAGGCCACCTATTTAAAAATAAAAATCAAGTTTTTCTTTAAATCCTACTTATTACAAGTAGGTCTTTAATTATAAAGAGAATGTTTCTTGAATATAAGTTTATAATGTATTTTTCCAGCTTACAAATTTATTTTATTTCAGTTGTGCTTTTTCTTTTTTTTATTTTAATGTGACAGAATGGCTGAACTATGTGAGGATATGAATGGAACAATGAAAAACGAGTATCTGTATATTATTAGATATAAAGTTGGAAGCATCCAATAAAAATGAAAAAAACCTGTAAGTTTGTCTGTCTTCCAAACAGAAGCTGAGTGAGTTTACCTGTTCTCTGCAAGGTAAAACACAAACTATGTGTAGTAGAGTAGGAATGGTCGTTCATCCAGAGGGTCTCGGAGAGGGGAGTGACAGCGAGAAAGTCTTGGTAGGAATTGAAAGACCCGAGCTGTGTGTCTGGGCAGCTCCTAATGATTTTTTCGATCTGGTGTTGAACTGAAGAACTGCTTTCTCTGCATGAATTGGGGCACTACCGGGAAATCTTTTGGGATCTTAATTGCTTTTGAATTATCGTGTGTGAGATTAATAAGACTGCGAGGCTGTAACTGTAGGAGTCGGGGCCAGCTGGATGTATGTCTTCTATAAGGAAGATGGGGAGAAACAGCAAACTCCACTGTCAATAGAAATAGTGTAAAGCTTTTTTTTTTTTTTAACTGAAGTATCTCTTGAATAGAAGCGTTTTCCTCCCATGCAGCAAGAATAAACATGCTTGTCACGGCTTAAAGCCCATAAATTGGGTAGTTGTATACAAACAGAGCAAAAGCTCAGACTTCTGTTTGTTCAAACTGATAGAAGTTAAAAGTGAAAACAAACCAAATTATTAGCCATTTGAAATGCGAATGGTAAAGTGTCGCTGCTTACAGGCACGAGGAGATCTTAAAGTGGTTTTGTTAAAGGAATCTTTAACAGCAAATGAAGTCTGTGCTCTTTAATACAGGACAACTTTCTAAACATCATGTGAAGTAAGGTAGGGTTTGAGCTGGTTTCTCTCTCTGTCACTGACCTCTGACAGCTCACGTGAATCACCTAATTTTTCCTTAATTTCAGTCGTTTTGCACATGCAGGAAGATGTGCTGAGTGCTTCCTCTCAATTTGGGGCAGCGTTGCCCATCTACACAGACAACTGGGGCTGTGTATGCAGTCAGTCACACCGCAGTGCCGCTTCACCTGTTTTTGTGAACACACCTGTATGTATTAAAAGGCATCGGCTCCACACCCGAAAACTGCAGATCCAGGTCTGAAAACACTTCTTTGCTGTTGCAGATCTCGCAGTCTGTTGGGTCAGGCTCCTCTCTCCCCTCCTGGGACCTGGGGGTTGGCTGTGGTTGCAACTGCCTTGTGGGGAGAACGGAGACCTCTGCCAGCTCCATCTGTGTCCTGGACGGGGTCCAAATGGGTCATTGCATCCTACTCGGGTCCCAGGAATGTTTAATATCCCTGAGTTACCTGGGCTGGTTTTCTTCTCTGTTAAAAATACTTAAAGCAAAAAATTTTGTGGCGAATGAACGGCTAGATCAGGACAATTCGGGGATGGGGGGGTTCAAGCAGCAGTTGTGATGAGGTTTGTCTTCTGATGGGCTTTGTCCTGTCCCATTTTTGTTTCTGGAGAACTCGGTGTTTGAAGGATTTCATTCAGCCTCCCCTGCTTCTGCTCATTTGTCTGTCTGATACCATCGCTTGTTACCATGGGGATATTTACTGCCAAAGGAAGAAGAGGATTCTGTAAGGACTGCACTGCTTTCCTTGAGCTCTTTAAAAAGACATTTCAAGCAAGGACTGGGTATTTTGAGCAGAGTTTTCCTTCCCTTCGCAGTGTCAGTGCCAAGGTCTGCTCTGTGGCAGGGAGAAACTTGGAGACTGTTTGAAAATTGTTTCCTGCTTTCAGCTTGATTCATCCTAAACAGAGCTCCGTGTTGCTATTTCATAGGAAGGCAGTAAAAACCCAAACAGGATGTTTTAGCCCGTGTTTTGTCCGTATGTGGAGATTTACAGCAGTGTCCTTTTTATTACATAAAGATTATACTTTTTGTGAGCAAATTTGGCAGAGAATTCCGGTTGCTGTAGTCCTAAGAATGGATTAATTAGTAGAAATTCAATTCACTGCACCTCTTCAACTGGACTGAGAAGCCTCGGTCTAAAACCATGCTATAGTATATAGGATGTTACAGAATTCTTCTTTCCACCCTAACTCTTCTCTTCATAGGGAAAAGCAACTCTGGGAGCTGGTCACTTCTCATTTGTTTCTTTACCAGTGCGCGGATAGATGGATGGAAGGATGGATGGATGATGGATAACCAGGATGGACAGGCAATTATTCTGAGTGATCCACAGTCCCATTCAAACCACTTCAGATCTCTGTGAGCAAAACACAGTTTCTTTTTCTTTAGCTAAAGCTGTTCTTACTCTGACACGTTACTTCTCATTTAACTCAGAGATTAGTGAAAACTGTATGCGTTTATGTATTTACTTTGTCTCCGTGTGCTTCATTTGCATTGAAATCCACAATGAAGCACAGTTTATACAGGAATTTTGTGGGGTTCTAGTCTTGTTTGAGAGATACACGTGTTTATACACACACAAATATTTATTTCTAGGAAAGAAATTATTGATTAAAGAGTAGTACCTATTGAAGTGGGTTTTTTGCCAAGAACTTCTTGAGGTTTTCCTCTCTCACATCTCAGCCCTCGGCAGACCCTGTCTGTAGGGCACGGAGCAGCGGAGCCCTGTTCACTTCTAGTTTCCAGTCTGTTTTTCTTTCACACGAGTCACTTTTGATTTGGGGGGCTGTTTTCTGTGTTCCTGGTCTTGCTTAAGACCTTCGTAACATTTGTGAACATTCTTCTTCCTGTCAGAGACACCAGCACATCTTTGGAATAGGTTTCTGTAAATAAAGGCACTGCTGGTGTCTTGTCCCTGAAGTTCTCTCTTGTTGGGTTCCTTCTCTTGCCTCTAAGGGTTGGTGCACCAAGCAACGCAGATTATGCGATCGGACCCCGTTTGGTGGAAAAGAGGGGTTTTTTTCCCTGGGTTTTGGCATTGCTGGATCCGACCGTGCGCAGATCAATGATCCTCGCTAGATTTCCCCACTGCAGCAGCCGAATGAATTTGTTGCTAGGCAGATTAGCCAGCTTCAACTTCTGTTCCTCGTACATGTAGGAGCTTAGGAGGAGGTATCAACACACACAAATGCTTGTGCCAGCACAGGAGTAATAAAACGGGGGAATAAAGAAGTGAGTGGAGTACAGGGAGGGTATGGGACAGCTGAGTGGGCTCTTGTAGAAGAAAAAAAAAAAATGAAAAAGGAGAGAAATGCTAGCTCTGGTTGTTGTTAGACTCCTCCATAAATTCTGACTTGTGTGAGCACCGTGGAACGTCAGCTGAGGTTCCTTCAGGAGGAAAGCAGAGGGAGTCAGATCCTGCGAACGTGGCTAATGATAATATTCCTACCTGGGGCTGCGTATTCACGGGGCGAAAAATATCCGAGGTGGTCCTTGTACAGAGGGCTGTGGTCTTTTTTGCCATCTTAGCCAGCAGTGCTGGGCTTTAAAAGATATTTTATAAGCCCTCAAGAGCTGGGAACTGAAGGAGGCTGGGTGACGGTTCCGTGTCACGCAGCAGGGTTGGGCTAGAAGAAAGGCAAAGGCAGTGGTCACTTGGTTGGGGACTGGCCCCATGCTGCTGAGCTCTTGTTATGGGGACGATGGACTGGTCTGGGTGAGGGGGCTGGTGACGGTACAACGTGAGACCTGAGGTTGTGACGGGGTCATGGGTCAGTATGGGTGATGCGGATGCTTGTTGTCAAAAAGGATCAGCTTAATTCTAGCAATATGAAAGTGGTTAGGAATAAGTTTAACAAAACCATTGTGGTGGCAACCCCGAACTGTCTAAGCATCCCTTCGCACCTGCATTAAAAAGACAATCCTCGCTCGTACAAGCATAATGTCACTTTGCTAAAACACAGCCAGTCCCTGCTGCCTCTTTTCATCAGCTGGAAGTCACCAGAGAAACTTCTTGGCCTTATTTCCCCCAGACACACAGACGAAAGGCCAGACTGGCTGAACACCAGGCATGGCCTCAGGTGGTTCTTGGGTCTCCAGCTAATCAGGCTGCGAGCGGCCAAGAGTTCAGCGTGTGCTCGTACCAAATGGGACAGAAATGTTGCTGGTGGTTTGTTTCCGCAGGAACAGGCAGCCTGTTTGTGTTTGCCCAGGTTTGTCTCTGGTCTGATCCCTGCCGTGGCCCTGCAGAACTTGGCGTTTCCACCATGGGTTGCTGTGAAGAGCTGCTGCTTGGAAAAACTCAGTCTGTACCAAGGCAGGGGAGCACACCTAGGTGTGGTGGGGTCAGGAGGATGGGGCAAGAGGAGCTTTTCAGGGTCCAACCAGGTCTGGCCGTGTTGAGAATGGGCCAGGAAGAGCAATGAGGAACCTGTTTGGCTGATGCTACAGTGAAGGAAGCGTGGGATGCTCCTGGCTGCAGAATGGCAGGGGTCACTTGGTGCTCCTGCCTGTGGAGGGAGGATGAAGGTGGAGAGAGGAGAAGGAATTGCTGATATAATTCAGCGCTGAAGATCATTGACCCAAACGTTGTGTGTGGTGACTGGGTTTAATGAAGACTGATAATTTCGTGGATGCTCTCCCCGTTTGCAGCCCTGTGAGCCCATCAGATTTAGTAAATCCTGTACGCTGGGCCATGCTGGTGGGCACAAGAAAAGACCCTCGTGCCATTGTGCCCAGGGCTGGGATGAAGTTTGTTGGCCATCGGGCTGCGCCACCACCCTATATCTGGAGGCAGGAGGTGAAGAGCGTGAGGTACAACCAGGACTGTGGCACACACACAACAAAATCATCTGCGTGAGGTTAGGGAGGCTCTACGGAGAGACTTAGATAGGTTGGATCAATGGGCCAACATTAATGGTATGAGCTTCAACAAGACCAAGTGCCAAGTCTTGCACTTGGACTACAACAACTCCATGCATCAGGACAGGCTTGGGGAAGTGTGGCTGGAGCTGCCTGGCGGAAAAGGACTTGGGGGTTCTCATTGACAAGCGGCTGAATATGAGCTGGCAGTGGCCAAGAAAGGCAATGGCATCCTGGCTTGTATTAGAAATAGTGTGACCAGCAGAAGCAGGGAGGTGATTGTCCCCCTGTACTCAGCAC
>JAOXNO010000009.1:2639202-2679225 GCA_028565335.1 Limnodromus scolopaceus
CACACACACAAAAAAACCAAACCAACAAAGAATAACCACAGATCAAAACAACAATAACAACAAGACCCAGCAAAAAAAAAAAAAAACAAAAACCAAACCAAAAACCCAAACCAAAAGGATTCCCTTGGGAGAATGTAACTTTGGCGTCAGGGAGTTGACACAACAAAGTCAGGGCTGGGCAAGACACCGGTCAGAGCCTTGGAGAAGGGAAAACACGGGGCTGCAAAGCCCCCAGCTGCGTCTGTAGGGTGGGGGACCGTGCCCCATCTCAGCGCTCGGCCGCCAGACGCTTTGAGGGAGGTTTCTGCAGAATTGGAGAGTGGGGGGGGGTGGAATTTTGTGCCGCCTCAGGGGGGGCTATTTTTAGAGCAGAGACAGAGTTTAAAACGGTACGTGCCAATTTTCCAGAGCTGGGATTGGCAGGGGAAACGTTCACCCATGGTTTTTGGGTGTGAGGAGCCCAGTTTGCTGCTGGTGGCTGGGACCTGCTGCGAAGAAGGGGTATGGAAAGGCAGGGGGAGGAAAGCAGAGGCTGGTGGAATGGTCAGCGTGGCATCGAGGAAGAGTGTGTGTGTGTGGGTGAAGATGGAGGTACTGAAGGTCTCTTCTGCATTCAGAGGGCTTTGCAGGTAGAAGTAGCCAACAGAAGCTCCCAGAGCACCTCTGCATGTAAAAGAACAGAAGTATTTCTATTACTAGAGCATATGGTACAAATAGGAAGACATTTGGATCAAATGCTTTGCAACCTGTATGTTTCAGTGACAATGGGACATAGAGCAGGGGACAGGACAGGGACACAGGACTGCTGGTTCTTCCTTAGGATGGCATGAAGATGAGGTGTCCTCTCAGGCCGGGCTGGCTCACTGTGGTGCCTGGGAGAGCACAAAGCAGCAAGTGAATTTGGAGAAGAGAAAAATCTAAAAATCTAAGAATGCCAGGCCTGCAGCCTCCCTTCTTGTGGGCTGTCGGGGCAAAAGAGAAGGAGGCAGAGGAGAAGGACAACGTGGGCAGGTTTGAGGAGCACAGCGAGGAGCCTTGGCTGCCAGTTTGCAGCATCCCAGCTTGGCTCTCGGGATACCGTCCCAGTTCCGTGTGCGTGTGTGTCAGTGTGTTTATATCCGTGTGTGCCATCACGCGTTCACTGCATGAAGCCTGTTCCTCCTCTTTGGTACCTCCTCGTCCATCCGCGCTCGTTTCTTTTCCAATGGGGTCGGTTCCGATGAGCCCAGGGAGGGGGTGACACGGGGGGTGGCTCAGTCCTGCTGAGCACCCTCAGCTCGCAGCGAGGAGGGCAGTGAAAACCCTCACAGGAGAGAGCACGCAGCTTAGGAAGATTTCTTTCACTAGTGCTCTACAGCGAGAATATGAGAACAAAGCTCGGGAGTGCTGTTTTCCCCAGTTGTTAATCCTTCTTCTTTTTTTTTTTTTTTCTTTTTGTGTCTGCACTCAAACCAACTTTGCATGCGTCCGGCAGGAAGAGGTCCAACACGCGTTGATACTAACAGAGAGAGAGATTATACTCTGCCCTGAGTCTAATCGTAGAATAATCTCTACTGTGGTTGAAAAGCAATAAATGGCTAATTTTATTTTATTTTATTTTTTTTATTATTAAATACACTTGCACAGGCAAACGTCACCTACAGCTTGTGTTCTCCAGCGGCCGTGGTGACAAGGCGGCGCTGAGGCCGGGGGGAGCAGAGAGCCTGGGGGCGGGGGGAGGCAATAGAAAAAGCACACTGTGATTTTATTTGGGTCAACGAGTGAGTGTATTTCAGCCATTCCTTCCCTTTCAGTAATATGTTTGTATAATAGATAACCGGTTCAGCTCCTGGAACTAAGCCCGTCCTTTGCTGTTTGTCAGTAAAATAGTTTTTTGCATGTTTTGCATCTGAGTGTTTTTTCCAACCCTTTGAACCGAGCGATGCTCCCGGGGTGAGAGGCTGGAGGCTTGGCAGGGGCACAGCAGGTCACCATTGTGTGGGCAAGGGTTTAAGAGAGGAAGAAGAGGAGGAGGAGGAGGAGGAAGAGGAGGCACAAACATGGCTCAGATGGTGGGGGGAAAAAAAGCTGTGCCCAACCCCGATCCCTGACGCAGGGCTGTGCCATTTCCCCCAGGTTATGTGGCACCATAGGACACTGTCCCCGATTTTACCCTCCTCGTCTCCCACTCACTGGGAACACAGAGGAGCCCCGAGGTCTGAAATTGATTTAAAAAGAAGATAAATATTTTACTGTTAAAAGCAAATTCTGGATGCAAGCTGCCTCCAGAGAGGAGCCTATTGCCAGTGAGGGCAAGGAAGAAAGGCAGGGTGCAGGAAACCTCGGATTTGGCATGGACCAGGAGAGATGTGCTCACTTCCCGTCCCAGCAGTACCAAAACCAGCCCTTTAATGTTCTTCATTCTGCTCTTTTCTCTCCTGGAACAGGACACGAACACAAAACCAGACCGAGTCTAACACTGAGCAGGACTTCAGTCCTTATGAGCAAAGATGCTGATGCACGAGTTGTTCTGGGCAAGTCTTGCTGGAGACCCTGGGTGAAAGCAGAGCAGCAATAAAAAACCCCAACACCCAAGCAAAGAAACCCCCACAACATGAACAAAACCCACAGAAGGAGGAGAGAGAAAAAAAAAAAACCCCACCCAGGCAGCAAGGCAGGGAGCTGCTGTCACGGAACTGAGTGATGGTTGCAGGCACCGGCATCTCAAATGATGTCTGGGGGTAAAAAAATGGCCACCAGAAGACAGATGATGTGACTTCTGTTGAGGTAAGAATGATTAGAGCCAGGGCAGGAGCTGGAGGACTGCCTGGGGTCTTCTCTGAACTACTCAGAACCTCCTGGAGCAGCACAGCTTCCCAGAGCCGGCCAGCGACCTGCGTTACAGGCTGGACAAATTAATCAGATTTGCCACTTAAAAAAAAAAATAAAATAGGAGAATAATAATGTTGCAATAAAATGGAAACAGCCACAGACAATGGATGATAGAAGAATCTGAGTGTTTCTTTTCCATTCAAAACACAACCACAGGTTGGCAGAGAAATACTTCCTGGGGAGATTCCTGTCTCCCCAAAGTCTTACAGCGTGGGACGTGCCCGGGTGAGAAGGTGTGGGGTGCCCACATCCTTGTACTGGCACAATGGAACTTTCCTCCCAGTGCATCGCATTCAAAAGTAACCGAGAATAGATCGATGACCACGTTATAAATCTGTCTCCCAGCTGCAGTGGTTGAAGCACAGAGAAGGCGTTTCAGCTGGCAGTGGCAGAGATGGGGGGTGATGGATTGCTTGCTCATCCATCTGCTCTTAGATTTGCTCTCCAATACAAAATACTATTTTAATAAAGTGCTATTAGCTCATAACTCACTCGGTGTCACGGAGAGGAGATAACCTCAGCCTGAGGTTGCCATCTTATATCCCTGCACGGAGCGTTAACAAATAGCTAGCTGGGTGCCACCTCCATGGGGACATCATTCATCCTGTGAGGTGACAGCAACCCAAACTTACTGATGAGGCTGGCAGAGGCCCTGCATTTAAATCTTTGATGAGGCAGGAGTTGAACAATGACAGGTTGGTGGCCTTTTTTTCCTCCTTTCTTCTTGGATTCCCCATGAGCAGCAGCAGTGGCAGCCACCGGCACGGCTACTCGGTGGGCAGCAGGGCTTGTAATCACCCAGCCAGTGGCCAGGAGCGACGTGCGTAGCAAGAGGGAGAAGGAATCTCTTCTTAAAGGCAGGATTCAGAGAGGTGGTAGCAATAGCGCCTGGGATGCACGGAGAGAGCTGGCTTCTTCAGTCCAACAGCCCTGGCACACGATTAAAGGAAGGAAGGGTGGTGTGCGAGGGTGAGAGAATGGATGGAGACCTTCATTTCACACCAGAAATGCTCAGACATCCACGCGCTCTCAAAATCACCCGTGTGTCTGTCCAAGACAGACAGACCTTTCCGTCCATCCATCCAGGTAAGGAGCGGTGGCATTCGTCATTAAGAGCGGTCATTAAAAGCCCTTAAAAACTCACTGACAAGAACGTCTGTGCTCAGGTGGACCTGAGAGCCCCCGGGTCAGCCTGTGCTTCCTGCTGTCACCCCTGCTACCGCAAAAGGCTTCTTCTAGCTCGCTCTTCTCCCCAGCCTGCAATTAATCACCGCCGCACGGCGCAGAAGCAGGGATCCCAGCTGCATGACAAACACTCTGCTCCCTCCGCTTCCATGGAGGGACCTGATGCAATCTGAAGGAGGGATCGCGTGAAAACAGCTGAGACAGCAACTGCCGTGCCTTTGGCACAGCTTTACAGCAGGAATTCTCTTCCCGGCAAAAGCGCAGTCGGAGAGCGTGAGGACAAGCCGGAGAGCCTTTCCCCCTCCTCCCAGCTCCTTTTGTGCTTCCCGGGGAGGATGATGGAAGAGAGAAGTATGGAAGGTGTATGTTACAATTAGAGACTTCAATCACACAAGATCAGGCTGCTCCCTCACAAAACTCATTAGCAAGGGTTTTTTAGCAGAGAGTGGCTCTGCTGAGCTCCCTTCCGTCTCCTGGGGCTTAATATAATTCTAGTAAAATCTTAATAGGAAGGGGAAAGCCTAGAATAGCTAATCCTCTGGCAAAGCAGCAGACTAAAGGACAACTGCACCTAGGCTGAAGGGGAGGAGGAAAAAAAGGCATTTGAGTTTATTGCAGTCATTGAGAAGATAAAGTGTGCAGCTTGGGTTTGTACAGCGATCCCTCCCTTGCCTCTACAGCACATCTCCCACAGACACGTACCCTGCAGCAACTGTTAGTGGGATAACCAAGTCCAGGACCTTAACAAAGGAACAGATTCTAAAAAGCACCTTTAAATACTTCCTTGGCAGGGGAAAAATACCAGAGACCTATTTTGAGAGAAGATGCTGAAGACGATGAAGGCTTGCAGCCTCAAGAACTGTTTCTTTCCCACTGTCCCACGCTGGTGACCAGCCCTGTTCCGCATCTCACAGAGCTCAGGAGCCACCACCAGGGAAAGGAGTGAAGCCGAGACTGCTGTCAGCTCCTGTTGGAGGAGAACATCTCAGCAAGGTACTCAAGAGCAAGGATTCAGGTCAGGCAAAACGTGGGCGCACGGTGTAGTTACAGGACGCAGAGCAAAGCGCAGAGTTCAAATGCAGTTCAAACCCAGAAAAAGGGGAAAAAAAACCACCCAACCAAATCTTCTGACCTGTTATATGCACACAGACAGAACAAATGTCATCGAGACAGGCTTGTGTTCGGGACTTGACAGCGGCACATTTCTCAGTTGTTCCAGAAATGCAGCAAGAGACTCATGCAGCAAGAGCAGCTTGATGGCAAACAAGCCCCACTCCTCTCTCTCTGGATACCTGTGCGAGTCAGACCTACCGAGCCTTGCCTTCTCACCTCCTTGGAGAAAGCACAGAGCACATTTTGGGCTGTGTAAGTCCAAACAGACACACGGGAACCCGGGAAGCAGCAGTTCCTGCTGCAGCTCAGCCACGTCTGAAGGGCCACCCACCATCCTGAGCAGAGCTTTCAAGACTGTGCGATAGGACGTGCCAGTGGCTCCACTGCAGCTCAAATAACCTCCTGTGATCCAGGGAGCGTGTGCAGTTATTCTACAACACCACACCAGAGGGGAATAAAAGCTCTCAGGCTTGGAACTCTTAGTGCTTTGGCGCTGAGGAGTCACGCTCCAGAGCTTTTATTCCCTTGCAGTGTCCCACTGCAGGCTGGCTCTGCGGCCATCTCCAGGGGACTCAGGCACAGAGAAGACAAGAGGCAGCAGCAGGTGTAGTCCCACCACAAGGGAAGTCCCAGGTCTCCTCAGCCAACCCACCACGTAGCTGTAACTTACGTGTGGACTCAAATTCAAGCGGGTGCAGCTGTGAACCACACCTCTGTGACACGGAGTCTACCCTGAGGCTGTGACAGAGTGACAAGAAGAGATCAAGGAGTGACACCATACAGAGACGTGAGCAAGGAGGTCCGTCATGGGCAGGATCTGTGGAAAGATGATGAGAAATAACCTCTGCTAGAGCTTAAACCCTTCAAGATTAAATATATGGGAATAGCATAGGCCCTGGGTTCCCACACTGGGACACCCCAGAGCAGCACTGAATGGCTGGAAATGATTTGGAGTTTGGGCCTCTCCAGCAGGACAGACCACACAGACTAACACAGTCACTGGCGTTTCAGCAAGGGGGTCCTTTAATACAGTTGCTTCTGCCTTACTTAAACCATTCTTTTTTTCCTGGTGCACTTTAAAAACATGAAATCAAAGGCAGACAGAGGCAGCGCCCCCTCCCTCGCTTTCTCTCGACAAATTTCTCTCGACACATGATTCCACCAAATATTTGCCCAAAAGACCCTCCTGGCTTCCTCCCGTGCCCACTTCCCCACACACGCTGGTCTGAAGCCTGCAGACTTCTCACACTGGTGTTCCTTTGGGGAAAGGGAGGAGCGGGTTGCTGGCAGCTCCTTTGCTTGCTTCGGCACCCTCTGTTTTCAGCCACTCCATCTTCTGTTTGTGTTGCTGCACAGCATCAGCTACGCGGGCATCGATCATGGCCTCTGTGAGAACACCGTCCTCGGATGCATAAGCTGCAGCCTGGGGAGGCAAAGGAAGAAGAGACATAAGTTAGTGATGGCAATTCCTAGGACTGGTGAAGATCTGAGGCTGGTACCTCTCTTTTGTGTTTTTCTCCAAGCACATTTGCCCCCACACTACCTAGCCCAGCATCCAGTCTTGTTCTGAGTCAGTGGTGGCACCCAGAGCCATCAGAAAGGTTTTCCTCGATGCAGCTGGACCTGGGATGAAATACATCAGCTGCCCAAGCACAGAGACATCCACGGCTCCATTGAAGTCTTTGTCTCCGAGCTACTAACAAGCCCCTTCACCCACCTGCCTCTGGATTTTCTGGGAGGCAAGATCTTTGGACACAGAAGAGACAAGGCCACAGGTTCATGATGCTGAACATCACCAGTATGGCTCAGGCTGCAGTCACATGTGGCCTGTTTAGATTTCCTCTCCTGCTTTAAGAGTTATGCACGTATGAAGCCAGTAAGGTAAAAAGTAATAGGAATATATGGCAATTGAATGGCTCCATCCAAGACAACAGGAAATGTTTTAAACATTTAGGAGAACTAACATCAGCGCTAGGGTGAATATTGGCAGTGGGGCAACTCTACAACCGTGTCTGATGTGCATTAATCTTGCTTTCCTCATGTGTTCTGCCAGGAATGTCCCCTGCATCCCTTCTGTCTTGTGTCAGCTCCCACCCCATACTCATCTGCCTGTGGAACCTTCTCTTTTCTCCCCCCTCCATTCATACCCCGGCTCTCATCTCTCCAATTCTGCTTGGTAAATCAGCACTTGGTCCCATTGCTACTTTGAAAGGCAGTACAAATCTGATCATAGTTCCTTGCAGGAAGGAACTATTGACATCCAAAATGCCCACATTTCCAGTGGCAGCTGTGTGGGGAAACACAACATTTCAGCTGCAGCAAAGGAGTTGTCACTTCTGTCCAAACGTGCAGGACAGCAGGACTCCACCGATGACCATTTTGCAGGTGAAAACACAAGCAGCCGTACCCTCCGAGGGAGGAGGATGGAGGATCCATCCAAGGAGGGATGCTAATGCCTTTAGCTGCACCCATCTCCAAGGTAACAAAGCAACTCCACGCTACAGATTTCTAAATCTGGTTACTCCCTGTGCAAGCGCTCCCGCAAGCGACTCGGCGCTGTGTTCCCTGTACAGTGACGCACCCCAGGGAGCCTGGCACTCATCGGGGGGACTCCCTCCAGCTTCTCCCATCCACCCTGCCTGCCCCAAACTTCTGTCCACATCCCTCTCTTTCCACACAGCCATCACATCACGGAGTCTCACGTGCCAACCCTTCTGTCTGCGGGGCGTTCCCAAGATCCCAGGTAGGAATATGAACTCTGGCTTTCATGACAGGCTGGAGCGTGCTTCTGAGGTGTTACATACAGGCTGCAAGAATCCTTAACGGTGCAAAACATCAATTATTCCAAGCAATGAGGTTTGCTGCAAAGGCATCACAGAGAGAAATTGCAGTGTGACCATTTTATGCACCCACTGTCTGATGATGAAGACGGGAGAGAAGACAAACCCCAGAGTAAGCCGTTGCAGCACTGACGAGCCCAGTACAGCCCATTATGCCTACCTGCCCATTAGATTACTGCTATCTCATGGCAGGAGGAATAATTATTTCAAGAAATGGACATAAGGCTACCCAAACTGTTTTTCAGCCTCCTCTAGCTGACTTTCCAGCCCTTAGTTGGTAGCCCTTTCTGAGGAACTGGTTAGATGACAACAGGTCTCGCTGCACAAACCACAGAGCTGGCAGGTGCTGGTTTTTACTGCAAGAAGCATCAAAACGGATCCCTCCCTGCGCAGAACATCCGTAATCCTTCCTTAAGGCAGAAGTGACAAGTTGGGCTAACTCTCATGCTTCCAGTTAGGAGTAAACACTGGCCGCCGGCAAGGAGTGGGGAGGAATAGAAGGTCTGCAAATAGAGAATTCACTTTGCATAAAGGCACTTGTCCTCTGCGCGCGACGACAGGGCAGGAGGAATCCTGAACACAGCGAGGCAGTTATTTCCCCCAAATACGAGAGAACTGCTTCCATAACCTGCCCACCACCACTAATACCTGCACAGCACGTACCACAACCTGACCTGCCTTCTCTCACCACTGTGAAAGGGGCACAGTGGCGAGGTTCTGTCCAGCTCCAGTATCCTCCGACTCACCCCCACTGCCCCCCCACAACCCTCTTTTTATTTATTTTATGCAGGACACAACCAGGGACTTAAAGCCAAAAGGCACCAGCACCTTTTTGTCAACGCAGCCCCCCAGCCGGGAGGATTTGGTGTTTTAACAGGGAGAAAATGCTTTCCTGGGATGTGCGAACGGAGAGGATGCCTTCCCTTCCTCCCTGCCACCGCATAGACCATAAATTCGACTGTGGAAACTCCTGCAAAGCTGTGCAGTTCACGCTCTGTTGATTTTCTCAATGACTTTCTATTTATAGAAAGCCTCAGGCCCTCGCTGTCAAGAAAGCAAATGGGGGAAGCAGCTGTCCCTTCTGGGAGTAGCTTGCACACACACAAAAATGGTACCCAGCTTCATTTGTATTCATACCTCTGCTTTCTGCATGGACACATTTTAACCCGTTTTCTCCAGTGCAAATATTCATGTTTTATAACTCAAACCCAATTATGAAATAATCCAAAAACAACGCATTTGGGGAGGAAGCAGAAGGATGGAGCACAGATGACAAGTCCAGCCTAGATGATCTAATATTTAATTTTAGCCAAGAACTGTGGTTTATTTTGACTTGGCCAAACTAATCTGTATCCTTTAAATCACATTTATAATGAAAACAGCCTGCTCAAAAAAAACAACCCCAAAACACAACCATGTCCCTGCCCTCCTCCCCTTACTTACAATGTCCTTCAGGTCAGACCATTATAGAAACATTAAATCTTTCCTGTAACTTGGTCAGGCAGATGATTTTTTTTTTAATGATTTAAATATAAACAAGGTTCAGGGAGCAAAAAAGGCATTTATGTCAGTGGCACAAAGGGCAAGAAAACGTCAGGAAACTCACCCCTATCATCAACACCGGGACATAAAACTCCTGGGAAGTCTCCTGAAGTGTCGCCAAAACAATTTTATAGAGATTAGGGCTTGGAATAATGAAAGATTGCTTTTTTGACATTTTATCTAAAGAATATCAATGGGCACTAGAAAGTCTGCACATTACTATAAACAGATCCAACGGGAATTTTTAAGTGTGTAAATGCATCTAATCCATGCTATACACATAAAGGATTAGATATGGGGAATGGAAAAGCACAAGGACAAAAGGGAATGCTCAGTCTTCTGCAGAAGAGATTAAAATGGATTTCTAGCATGCAGACTATTAGCTGTGCCAGACAGCAATATTTTTCCCAGCACTAGAGGTTACACCCTCTGGTTTCCTGCATCTTATTTTTTCCCTTTGGTAAATTCAGGACAAACTGAGCCAGACTGAAACAACAGTGAACTAGAACTTCATGTAAATGACAGTCAATTGATTTTAAGCCCAGCTTACAGTGGAATTAATCCTGTGAAAGCCACAGCTATCGCTCAGGCTTCTAGTTTAACTGAGATGGCTTTGTTAAAAGCAATATTGGCAGAGGACTCCAAAACCATCTCCATTGGAAATGACCATGAGGCCACGGGACAGCAGAGTGGCCGTATCCTGCTGTTCCAGGTTACTCTCTGCAAGAGCTGACAGTGATGATGGTTTCTCCTCCTACTGCTTCAGAGCTTCACTCTTCCCCAAAACATCTCTGATGTTCAGTTCTGGCCATGAGAGGTGACCCCAGGCAAGCCAAGTAGAGTTGATGAGGATCCATCTCAAAACTCCATCAAGTCCATGAGAAATACCTGCCTATGCTCCCTGTCCATTTTCTCCAGCATTTCTGCAGGTTCAGGGATGGAAGCAGGAGTACCAATGCACATTCCTCACTGCCTTTCCTAGCACTGCCTGTGGGCAGTGGTTTGATGGGATGATTTAATTAGGTTTCATCACATAGGGGTTAGGACTGGAATTGCAAGCACCAAGGCTTCAGTCAGCTTGAGGCGGTAGGACAGATCAACACTTCACCACAGATTAAGCCTCCCATCCTGGTTCCTCTGCAGTTGCCTCTGTTGTCCAGACACTGCTTGAAAATTTATTCCAAGAGATGTCTGCAGAGGTGTAATGCACACAGGCGGCAACACCGCAAATGACTGCCGGAGGAATAAACTAATTAAGAAAATATATACACAAAGTTGAGGTGAATTAAGCAACAGGCATGTTGCAATTAAGCCGACACTTCGAGGATGAGCTCCGAGTCACATTGGGGCACTACGTAAAATAGCTGAAAACAAAAGGCAAGCAAAACGCTCCCGTCCAGCTCTGTGCTCCAGCACTCACAGCCAGCAGATTTCACCAGGGCTTTCTGCTGTAATCCTCCCCAGAACGGGTCAATCGAATTTATTTATTAAACAGAGACCTTCGGCATATTGCATTTCAGCAGCTGTTGTGATAAGCCTGTCTTGAAAAGTGTTGGAAGCTTAAATGTCTTGAGATAGAGTTGTTTCAAGTCTGCTTTGAGGACTTCTAAAGAGCACTAGGCTCACGACATCTGCTGTTTACCAGCTCCGTAAGGTGTTACTAAGATCAGAAACTGAACTGCTAAGAGAGATACCTCATTTTTCAGCTTTTCTTGGCTCTTCCTGCCCTTCATCTTCTCAACTCGTACAGCATCTCAAACTCTTCCTGCCTGTGTTAACTTGACATAATGCTTTGGGTGGAGAGAGGTGGGGGAAAAAAAAAAGCAAGTACAAGTAGGGAACCGAGTAGGAAGTGCAGACATTCACCTTAGAGTCACAGAAGAGGCTCCCTAATTCCCCAAGTTAAATCCTTTTTTAGCTTCATTATTGCTCCATACACTCAAGGCAGACAAAATTGTAGCTTGAAAACTGATTAAAATTCATAAAGGTGCTGCTCACATCAGGCTGTTTCCCACATCAGCCATCTTTGGCACGCAGCATCTTGAACTAAAAAGAAGAGACCAACACTTCCAGAGTTAACAGCCCCATCTGTAGAACACAACCCACCTCAGAGCTGCTGCCTCCAGCTGAGGGAAGTCTGATAAGCATTTTCTTGAGGCAGTCACGCTGGTTCATACAGCCCCCACCTACCCTGATCCTCCTCCTCCTCCTCGGATGTGCCAGGACGTAGCGATGCAGTTCACTTCTTCTCTTGCCCAGCTATTTTTAGTTCCCATCAGCTCCCTGACCCAGTTCACAGCAGAACCACACAGAGAGGTGCACCGGCGCAGCGGAAAGGACAGCAGAAAGGCAGGAACACGAGGCAGGACTAACGCTGCCAGAAAGGCTTGTCAAACCGCAGCCTTAATCCCTCCCCGATAACGAGAGAATGTTCTATCAGCTACAAAGCTACCCATAACAAGCTGCCTGTTAGTGCTGAACAGGCCCCAAAACACCGATACTGTTCCAGAGATCAACCTGGGGCCTCAAGTCACACCAGGGGAGGTTTAAGATGAATATTAGGAAAAATTTCTTTACCTAAAGGATTGTCAAGCCTTGGAACAGGCTGCCCAGGGAAATGGTGGAGTAGCCATCCCTGGAGGTACTTAAAACCCGGGCAGACATGGTGCTGAGGGACATGGGTTAGTGGTGGTTTGGGCAGTGTTGGGTTAACGGTTGGACTCAATGATCTCAAAGGTCCCTTCCAACCTCGACGATTCTCTGATTCTATGTAAAATCCTGCAGCCTGGAACAGTGTAAAATGTAGAATTGCCCTGGTTTCAGCTGGGAAAGAGTTAATTTTCTTTCTAGTGATTGCTGTGAATGTCAATAATGCATATTGTTTTAATTGTAGCTAGGCAATGTTTACACTTCCAACCCAAACCATTCTATGATTCAAACCCACCAGTGGCCTGTGTCCACCCAGGCATCTCCTGAGGAAAGGAGTCCACGTCTCTAGCCAGTAGCTGCAAAAAGCCTGTGCTATTTTAACACTGACCCATGACACATCACACTTCCTTTCTTCATCGACAAGGGATAAGATATGAAGTCCCTTGTTTCAGAACACCAACAACTTTGATTTTGACACAGATGAAGCTTCCTGCAGCTCCTACATCTAAACAATTCGTGTCTTTTTTTGCCCAGCCTCTCCTGCATCTTTTCTTTTTTAAAGCCCTTTGACTTTTTTTTTTTTTGACAGCAGAGAGGAACATAACCTCCTGCTGCAATTTTACATCAAACCTTGTTAATAGCTCTGGCACTGAGGTATATTTTAAAGAGTGATCAGGGCAACAACACTAAGGAATTAGTCACTCCCACCTTTCCCTTCCTTCAAGATCACTTAAAGGATAAATGATAAGAGCTGAGGTCATTGTGGGGAGTAATGACAAGCGAGGAGATAAGGGGTGATAAAAAGCAAAGCTGATAAAAGGCAGAGGATCATTTATCACAACTTTTTATTACAGGAAATGCCTGGCAGCAAAGCCTTCCACGTACAGGGGTAAGGGCGTTCTCTTCCAAATTCTACACCAATTAGTGGTCTGCTTTCTCTCCCGCATCACCACCACTCAGTTTGGGACAAACACCCCGGGTCTTTATCCTGGCTTTCAAAATCAGAACCCCACAAAAAGCATTGCTCTACTTGGAAAAAGCAAAGCCACGATCTACTGGCTCCGTGAAAGGCAGAACGGCCCAAAAGTCTGCTCTTTCCTTCAACCTGTCAGCTCTCCAGAAGGCTGTCTGAACACGGACTAATTGGACACCACGGCGGTCCACCTAAACCCCATCAACATGCACCACCTCCCTCTGCATCTCAGATGCTTGTCAAGCATCTTGCTAAAGCTTCTCGGCTGAGCTGGTAACAATACTGATCTGGTATGTTTGCAGGCAGAGAAGAGAAATAAATTAAAAATAAATAAAGCTTTATATACATTTTCAGATGACAGCACGCGTTTTGAAACACGTTTCAACAAAACAAAATTCACATAGTAAAAATTAACCAGCTGCGTGCTGACAGACAAAGCATAAAATAAGGACTAACAGCACTCGAATGGCTGCTTCGGACCTCAGCCCATGACTACTGCAGTTAAATGGACTAGAAAGGACAAATATTTTCTGTGCCTTAGAAGGTGGAAAAACAGTAGTAGTAAGAATGAAACGCACAGACTTTGAAAAGTGTTTGTCAACTGCTAAAATAAATAAATAACACCCTGCTTTGTTTACACAATACCTAAAAGGAAGCTGACATTAGTAGATTACATGACATACAATTTGGAGCATATTCCTTAAATTGATATTATGAGGTTAGCTTATAAAAAATTCACAACCCAGTAAGAAACTGGCAGTTGTGACAAAGCAGGGTGAAAGCCTCATTAAAAAAAGTGCTTAAAGCTGCCGAGTATGTGAACAATTGTACTCAAAGAGATTGCATTTCTTATTTCTATATAGTTACTATGCGTGTAGAAGTACTTAAGTCTTTTCAGGTCCATTTTCCAGTTAGTTTTGTTCCTTCAATTACTGAAGGAACTGAAGGTTTTGTTCCTTCAATTACTGCTCAAAAATGTATTCAGAACAAAGCAGGGCATAAGGATGTTTCAGTGTCCTAATGCTGTCACATCTACGGGCCACAACATCAGTCATCCCCTCTACTGAGGTTCTTGAGCTGGAACATGGGTAAGGGCCAAAATGATTTGTCCAAACCCACCCCTAAATCACTTGCTTCACTTAAATTCAGTAAGGGGTTTCCCATTAGTGATTATAAAAAGTGTTCTTATTTATGAGATGAGGAATTATGCTGATATTCTGACACCCAGAGCATTTCAGTACTCCCATATGGACATAACGAAACTTCCAGAAGTGAGACAAGATCTGAGACTCCAACATCAAACACCCAAACCTGCCAGAACCAAGCAGCCCAGTGATAAAAGACCTCCTTACCTGCCACGCCACAGCAAGCTGAGAGATCTCTCGGCCAGACATGCCCTCTGTCAACCTGGCAATCTCTGAGCACTTTTTCCCATAGTCAAACTGGGCCAGCTTCAAACGTCTGACAAGCAGAAGAATAAAGTTTAGTTTACACAGAGCCACATGACAGGACAGGAGAGCGAGGGAGACAGAGGCAGGCTTTGTAAAGAGCAACACTTAGAGAGAAAGCAAAGATCAGATCAGATCAATCTCTGTAGAAGGATCACCCTGAGCAAAGAAGTTGTTCTCCTGGGCCCAGAAAGCCCAATTTTGTGGCACAAAGAAATGTGCATACCTGGATTAAGACCAAAAGAGTACAAGACCACACAGCACATAAGGGAATGAGTAATTTGGTCTGATTTGTCTCTGTTAAGCCAAGCAAAGGCAAGTGCTTGGATACAAGGAGTTCCATCAGCATTCCTACTTGCACCATTGCCCCCAGTGCAGTAACTGGCCTCCTAAATTTTAAGGGCACAACAAACCATGGCCTGAAATTCTAGGATGGCACTTCATCCTGTAACAGGACAAGAGGCATCTCTCCAGCTCTTATTTGCGTTACTTGTTTAAAGGGGGTTTATAGATAGTGTGACAGAATACACAGAGAAGGAGATGAAGAAAAAAAAAACCATAGAAGAAAGAGAATCCTATAGGGTGGGAGAGTTCTTCAGGGATACTCACTGTTTACCCTCTGTGGCTGGCTTCAGGACGTGCCTATCAAAATACATTCTCACAAGGCGCTCCCGTTCCTCCAGCTGAGGCAGATCAAAGTTCACCATTTCATCTATCCGGTCATTGATAGCCCAATCAAACTGCTCAGGCTGGTTGCTTGCTAAAACAAGCATAAACCTGGAGTATGAAACAAGAGAGGAAAGACTGAAAAACCCATAAAAGGAAAATCAATGAACCAGTCTGAACATTGGGAACTGGCCAGTATCTAAGACACTTCATTACCTGACGTGTCTGAAGATTCCTTGGAAACAGCTTTGAACAGCATCTCAAGCGACATACTGAAATGCATTGCAGTTCAAGCTATTTAGAACTGAAATGCATTTAATTCAGTACTCAGCTTTCCAATATCAGCCTTCCCCACTCTGCCACAGAATCCTAATTTATCGCCTTACCCGCATCTCCCTCGAGTTAGGAATATTACAAACATTTAGCAAGAGTATAACCTCCCAGAGACCCCTAAGTCTGAAACCTTGGAACAAGGCTGGACAACACGGAGAGACGTTCTCTGGCACATACCAATTTGAATCCCAGTTTGGGGAACTGACTTCAAGCTGCCAACTGCACAGCACCCCAGAATCACGAGGGGCTGTCTTAGTCCTGCTCTGAAGGTACGAAGGGCTGCCAAACTGAAAGCCAACAGCATTTCTGAAACCTCCGCCAGCTCAACGAGCTGCAAAGCACTGAATGGACTCATCCTGGCCCAAGAATAAGGGGAGGGTACCACTGCTGGGTCTGTCTATGGGAAAATCATGCTTCAGCAGCTGGGAAAAGTTGACTTGTTTCCTTCAAGCAAGTCTGACAACACACTCCTACTGCCAAGTCCAAAGCATGCAGATAGAGAGGAGTTCACCACGGGTACCATAAAACAAAGGTGGTTTGTTTTACCGGGCTTTGCTCCACGGTGCAGATGTGCCAGCTTCCAGGTCCTGCCCTCTCCTGCCACATTTTGAAGCCAGAAGCCCTTTCTTTTGCTTTGTAATGATGCCTCTTCCCCGTGCCAATTCTACTTTAATGCCTTAATTGATGTTACCAGCCTAACAGTGCATTATAATTTGAAACGGGCTTTTAACTACAGCTATTGGAATACTGACATTCTTGCAGGCTATTTAAATCCTGGTCTACGGGGGGCTGTGTTCTTTGCTGTCATTTCTGAAGAGAACTTTGCCAACCCAAGAGCCACACAGGCACGAAACCATTCCTCTTCTACCAACACGGAATTCCCCCAAACCCCTGCAGAAGCACAGCCTGGATAAAGGATTGACACACAATCCAATATTCAGGCCTTGCTCCTTTTTATTGTCAAAATGATACAAAATGAGCAAGAGATGCAGTCAGTCAAACATCCAGTAAGAAGATGCAGAAAGTTCTTAAGCCAGCGATTCACAATACTCAGTGTTTAGTTACGCTGGTGGCAATTCACTGGTAAAATAACAGTGCTCCTCGGGGTCTCACCAGGACAGCCAGACTTACATGCACTATTAGACTGATTCAAAGTGAACTCCCATTCACGGATACAGAACTCCGTATTGCCCAAAGCAGCAATAAGGCCGTTCAGAAGTAAAAAAGCAGTGCATGAATCACAGGGACACGTTCATTCTCCTCGAATGGCTCACAGTTTAAATCAGGGTTGAATTCAACATCTGACACAATGACAGCCCACGCGTTTTGAGAGGAGGCACAACACCCACCAGCACCAAACAGGCCTGCCCAGAGCTCTGCTACAGCAATTTAACATCAGGGGAAAGAACCTCACCAACCCCTGCCAGACACTGCCTTGAGTGCAATTATAAATCTGGTCATAAACATAGCTGTGCTAGATTCATAACAATTAGACATGACAGGTCTGAAAATTACTATTTCCTAGAAAAAGGGGGAACTATCTAAAGCAAAAACATACACACTATTTTTCTGTGAAGTTCTGCAGTTCCATCTAAACACCTTTATCATCTTTGCAGGTACGGGGCAAAAGACATTTCCAGAGATCACCCAGGAGCTCAGGATATCTACAGTTTTCACCTTGTATTTTCTATCTTAAGCACCGTTTGCTCTGGGTCCTGCAGAACAGATGTATTTTGCCAGTATATATGTATTGTATTTATTCTTGCAAACAGCAAGTACAACATTTTTTAATAATAACCGTCCTCCCAAAGAGAAAACCAAGGATGTTGGAGGTTCTTGCAGGCTCTACACCTTGCTTTCTTGCAGTCCATTCATTTTGGAAAAGCACACCTTCCAAGGCACCTCACTGTGAGAGATAAGGGCACAAAGAAGCTACATACAAGCAATTATCAGTTAGTGCTGCATTGGTTTTAACAAGTTCAGTGGCCCAACACTGTCCTTGTTCGAAAAGCAGTAGTGATCAAGAAAGAGAATGTACTCATTAAGACAATCAAGATGTTCAAATACCACCCGTGTTTCAGGAAAGAATATCCCTACTTTGCTGGAAGGGAGCCACGCAATACGGGTGACACACGATAGTGAACTGCTCACCACCGCAGACCATACGCAGGGGAAACATCGTCCCGAAAGGCAGTTCAGGATCCCTTTTGCACATCTGTTAATGTGGGCCAAACACACCCCCTTTTTACAAGCACTGAGCTCTACCCTGTGTACAGCCCTCCTGAGCTCTAATTTCCAGGTCCCAGCAAAAAGTAAAGTAGGAGCAAGCTACATTCAGCATGTAACTGAAATCCTACGCAGATTTCACACACACACACCCACCCCAAGTCCGTAGTAGTGCAAATAACCCGCTTCCAAGTCCCATTTGCACATCACAGACCCTTTACAGACTTTCCTCAATTCAGGGAAATATCAACTGCTGTAAGGGCTGAAATTTGGTACATACTTGTTGCTGTGCTGCCCTGTTCTGTGTAGGAACGCATTTAAAGTTGCTCTGAGATCTTCACTGATTTTCTCCTGCAAAAATAAAATCCAGAAGATGATCAACTGCTTGGGGACCTAAGACAGGTCACAACTTTAAGCAGCATTAGTGACAAAAAACAGTTCTGCAATTGTCAAGCATTTGTATTACAGCAGAATCCAAAGCACTGTTATACTTAGGAAAAAAGGATCAGTTTATATACCCAGGAAAAAGGTTAGGAATTAAAGCTTCCAGCAGAGAGATTAAATATTTACCCAGTCACTCAGTGATTCTCTTGATTTCAAACCCAAGGCTCTAACCATCGGCCCAGGCGGTTTTCCCTGCTGAACACTATTTTAACTCAGAAGACCACTAAGTTACTTACAGGAAAATAAGCCACAACAAAGAATTCACTTCCACATTCAAAGTAATCCTCTAGGGAGAGCTCTTTAAATAGACCATTTGGGTTCAAGTAGCAGGTCCAAATTCAATGTACAATATGGTGACTTTAAAAACATAAATCATTTGCACGTAGGAAAGTGCTAGTATGGCTTTGTAATGTACTGAAAAGCAGTTCTGTTATGAAAACCTTCCAAGATAAATGTCTGTTGGGACAGAAAACAAACCCTGCAGGCTTCCAGCTCTGCAGCATAAACAATCTTCTCTTGTTTTCAGGATATGCCTCTTTCTTTCCTACTGCCCAGTCACCTGCAAAACCTCCAAAAAAGATGATGTCACCTTTTTTTTTTGCAGGCAGGAATTCTCAAGTCAGCCTTGAGATGCTCATTCCATTCAGCTGCAAGTCACTAATTTCTCATCTCTGCATCACTTAATTAGGTAAGTGGAAAGGCACCTGCCAGTTTTAATCTTTTGCCTGTGGAAGCCAGCTAATCAGGTTAAACAAGGAGGCTGCTGGCTGACTAATTCTGCAGCACACACAGATAACAGACACAGGGAAAGTACTTACTGTTGCCCTCTTCCGCAGAAATGCATCCGCTTCATCCACAAATAGCAAGAGGCTGTAAAAGGAAAGCACTACACAGTAACAGGAGACAGGTGAGTGAGGCTCAGATGGCTCCAGGATTCTCCTGTCCCACTACCAGGCACCCGTAGCTGTGACCAGCTGCAAGCCCGAAGGATTGCACAAGCAAACTCCTTTCTTAAGGCAACGTTTCTCAAGCCACAGCAACATTTCCATGGCGTACACCCGGCCCATCCCAACAGATAACAAAGAGGCATTAGCTTATGACACCTGAGGCCGTAAATCTGACTCTGGGCCTCTGGAGTTTTGTTCCCCACTGTTCAGAAGGGGAATGAACAGAAGCAATTCAAGGGCACGACCTTAAGCTTCTCCAGATTTTTAAATATAGATGGGAGTTCTCATGGGTGTGGTTTGGCAAAAGGCTTGTAGCAGTGCTGGCGTGTTACTGCCAAGGTGGAGTAGATCTTTGAAATTTAAATCTGGCTCCCCAAGTATTTGTGAGAGTGTTTATTTTAGTATTTCCTCCTATTTAGGGAATGGTATGCGATACAGGTACACAAGCATACAAAAAATCTTGGTGACAGTGGCATCTTCCTGCCAGTTTTCTTCCTTATACCATTCTGAAAAACTGAAACCAGAGTCCTCCCCTGCAAATTGCTTTGTTATTTTGTTGGGTTTTTCCTTTCCAAACCACACTAGTGATAATATAATGGTTTTACGACCTGTAGAGAAGTGAATTAATAAAGTCAATGAATAATTCACAGAAATAAATTCACTTATAACCCAAGGGTAGTGCTCTTCCCAAGAGACAACGCGTCTAAAGATGTTTATCAATAACAGAGCCAAGCTGCTCATGAAGCTGTCACAGCTTGTATTACCTTCTTGCCTAGCTTCAAAACCAGTTTTCTTTCAAAGGATTCCAGGACCTATTAACATCTTTTACTCAATTCCAGTTTTTCTGAAAATATTCTCAGCTTCAGTCTCTGCAGAGAAACGTCTTTTATCACAACAGCTTTCAGCTACTAAAGTTAACACAGTACTAACATTGTTGGATATGCAGAATAAAATCTGCTTAAATACTTGAATGTTGCTGGAGCTTAGAATATTAATGTATACGGACACACGTAGCCTTTGATCACCACTTTCTCTGAAGTGTATAAAGCTCAAATGCACAGAAGTTTTTACCAGGACAGAGAATGAACTCAGACCCTGTGAAAGAGCATTCTTTAGTGGAAGCATCCAGCAGTATTTATTCACGGTTGAGTACCCTCATACCTCTTCCAACCTCTTTTCTAAGCTCACTTAAATTCTTACACCTTTCCTTCTATAGTTCCTCAAGGCAGGAGAAGCTTAAGGAGTTGAAATCCCTAGGACATCTACTCTGCAAGTTTTGGTTTTTTTTTTTTAAAGGGGAAATAGAAACATTCAGATGATGAATGCAGCAAGGATTAAAACAGACACTGCAAGATAATGCCCATCTAAAGCAATCAGAGGACACATAAATCACCGGTTAGCCACATTTACAGGAGACCTGCAATCAAAACAGCACAAAAACCCCAAACTGACACCCACTGCAAGCTCCCTATTGAGTTTTAATATCCTGCCTGGACAAGGAGCTACCTCTGGCCTGCAAAAATCCATTTACACCAGTATGAACAAATTAACCGCGTACTCTTTCAAAGTCAGGGAGTCAAGATTTAGCCTCAACATGGATATTTTTCTGCAAATAAGAGTTTGCTTTTAAAGGTGACTGAAAAATCACAGCAGCTTGTGACTTCTACACTTATCTAACGTCAATGCCTTTAGCATCCATCTCCCCCTAATCCTATTTTATTTCTTAAAATTTGCTACTTCTGCTTGAAACTCAATAATAAACAAGAAGCTGGCTCCAAATGCTATTGGATTCTACAAACTGAGCAATTGCAAGAGGGAACATAATATCCAGAGGCTATAAACACCCAGTTACACCTCCATCTGCGTTAAGTCTTCTAACTACTGTCAGAAAACTTGTCACTCTGAAAGACACGTGTCCCAGCCTTCAAGTAAGCAGTATCTGCATGGTGAGATCAGCAGAGTGCCAAGCTATGCCTGATCTGGAAAATCCAGAGTAAACAAGAAGGGTTTGAGGGAGCAGAAGAGCAAAAGCTTCCAGCCTTTTAAATATTTCTAAGCTGCAAGAATTTACCCATTCTAAGAAAACTTCAGGGGATGTTATGCCTTGGTCAGTGTTACTTCATCCATGCAGGAGTATCATCTAATAACAAACAGCAATTAGGGGTCTGAACTGCATGATTGCAGTGAGTTTCTTTGAGCAGGAAACCAAATCCAGGACCCCAAGGAACCTTTACTTACCCTCTCCTACTGGTGTTTGCCCAGTCAAAGAGTTTATGCATGGCAGTCACTCCCTCCCGCCCCATGGGGGCAACGTCGCCACCTGTCATGATGGCATAGTCCATGCCCGAGTGCACGGCTAATTTCTGGAAGGAAACAAAACCAGGGAGTTTAGCGCACTCTGCCACTCCTCAGCCCTTTCCTCACCCTTACATCCACCTTCCTTCTCACCCACTGCCATCTTTTACAGCTACCACCACCATCCCCTTGGAGTTCCTACGCTACTGGGGAAAAGCGAAGAGAGAACTTCTGGTCTGTTTAATGAACTTCACCTTCTAATCACTTCGCCCTTGCACTTCTCCCTTCTTCTCCTTATGCTGCCGTTGCCATTTCCTAGACCTGTCCCTCCCTACTGGCTTTAGAATTCTAAACTAGGTGGCATACTGTCACAACAGGCAGCAAAAAGCCATTGGGATATGGGCTTAATGTATTGATAGAGAGAAAAAAAAAAATATTCAGCTTGCATCAGCATGTCAAATCTATCACAGCTAAACAAGTATATGAAACCTCACATCTAGCAAACAAGCACTGAAAAGCAAGCTAAAAATCAAATCCTGACTCAAACCAACACAAAAACCATCCTGGTAGCACAGTAAAGCCATACCTATCTCTGCTCTGGGATTAGTATGCGACTGATCCTATTTTAGACAAGTGCATCCAATTATCAGAGGTGGGAACGAGACAGCAGGCTGGTGTTGCAATTTCACAAGCCACAGTTGCCAAGTGCCTTTTCCAGATGGAAGGGCTCCTCTGCCTACGCTTAGCACTAGAATCCAAGCGACTGCACTGGAGTTGAAGCAGGCTGGGTGCCCTTTCCTCCCCTCCCAGGGACACAAGAACACAAAGTTTACGCCATAGTACAGCAACAGAGTTCGGAAGTGAGACACTACATCGACCCTGAAGTTTCCAGAGCCCCCTGCAACCTGCAGGTTGTCAGAGTCTTGGCAGGGTTTTACCTTGGCAAAGAGCGTCTTTCCAGTGCCAGGGGGACCATACATAAGAATATTCCTGTACAGGCTTTTGTTCTTTTTTGTATTTCTTGTTGCTATGGCAATGTCTCTCACACGTGCTTCTAACTGTGGCTGCAAGAAAAAAGGGTTAAACTTAAGGAACAGAAAATACCAAGAGACTTGCAGCTTTCAGCTTCACAGACCAGTACCAGCAAGCAGGTAGCACCCCATAGTCTCAAGTTTTTAAGCCTTAACTTCAGCTGCTTATTACTTCAGACCAGGGTCCTTTACACTTATACATCAGGATTTACTCAATTTAAAGTTCTGTCCACTTGGCTACAATTCTTTTATAAGAAAAGGCAGCAGTGCAGGAAGCAGTGCAGTAACTACTGTAAGAATTGAAAACAAATATTCACTTCCTACCGGATGCCCTGGGAGGGATATGTCAAAACATAAGCAGCTCTTTGCAGTGCTAATTCTTTCATGTAAGTTATAAACATTCATGTTCATATCTAGTACTGCATTTGTATAGATACTGGGAGAAAGAGCTTAATTTGCCTGATATCCAGGAATCAAACCTGGAAGCAAATATACAGAAGCAGCGCTAATTAGCAACTTAAGGACCATTCACAAGATGGGCAAAAGCATACGCATCTTTAGCTTTTTGGTCTACAAGCAGGTCTAGGTTCAGTAACCCTTAACAGATTAGATGAGACAAGTGGAACTCCATATATTACCATACTGAACTACAGAGAAAAACTGTAGCAGGGCAGGGACTGAACTAAAACTTCCAACTGCTTTGCAGAGAAGAAAAAAGGTTAACAGAGTGCTTAATGCATGTCACACCGAACACGGGAGCTTATTTATTGTCCTGGTGCCCCAAGGGTGCTATATTTCCAGGATTACTGGAATTACAGCTTTTGAAGTGAGTGTAAGGAAACAGCTTTTCTTATTTAGATTCCAAAGTCATCCTTCACAGACCAAGACAGCAAAATAGAATACTCACACTGAGAATGACTCCTTCAAGGGCATCCTGAGCCGTGCTGGTAAGGCGCTTACCAACCTAGAGAGTAGAAATTCAATTACTGACATGTAGAAATTAACCACAGTTTTGACAACTGCCATGGACAGAAAGGTCGTATAAAACGACAATGAACTCAGCTCACCTATGCCATCTCTAAACAGTACATTTACTCACAGACCCACAGACAGCTTCCTGCCTGACACAAGAGCTGCAAAAGGGAGTTTTGCATCCTCGCAGCTGAATGCAACACAAAAACAACGCTAAAATTTACCTTGATAGGATGCTTCAGTGCCTCCAGCACAGTAATGCGCGAGGTTTCTCTCACCAGGGAAGGTTTGCCCAAACGTGCTTCGATGTATCGCCCTGCCACTGCTGTGGCATTCTTGGCAGAGTAAACACCCACTGCCAGCAGGGTCAGGCCTGCCACCTGCAAAGAAAAGGGGGAAGGATTAGGAAAAAGACACTTGGCAAGGAAGCGGTATTGTGTGCAGCATGTCCTGTGGTGGGGAATTAAGATTCAGGACAACTGCTGACCAATACAGGTTTATTTTTGGTAAGATGTTTTATCCCTGCTCAGAAAATCAAGCTCTCACATTCCCTATTCACGAGGCATTTAGTGCTCTCGCATCTTGGGGTATGAAAGGCAGAGGAAGCACAAGTAATGCATATAGTCATGTACCCAGAAGTATGTACTCTCTGCTCAAAATACGTGTGGCTTTTCAGACCTTTATCCATTTGCCAGTGGAGCTGAAAGACTCCAGACCTCTCTGTGGTTTATGGTTGTTCCTCGGTTCAGCGCTAAGTTGGCCCATATTAAACCAAGAGCCCCACAGGCAGCTTTTCCCCACCACAGCTCACTGCCAGAATAGACAAAGAACTGTTCTGACAATGCACAAGACACTCTAGCAGGTTGCTGAGAGTAACATTTCAGGACAGGATTTGAAAGCGAGACTTTACAGAAATCTTTAGCATGTATAGGATTGTTTCCTTAATTCTCCGAGACTGGTAGCACTGATCAAGTTCTATACAAATTACTTAAGGTGCACAAACACAAGCCTCCAGTTCCATCTGGCTGTACACACACAAGCGAGTCAGTTGATTTACCAAAATTGATCAGTCAGTTGATTTTCCTATTCACCTGGAAATACAAGGGAACAAAGGGCATTACTTTTAAACTGAGAGGTGTTTGGGAAGAGGCCAACTGTTCTACAGTCCTGAGTGCAAGTAATCAGTTGTGCTCAGCTTTACAGCCCAGACAGACAAAAGAGCAAGCCTCAACAATCGCTTCTAAAGCGAGCAGATTTTTTTCTACAAGTACAGAACAAGGTCAAAAGCCTCAAGGACAACAAGGATGGCATTGTTCAATAAACCATGAGACACCATCTGTTTGGTTTCTCTCTGCTTAAACGTGTGACATCACCTTTGCTTTGGATGGAAACACGAGCAGTTCAGAACTGCAAGTTCTAAGATGCAAAGAATAAGATGACTTCCACACCCGATTCATCTCAGTTTACGAGGACTTGAGAACACAAGAGAGTCCCCAGCTTTTTAGCAGCCTCCCTCTATAAACAAGGGACCACGAGAGATAATCTCACACTCTTACAGCATCTGCTTTAGCAACACCAAACGCTAGGCAAGGTTACAGGCTGATACATCAGATCCATCCAGGCAGAGGTAAGTATTTCAGACCTCTGGACTTCACTGATGTTCATGTTACAAGATACAGAGAAATGCAGCTTTAAGACTGACAGCTGTGTATCAAAAGAGGAAAATTACTCAACTCACATTCACAGAACCACCCAATTACTAATCCAGCTCCACAAATCAGTCTGATTACAGTGCCTGCCTGTTTACCATGAAGTATCTCGCAAAGGAATGAACCTCTGACTGGTACGCAAAGCTAAGTCCACTAAAAAACCCAACAAACCCAAAAAACCTTTGAGCAGAACCTTTGGGGTTGCATGGATAGGAAGAGGTAGGAAAAGAGCAGCCCTTACAATAGGCAGGAAGAGCTGAAAATCCAGGGCTAATTTAGAGGAAGCCTAAAATAACTGGCTAATTCTTACCTTATAGTCATTTTTCAAAGCAACAGAAAATATGAATTCCAGCTGTGTTATCTCCTTTCCAAAAATATACTTTTTTTTTTAAAGCCAAATGTCCCAAATTCACAACACAAGAGCTTGTCAGAAGCAAAAATGACCATAATGCAGGAAACTGGTATCTGGGTCAAAAGAATATGCAGCTAAAAGCACTAATCTGGAAAAGGCTGTGAATACTGCAGCCATCCCAGGTATAGCCCCAAATTACAAAAGGATCCACTAAAAGCACCTCTTGTTCTCCCCAGTGCACTCAAGCAAAGCATCTTTTGTATCAGCCCGTGTGTATAAAACTGAGGGTGGAGCAGGTGGTGGTGACTTACTTAAAGCAAAATGCCCATTTTAACAAGCCATCCTACTAAAAATATTTTTTTTTGTAGTTTTGCTGTAAGCAGTACACTAAGAAACAACTTTATGTCCATAAGAAGCCACTGCCATGCTCTTTTGTCCTGTGAAGAGATCTTGTCCCAGCTTTTAATCAACTTATTCAGCACACACAACAGCTCTAAGTGGTCTCTAGGCTACGTCAAAAATGGGTATAAAGTTGTGAGATAAACAGCAAAGTGAGTTTTGGATCACGTCCTGCAAAGTCAGAAGACAATGATATGCTGTTGATCAATCACAGCCAGAACTTTTATGTGACCAATGAGAAACAAATTATCTATACAGAGAAGCTGAGAATTAATTTGAATAAAAATCTGAAGCACAGTATCTCCTTAAACGAAGACGGCAGAGAGCTCTAAGTGAGCAGAAATTCCCACCATGGTTTACAGTTTATAAACACAGCAGAGGAAGGAGTTAGTGTAACACACATCTATAGAAAGACTTTTTGGGAAGTTATTGATACATGTCACAATCTTACCGTGGCCGTAACTTTATCCCAGTCTGTTACAAAAGCACGGAATCCTTCCCCGAAGAGCATCCCAGCTGTCCTGTGGTAAGCAAACAGCAAGGCAGGCAGGAGAAGAGAAAGGGATTTCAAAGACCGAATTGAAACAATTTACAAAACAACTTTATAACGATCATCTTCAGAACCAGTCAAAGCTGATTGAGGGCTCACCTGGGAACTGAAACATGACCAAGCACAGCAAATACATTTACAGTCATCTGATGTCTACACCTCATCTGGGATTAAATCCAGAAAAGCATTTGGCATTAAGATGGTACCAATTTCTTTTTTCAACTACATTATTGGGGCTGAACTGTAATAGAAGATATTTAATGCTAAAGCTTCTTTTAGTCAAAATCTCATATGTTTAGGAACGGAAAGAATTCAGAGTAACTGAATCTCAGTCTTAGCAAATAAGCCTTGAAGTAATCTGTTAGAAAAACTGTATAAAATTCATAACTCTACAAATAGTTTCTTTACCTCACATTCAGATGACAACGTATCAAGACAAATGAAAGAGAGGGTCCTCTTTAATTTAATTGCTATTGTTCAGACTAACAAAGAGTGGACAAACTAACTTTTGATATCCCTCAGAGCTTAGAGGAATAAACAAGGTTTCCCACATGATGGGAGAAATCTGCAAAAGCACCAAGGCAACCCGTGCCCTGCACCTACTTGAGGGACTCGAGCACCGTTTGCCGATGTTCAGCAGCTTTCAAGCGGATCTGCTCCCGGATGATGTCTGCGTTCTCCCGCTCAGCCTTGGCCCGGGCTCTTGCCTCTGCCTCCACACGCAGCATTTCATTCTTATGCCGCAGCTCCATCTCTCTCTCTACGGTAGCTGAAAAAAAAAAAAAAAGAGGAAAATCTTCGGGGCTGGCTCAATCCCAGGTAGTAGGCAGGTGAAAGAGATGCATTGCTTCATCCTGGCTTCACAACAGCTGTGTATGGTAACACAGTGGCAATTTCAAGATCTTAATTCCCTCCCACCCTGCCCCAAAAGGCAGCCAACCAGTACGATATTATTACAGAAGACAGCCAAGGAACTTTTCCCTCTGTGCTCAGAGGGATCACACACCAAATAGGTGGCCTTCTCCAGAGGGCACACTGCAAGACAATAATTGTCCTTCAGTTCTGGAAGCTCGTGACCAGAATAATTGTTCAGGGCAGACTTTAGTCAGAGACAAGCCAGACAAAAAGCGATAAAACAACGGAGAGAGAAACAACAGTGCTCAGCACTGCTGGGGCTGCTCAACATCATTTCAGAGAGGCAGGGGAGATGCTACAGACAATGCAGGACAACCCTGGGCAAGTGTTGTCACTACACACAGTGTAGCAGATGCTGCTTGCAAGGAAGAGAAGCAAAACTCAGTTGCCTGTAAAACGCTGTCCCAAACAGGATTTTGGAAGCTCTGTTACTTCAGACACACAGAATTGAGACAGACACATTAGGATTGCTGTGAACGGAGAATGAATGAGGAACATATGAACAACCCAGATGACAAGATGAAGATTCTACAGCCAGCACCTTCTATCTTCAGTGTCACTGCAAGAAATCCTGGATCACCCAGCTACTGAGATCCGATACCCATCTTGACACCTGAATGCTGGACAGGCTACTTTGACATTTGTATCTTGGTGCCAATGAGCAGGTGGATCCTTCGAGAGTAAAATCACCCCCTCCTACAGGGCTTCACCTTTGAGCTTTGTTATATGGTTGCTCCAATACTTCCCTGACAGACACCGACAGTGAGAGCACACTAGATGGCAGCAAGGAGGGGACAACACTGCAGTCCAGTCTGTGTAGGGAGCAAACCAGCCTCCCAGTCCCATTGGGTCATACACAAATTGGGGACTTTTCCAAGACTTGTGCCCTAGTGGAGTCAAACTCTGTGATTCTGGCAATTCCACAATAACAAAGAGAAACAAAGCAAGTTTCAGACTAAAACATCATTACTGAGCTTTTATTTTCTTCGGGAAACAGTGAACAGTGATTAGGTGACACAGATTCAACCGTTCCTTCCAGGAGCTAGTTTGTTTCTCTTCCCTCCTCAAAACTGGTTCTATTTTAGCTTGTCCCAGTATAAAGTCAGAATTTCAGCTGCAACAGCAAGAGATGCTGACAGTTCATTGGGAAATCCAAATACCACAGACGTCTAGGAGTGCAGCCACTTCTAAAACTTATCTTGGAAGCAACTGGTAGTTGTAGTGCTACTAGGATTTACCTGTTACTTGCCAGTATGTCATTAACACTTGACTCTAACATCAACCAACATGGACAAGGAGTCAAAAATCAGCACAGAGAACTCATCTGCCCGCCTACTCTGCCACTGGCTAACGAAAAATGACAAGCTTACCTCTCCTCATGGCTTCCTGCTTCTGTACAGATTCTTCCTGCTTCCTCAGGTTCTCCTCATTAGCAAGTTGCTGCAGGCAGAGCGACAGCAGAAGACGCGTTAAAGTTGTAAGAACTCGGTCAAGTAGGTATTTGTGTAAGCATAAGTACTACAAATGTTTTCAAGAAGCTAATGCTTAGGTTGAAGCGCATTCTTCTCCCCATCTTCCAGATTCACACTCTCAATCCCACACTCCTAGTTTGCCTTGTCCCAATTCCTGACCTTTGATTTGCCTGGCCAACACTCTTGATGCCAAGCAAATAGTAGAGATGAAAGTAACCGTGCCTGGCATCAGCCACCTGGCCAGCAGGACAAGGCACAGCTCCAGATCACCACTTCGACTTAAGGAAGCTACATACACTGTTCCCAGCTGGGTTAGAGGAGGAAGCATTCATACCTGCTGTCGCATCTGTTCATCGTAGCGCTGCCTTGCCAATTTGTCCTGGTATTGGGCTCGCTTTAAAAAGAATATTCAGAATATACAGATTAGGCATTTAAGAGAGACCCTAGTCCTGATGGCAGTGAGGTTTGGAACACACTGCGGGGGAAATACAGAACAAATCAAAACAAATCCACACAAACCAAAAATAATCCCAGATATGAATATGAACAGGGCAAGATATCCTCACCCACCACCAAAAACTCCTCTATACTGAGAAATCTATACAGTCTGACTTCATTTTAAGGTATCACAGACATAAAAGCAAAGAATAAGTGTTCTTTGGCCCAGAAAAGCAGACGTACTTTACTAGGAAAAACATTTTTTTCACATTCTAAAACACATTGCCCTGGACTGGCGATTGCAAACAACAGAACTGTCAAGACATGCTGCCTGTCAGATAAGCCCTGTTTCTGACTGATGTTCTTGTTCCTCATTAATTTCTCTTCGATTTTCCACTGCAACTGGCAAGTAAACCTGTATCACCTACACTCAACTGAAAGTGGTCTGGTATCGATCAGCAAGGAGGGGTCTGTGCAAGGGATGATATTATTCTCTATTCCAAACACACAGAAGGCAGAACCACTTGCACGCTATTTCCTCAACAGCTGCAAAGCCTGGCACTTCAGGAGTAAATCACAATCGAGTTTGCTTTGACTTCAAATCATGCTCTGTGAACTGCAAGAGTTCAAGAGCTCACTCACAAACGGAGCAGACGACTGTGAAAGCGCTTCCTGAGCCAGCCCCGTTCAAAGTCCAAGCTCTGATGGGATAAAAAGCAACGTGTGCCAAACAAGCAGCTTTAGCCACCTTCCCAAGCTAGAAAAATCAATTAGAGCTAATCAATCCCCTAATATCCTGTGCTGTCAAAGTAAAAAGTCACCATATGTGAGTTATTAGCATAAAAGCTAGCTCACATCTCCCTGATTTCAGTACCATTGCCACTTCAATAATTCATGCTTAAACATACCAGAAAGCACCGACATTGCTCACAGCAAAGCCTCTGGTAACTCTCAGATTTGTGACTCTTCTCCTCTTAAGGTATTTTTTCCTGTCTAAAGGATCAAACTTGGAAGAAACAGGATTGCAGGCTACTTAAGACTGAAATTCAAATAACCTAACAGACATCTAACTGTCCAGGCTAACACATATACTTGATAAGCCAGTAGTCTTCAAACGCCATGAGCTGCTAGACACAAACAAGGGTATCTCAGCACGTTCAATAGCACTTCCCTGAAAGTTCCTTTAGGAAAATTTCAGAGAGCACACAATACAAATAACTTGCTACTACTGGATCCTTTGGATGTTCAAGAATTTGGTAACAAAAGTTCAAGATGACAAAGCTGTATATAACAACAAATCCCAGTTCTGGGTTCCCAGTTCAAGAAGGACAGGGAACTGCTGGAGAGGGTACAGCAGAGGACCACAAAGATGGTGACAGGCCTGGAGCATCTCTCTTATGAGGAATGGCTGAGGGTGTTTTTAGTTTGGAAAAGAGAAAGCTAAAGGGAGATCTGATCAAAACTTACAAATACTTAAAGGGTGGGTGTCAAGAGGATGGGGCCAGTCTTTTTTCAGTGGTGCCCAGGGACAGGACAAGAGGAAATGAGCACAAACTTGTACATAAGACGTTCCACCTAAACATGAGGAGGAACTTCTTCACTTTGAGGATGGCAGAGCCCTGGAAGAGGCTGCCCAGCGAGGTGGTGGAGTCTCCTTCTCTGGAGACATTCAAAACCTGCCTGGACATGTCCCTGTGCCACCTGCTCTGGGTGGACCTGCTTTGGCAGGGGGTTGGACTAGATGATCTCTAGATGTTCCTTCCAACCCCATATCATTCTGTGATAAATCAAGCTCAACATTACAAAGCCAGGGTAGAAGACAGGCTCAGCCCCACATCTATGGCTGCCCCGATCCCCTTTTCCTCACCCCCCAAAAGGGGCAACTAATTCGTTGTTGCCTTTTCCATAAAGGAGGGTGCAAACAAGGTCTCCCACCACCTGGCTCCCCCCTCATTCCCTTACTGCTTGATGCTGTTTTGTCTCTTCACTGAGTGTTTTTCGTCTCTCTTCTGCTTGTACCCGTATCTGCTCATTCTTCAGTTGTTCTATGGCAGCTTCATACTCCTATTAAGATAGAGAGATAATCATCGCAAATGAGCGCAATAAATCATCCTATAGAGAAATGCTAGTGGCAATTGCATTCCAAGAAATCCACCTGTAATCAGAGCAGCCCCCTGCAAAGCTGGCCAGTGACAGAAGAAAGCTAAAGTATGACCATAAAATACAATTTGTAAGAAATCTCATAGTTACCCATTTCAGGAGTAAATACTATATAGAAAAACCCCATGAAACCAAAGCAACACTCAAACAATCGGAAAATTCCTTTATAAAAGAAACAGAAGTCTGCCCTCCACCCAAATACTTTACAGTTCCCTGCAGAAAACCCCCTGTCATTCTCTAAAAATGGTGGGGATATCCGACAGGTTGACAAAACCACTTGAATGGTTTTGGGAATTGCAAGTTGTAAACATAGCCATAAAATATGCCTGAGAATCAGCTGCACTTCGCCTTCCAGAATAACTTTTCTTTAAAAAGTTATAATGATTTGTTGTGATAATAAATAATTATGATTTGCTGAAGCTGAACAGCAACAAAAACTGAGCACCCTCTGCAGATTGCCAGTAAGGGAGACTTCGACTTATGCCCCCCCCCCCGCCAAAATTGGCAGCTGCCTGCGGTGGGCTGGCCGTACAACAAACCATGAGTTCCAACATACCTTAAGTTTCGTTTGCTGTTCCAGCTGCAAGGTCTGCTCCTGCATCTGGGCGAGACTGAGGGCGTCTTTCGCGTGGCCTGAAATTCAGCAGGAAGAGGTTACCGACCACACGGAAGTTTTTCTTCTGGAGCAAGAAAACGCTGATAATTCCCTCCAGCCCGGCACTCGCTGAGACTGCCCAGCACACGGCTCTGAAGCCGTACACCCAGCCCTCCCTGCCGAGGGGTGCTCCGCGATCCCCTCAGCACACCGGGACCCGAAATGCGGCCAGTTCACCCTGCGGGGACGGTTCTCCAGCTCCTTCTTCCCCCCTCCCAGGCCCCGGAGGAGCCGCGCAGAGGAACCCGGAGGCCCGACCTACAGGCCCCTAGGTGAGGAGCTGCTGCCGCGGGCGCACAGACCAGATCGGGACCTGCCCGTAGGCCAGACACCGACCGAGAGGGCCGCCGCCGCCACCCCCTGCCCCGTCCCCTCACGCACGGGAGGCGTCCAGCTCCCGCGCCGCCTTGGCCGCCCGCTCCAGGCCCGTGGGGTCGAAGTTGCTCCATTTGTCCTTGGGCGGTTGGCGGTCGCCGGCACCCCCCGCCGCACCGCCCCCACCGGCTCCCGGGACCGGCGGGAGGGAGAGCCCGGCCGCGCCCGACGCCGCGTCCCCGCCGCCGCCCGCGGGGGCCGCGCCGCGGTTCAACCCGAAGAGCCAGGACATGACGGCGCTGCCGGCAGCACGCCCGCCCTCCCTCACGCACGCACACACGCGGCGGGCGCGCGGGCGTGACGTTGCGGCCTCCCATTGGGCCGAGCGCTGTCGCGTGAATGACGTCACATCGACCCCGCCCAGACCCTCTTCTGATTGGCGGAGCGAAGCGGCGGGCTCGGCCGGGGAAGGGAATGCGATTGGCTGGGGTGGAGAAGGGTGGGCGGGGCCTGCGGGCTGGGGACGGGGAGCGGAGAGGGACAAAGTGGGGCGGGGCGGGGCCATAGCAACGGGAGCGCGGCCGCGTTGCTAAGGGCCGAGCGAGGGGAAATGAACGCGCCTGTTCACTGGAAAAGGTGTTTTTCGCCTGAAAATCTGCTCCTGCTCAAACGGCTCGTCACGCGGGGGTGGCCCATGAAGCAGCTAAAAAAGGGGAGCGAGGAAAAAAAAAAAAAAGGCAAATGGCTGTAAAAGGCAGAAAACTCGCTAAAGCTCACCAAGTCTCGTGAGGAGGGTCTGAGGGAGCTGGGGGTGTTCAGCCTGGAGAAGAGGAGGCTGAGGGGAGACCTTATCCTTCTACAGCTCCCTGAAAGGAGGGTGTAGCTGGAGGGGTTGGTCTCTCCTCCCAAGTCACAGGCGATGGGACAAGAGGAAATGGCCTCAAGTTGCACCAGGGGAGGTTTAGGATGGATATTAGGAAAAATTTCTTACCTAAAGGCTTGTCAAGCCTTTGAAGAGGCTGCCCAGGGAAATGGTAGAGTCACCATCCCTGAAGGTATTTGAAAGCCGGGCAGATGTGGTGCTGAGGGACGTGGGTTAGCGGTGGGTTTGTCAGTGTTAACAGTTGGACCTGATGATGTTAAAGGTCCCTTCCAGCCTTGACAATTCTCTGATTCTATGTAAAATCCTGCAGCCCGGAACAGTGTAAAATGTAGAATTGTCCTGGTTTCAGCTGGGAAAGAGTTAATTTTCTTTCTAGTGATTGCTGTGACAGGAATGTCAATAATGCATATTGTTTTAACTGTAGCTAGGCAATGTTTATACTTCCAACCCAAACCGTTCTATGATTTCTGAAACATTTTTTTGGGGAAGTAAAGTTCCATGGAACGAGACTATGAAGTCATGAGTGGAATGCTTACTTTTCAGCCATTTAAAATAGAGAAAAATACCAGCTTTTCAACCGATACCTCTCATTAGAACAAAAGCCACACTTAACAGGTTTGCCCTTACTGCTGTCAAGAACGAAGTAATCATTCAATAGCTCTTGTATTGTATATTTAATTGTCTTCAAAAGGATGCATTACAATTGGGAGGAGGGAGGGAAGAGGGAATGACACATTAATGTATTAGTAAACTATGCAGGGGATTGTGCAAAATTAATTTCTGCCCTACAGCAAGAATGAACAAGATTATCTTATTGCATGAGAGATTCCAGAGGCTTGATCTTCCCCCATCAGCACAGAGGCTCCATTAAGATTAATCAGTCACAAATGCACATTCCAAAGGAGAACACAAATCATATGAAACCTTCTTATCGAGTTAATGAATGACTCGATTCCCTCCTCTCCCTTCCTGCCCTACAAGACGATAGCCCAGGGGAAATGCTCCATAAACATAGACGTGACAAATTCGGCACTCAGGAGACAAGGTCAGTGACAAAGTTCCTCTCGGCTCCATATGGAGCTGGTTTAAGGAGTCCATAAGCAGAGCTAATGGAGTGACACTGCACATGGCCTCTCCAACATACAGCACAGCTTTAAAAACAAAGTTCCTCACATAGGACAATTAAGCAATAAATTTAAAATAGAGCAAGCACTACTGAGGGAAGGTGTTCCCACTGACACTGGGGTTTGTTACCAGAAAAGTTTATATGTTTCTTTACAGCCCTAAGCCCTGAAATTTGGAACCACACTGCTCTAATGGCTTTGTCACTAGGTATTAAAGTGGTTTTTTTTCCAGCTACCCTTTCCAAAGAGTAGCTTAGTGACAGCAAATTCAAGCCTGGGGCCAAAGGGAATGAATCAAATTTACTCTTCTCCCCTAAAAACCTGATTTTCAAGTGTAGCTCAAGCTTAGGGCTGCGTGGAAGCCCAGGACAAGAGACTAAAGATGTGCTAGGTGTTTTCAGAGTGCAGAGGATAGAGCCTGGAATGGTAGTGCTGGAGACTTATTGCCCATCATTAGTCACAGAACGGGCTAATTAATCTCCATATAGCTTCTCTGCTAGCAGAACTCACACCCGGCCTCGTGAGTCTGGTGGCAGGTACGCACAGCAATTCAGTGGTCACAATCTAGGGTCATGATCTAGGCGGAAGGAGGTGTGTATTTGAACAAGAGACAGCAATAACTGCTTTAGATGGTCTTGCTGTCTGGCTTTTCTTGACTTAACCCTAACCTTAACCTTAACTCCTTGAGCTCAGCTGAGAGCTCTGGAATAACCTGCTGGGGAAGCCAATTCCCAGGTTTTAGAGTTTTCTGCTCTCTCAGACTGATCCCAAATCCCAAGGCAGATGACTTGGGGGAACTAAACCCTTTGGAAGTCCAGCTGGGATCTGTCGGTCATCACAGCAGATGACTTTAACGCCAGTGCCAGGGGGAGAGTGGAAGAGTGTTGGTGAGACTCGAGGACTCAGCAGGCAGACAGCAGGCAAACGTTCCTGCTGGAGTGCCCTGACAGTGCTCCTCAGCCCTGACCTGGCACAGCCCTACCCTTCCCTACCCTCAGAGTTCACCGACCATGCTCTGCCACAAACCAGAGACCATCTGGGAACACTACACTGCCCCCGCGCTTTATAAGAGGCAGGATGTCTTTTCATAAAGTGTTGCCACATCCTGGCCAAAGGCCAAGTGGGTTAATGACCTCTTTTCTTCCTCTTCTCAGAAATCCTGGTGGCTTTGACCCAACCTCCACTGCAAGCTGCATATTTTTGTGTTGATTCTTCTTTCTCCTAATGCTTTTCCCTTCCTCCCTGAGCTGCTATACTTCTGGGATGCTTAATTTGAGCTACGGGCTGAGTACACTGGGTGAGCTGGAGGAAAGCTGCTCTTTGTCAGGTGTATCAGTTTCAGTGGCTGTTGCCAGCAGGAATGGATTTGGTCGCACATTATCTTTTTTTTTTCTGAGTGCAGGTGCCCAGAATGAAAGGCCAGGGCAGCAAACAGCCGAGTCCTGAACACGCTCATAAGCTGCAAAACCAAAACTCTATCAGCATTTAATAAATAGAGAACAGACGGTAAGCAAGCAGTAGTGAGGATTCATCTCTTCGCCTTTGGTTTGTTATTTGTCAGGGATGTTTATATAAAAGAGGGTACAGATTTGGGATCTATTAGTCAGGTTGGGTGTTCCATCCAGCCAAGCCAGATCTTTAGGCTTTGGGAGACCTTGGCTGAGGACAGCCTTGCGGCTTGACAACCAGGACACCTCCAGGGACAGTGCAGGCTGGGAGATGATCTGTGAGCTTTCTGGTTTCCTCCTCTGATCCCTCCTTTTTTTGTCCAAGACTTTGTCCAAGCAAGATTCCTTGCTCTGCCGGGAACCAGTTCACTCCAGAGTCTGTCATGCTCTCTGTCTGTGCTTATACCCTTGGGCTTCTGTAGCTGGGAAGAACACAAAAAGTATCATGTCAGCTTTATCCACCAGTTCTCAGAATCTGATGAGTCAAAGATCTCCTCCCTGTGGGCACCCTCGCTGCCGCCCTAGCCCCTTGCTGGGAGAAAGGCTCTGCTTCTGCACTGTCACACAGCTGCTTTTTAGCTCTTCCTCCACAAGGATCCCTTTGTGTTTCCTGACAGAAAGTGGCATCTGGGCAGTGGAAGGAGGGAAGCAGATGCGTTGTGCCTTAGCAGCTGGGTTTAATACTTCGCTTGTCCCTGCCACGTTGAAAAGTGGAGTAGCCAAGGCTTCAAATGACTTTTAAAGAGTGCTTCCAGCGCCCATGCCAGCTGTTAGCAGCCCTCCCGCCCTTCTTATCCCCAAGTAGTCGCAGGACTGTCTCCACTGCACACTTTTCCTCCCACCTGCAAACATAACACCACTAGGAGGAGCATCGCTCTTAAAAATGGGGAAAAGAGCCCATCTTTGGACAGTACCTTTTGGGCTGGTAGCTGTGGTGAAGCTCTAATGTCAGGCTTGCTGATGAGCAGGGGGTATTTCAGCCACGAGGGCTGTACTGTGTTGGATCTCAGTGCCCTGCAGGACACTTTCCCTTGGCTAAAGCACCCCAGGACTCTGCCTTGGGCCCCAGCTCACCTGGTTGCATGTGCACCATGCGGCACAGCCGCTTGCCCGGCTGGTTCTTGTACACGGGCTTCACGCACACTTTGTTCGTGGTGCCTGAAGCCAGGTCCGTGAGGAGCACGCTGTGGATCTGCGGCGAAACGCTGAGGACAGAGGAAGGGCCAATTTGCCGCCGGCATCTGACTCTGTAACCAAGGACTTTGCCGTCGGCAGAGTCCCAGGAGGCTTTCAGGGTGTTGGGGCCCATGTCTTCAAAGCGAAGGTGCCTCACTTTGGAGCCCTCTAGAGAAAGAAGATTCATGTTACTGTGGGCCATTAGTATGGAGTGGTCCTTACCACCGAGCTCCGAGCTCCTCCGGAGGGGATTGCTGAGACGGGGTTGCCAGCCAGTTGCCTGGTCTTTCTCTGCTGTAGACACGCAATAGCCCATCTACACCTCCGCATTGGAGGAGCTCAGCCTAATTAGTCCTTAACTTTGTTCTGGTACTGGCACAAAACACTATTGTTGGCACTGTTAGATGCTGGCTCGCCACCTCCCTCACCCTCAGCTGCTGTCATTCTTGGAGCTCCTCACTCCTGAGTTCCAATAAGAGATTTTGCCTCCTGTGATATCTTTACAGGTACCTCTTCAGAGCAGAAGCTTCTGCTGGTGAAATTTCCACCCCTCAGGTGCCCAGGCACACCAAAGAAGAGACACTGAGGAGGTGGGAGTGAAAGGCAGTTTTCTTTCTTGTTTAGGGAGATCCAGGGATCTCCAAGTCCATTCTGCTCGTGCCTTCACCTGCAGCTTGGCAGTACACACCCCGTAACTGCACTCAAGTTGTGTGTATCTGATTTTCTTTCAGTCCTATGCCTTACACATCCACTACATCCTAATGGCATAGAAGTGCTGTTCATCAGAAGTTGCAGCTTCCCCCTTCTCTCATCTCTCCCCAGTAACTGGGTTGAGTTCTCTGGTTTCATCTAGAGGCAGATGGATCTGTGAGAAGAAACCAGAGACTCCTCGTGCCCCCAGAGTTCCCTATCAGCAGGGCTCTGCTCACTCACCTTCCTGAGTGCATGCTTTAGCTGATAGGGACTTCTCCTTCCCTGATTTGTAGAGGGCAGTCACTGTCACTAGATAGGTTGTATTGGGTGCCAGATTCTCCACTGTGGTGCTGTTGTGCTTGCCATCCACCTCCAGCAGCTTCACCGAGTTCCCAGGGAGTGGTCCATACAGGATCTGATAGCCCACCACGCTCTCCAGTGTAGGAGCCCAACTAACGTGGAAGCTGTGTGGCCCAGACTCTGAGATGAGAACCTGAGCTGGGCTGACTTCCTCTGAAAGCAAGGTAAAAAGATGCGAGTGTGTAATTCAAGGCATAAGAATGCTGTCAGAGAAGCATCACTGATCTGCACCATATTTGGCTTTCAGGAGGTGGAAGGAGATCCATCCAGCAAGTGGATGGTGATAGTTATCCAAGTCAGCATGGCCCAGCTCAGCCCTAAGGAAATGGTTTCTCTACCTGTGCAGCCAAAACCAGCCCATACTGTTCTTGCATGCAGAAAATTAATACTGGATGCAAGTTCATCCTGACTTTGTCAACCCAGCTTAGATTTTCAGTCAGCCACTTTTTTGCGTGTTGCTCTTCAGCATAAATCTGAGTTATTCTTGTGGCCCAAATGACCAGTCTGCACAGAGCGGCTAGCTTCTGCTCTGAGCGTTCCCCATCTCCTTCCTTCTTACACAGAGGTTCCCCAGCAGTGGATCCACCTGCCTGGAGAAGCAGCATGAAGCTCCTTCAAGAGCATTGCTCTCCTCCAGCTGCACCTGCAGCTTCAGATAGGAGCCAGGGATCTTCTTCTTCCCGTAGCAGCTGTTTAAGCTACGAAGGTCAAAATTCCCTTTTTGCACCCACCCACCCCAGGCAGCACTGCTTCTGTCTCACCATCGTGCTGGGCCAGTGAGTAAGTGCAGCAGCCTGTGCTTTACCCCCAGCGGGCTCTAACACCTCAGCCCTGTTAAATACTTGCAAGCTGCACCTCTTGCCGCCTTCTCCCAGGGCAGCGGGCTCTGCTTTCCTCCAGATTCATAGAGATTTTTAAGGTTGGAAGGGCATCTTTATTCCCATCAGACCTGACCCCCTGTTCTGGGCAATCCAGGACATCTCTCTAAGGAAGGAGCTGCCAGCTCATTACATTCCCTCCTGACCACAACCATCTGCCTCCTCCAACCAGACCATGAGGCTGTGGGATGCAGACCAAGGGCTGTCCCCTTTGCTTTGAGGCTCAGCACGGTGGACACGTCCCCCTTAGACACGACTGTGGACATTTTACCTGCCAGTGTAGTAACCCTGGTTGTCTGGGGAGGGAAGTAGTGGACGTTGGATTCAGGAATGAGTGCCACCTCGTAAGTAGTTTCTGGTGCAAGGTTGCTGATCACGAGGCTGGTGTGAGCCCCAGGCACTTGCTTTGTCCTCTTCCTTGCTAGATCATCTGTGGGGCCATACTCTATGGTGTAGTAGCCAGTTTCTTGGGAGAGGAGTTCGGGCCACACCAGACGGAAGCTGCTTGAGGTGATATCTACTGCATGAAGATGATTTGCGTGGATAACATCTGGAAGAGAAACAGTAGCAAGAAATCACTGCTGACATTAACGCACAGAACATGGCACATCTAAAATAGAGGCCCTTCTGGATGGGAGATGTGGCCTACAGCAGCACTGGATGACACCTGAAGTCACCTAAGGGGTAGCCAAGCCCCTTCATAGCAATTCAGCGAACCAGACCCTCTTTGAAAAATTCAGGAACACAAAGGCAAATCCTCGAAGGCAAACATAAAGCTACAACAAATGTAAACCCCGTTCCAACTGAAGCAGCAGTTTGGGTTTTCACACCTCTCCTACAAGACCCTTTCACTGAACAGGGCCTGCAAAGGCAGTGCTTATGTCCCAACCGCCATGAGGTGGCATTTTGGCTAAAGCAATTGCTTGCGTGTGTCAGGCTTCAGCTCCAGAACCCGACTGCA
>JAOXNO010000009.1:2679325-2690668 GCA_028565335.1 Limnodromus scolopaceus
CCAACCGCCATGAGGTGGCATTTTGGCTAAAGCAATTGCTTGCGTGTGTCAGGCTTCAGCTCCAGAACCCGACTGCATGTTCCCCTCTCCATTCTCTCTGCACCTCGTCCTCTGTGCTAAGGCCAAGCAATGCTGGTGATCTGCTGCCACAGAGACTCCTGGCACGGCAGGAACCATGTCCCTGCCCACCCAAGCCTGCCTTCTGCCACCAGGAATTAATCTGGAGAGGTCCAGCAAGTTCTGGGCAGCCGCTACTGCCCGACAGACGTTTGGGAGTGACTGTGCCTGCCCAAACAGCAGCTTCCCACACCCGGGAAGATATTACCACATACCCAGCATGGCCCACAGGCGCTGGCACTGCCTGTGACAGAGCTGGAGACAGAATTCAGGCACCCAGGTTCCGAAACGCCTGGGGTCAGCTCAGCCCGAGCTGCCAGTGGAAATCACCTACCAGTGAAACCAAACCACTGGATTTTGTCATGTGCGTGAAGCAGCCCGGAGTGTGAAGAGCCATATTTCTCCCTGCTTTTGTCCTATACCCCTTGTCCGGGAAGAAGGGGCAGCAACAGGGGACAGCCCAGCGTTTGCTGAGCCGGCTGCGGTCACCCCAGCTGAAGTCACTCCCTGCAGCGTTTCACAGAGCTCCATTGTTTTGTGACATTCAGCATTCAGAGCCACTCTCGAGCTATTTCCCCCCTCTCTCCCCCTGCACAGAGGCTTCTCCTTGAGGCTGTGCTACCTTTGAGTTCTGGACACAAATACCTCTTCGGACGCTCTGCAGTTCCCCCACCTTCCTCTGCTACTTGACCCTCCCGAGCCCATCTTGGGCAGAATTCCACCATTCTCTGGTCTTCCAAAGGGGCGGAAACACACAGGACTTCGTCTCTAGCTCCAGAGAAGTGGCACACAAAGACATAAAGATGCTCTTTTTTTTTAAAAAGAAAATGATTTTTAAAAGCACCCTGAGCCTTAAAGAAGTGCACTTGCTCTGTGCGGCATTAAGCCTGAAACATTATGATAGTACCCTCCAGTTCAAGCTTAAATACTTGAGAGCACTGTAAGCAGCTCTCACTGGCTGCCCATTATACGGAGCTAAAGGGAGGCACAAAAGTCTGCCCAGACCCGCAGGGAAACAGCTTTGGACTCTCAGACTTGTCCTTTAACGGGGAGAAGATCAGCTCTCCTCCTCCGAGCTGCTCCCGGTCCCTGCCAACTTCCCCGTACCAAAGAAAGCAGCCTCAGTTTTTCCTCTGAGCTGTTCCTTGGCTCTCCCAGGCGGGCAGGAACGTTTCCCTGCCCACTCCTGTCCCCGCACGCTGCCAGCAGCACTCCACCCGGCCGGAGCTCGGAGGAGACAGCACCACAGGGTTTGGGATGCTGCACCCTTCCGTGAGCCCCGCGACTACCACTGGCCAAGCCACAAAGGAACAAGGAAGAGGGGAGAGGCCTCAGCGCCAGAAGTCCTGCCAAAAGCTCAGGGAATGGAAATAAGTGAGCTTGGAGGCAGGGCCTGGGGACACCGGGAATAAATCGGGCAGATTAAAGTGACAGGGTGAAACACGTTGAGGGACAGGCTGCAGGAACCCGCAGCAAACGGCTCTGCTTCTCATTGCCAGATCACAGATGCCTCCTGTTGTAAAGAGGGCAAAAAGGCCCAGAAAATAGATGCCCCAAGGTATGCTTCACAGGACCTCCTTTTCCCAGAGGGAAGCAGCAAGATAATCTTTTGGATTAGGCTGCCGTGATTTAACCCCTCGCTCACTCCCCTTTTGCCCCCTCAGAAGGGCAGGGAGAAGAGGGAGAAAAGGAGGAGAAAGGGTAAAAACTGGCAGGAACTATAGCCTGCTGCATTCTGTAGGCTCGCTGTGTCGGGACCATGTGCCAAGGAAGAAGAGAAGGAGTGAAGGTACAGATCCACCCACACTCCCTGTCCTTCACCCTTCTGCAGAACTGCAGCTATTTCAGGTCTGCCTCCACGGGGAGGTGGAGGGAGGAGAGAAACTCTTGACAAAGCTTGTTTGTGCACCTACAAAAGGCTTTTAAAAAACAGTAGCGAGAGATGAAGATAAGATAGGAGAGGTAATGAAACCAGTCTGGGCCATTCCAGAGTTGGAAAGGTCCCATTTCTGCCTGCCAAGGATCCTGTCTGTCACTGCTATCCTGGGGGCCAGAAGCAGGAAGGGTGGTGGTGAGGTGAGGGCTACCTCCTCCAGGCAGGGAAGAGTGGACATACGTGGCTTTATTAAGGCTAACTCAGGTGATGTTACCATCGTCTGGTATTTTGCTTAAAGCACCAGCCCCTGGATTCACGTGGGAATCTCACCTTCCATTAAAATCCCAGCCTAGTAACTTTTGGACCCGGTGGATGCACAGAATATTGCCCTCAGCAATACAGCAGGGTATTTATGACCTTTCCAGATCTTATGATCTTCAAGACCATCTTGTGCCGCAAGGATACGCAGCTGATTTCTCATTTGGGGATGCTATTTTATACCATCCGGATTCAGGATGCACTCGAAGGTGAAACAGCCACTTGAAATGAAACATCTGGGGAGGTCCGTGTGGCATCTGGTGCAGTAGAAGGACTGGTGGTACTGCCCCATACTCTTACAGGAGAGGTTGGAGGATTGGAGGAGAACATAGTCCCTGTGTGAGATTTTGTCAAATGACCATATTGGGAAATAGGAAGAAATTGCTACATGCAGAGGACTCTGTGGAAAGGGTTACTTGGACACTCCAAAGCCAGCTCTAACCAACGCACGTAGCAGAAGCCAAATGGAGAATTAAAACAGGATTTCCAACGGAGGGAGAACCTCCAGAAAATGAATGGAAAGTCTGCAAAGTCATAGTAACTCCCTCGGCTTTCCAAACAAATCCAGAGGCATCTGGGAGGCTGAGGCTTTACAATCACGGGCACTCCCACCGTGACGGCGTTCAAAACGAACATGCCTTGTGCAGTGCAGCATGTGGATCGGCATGAGACATTCCTCCTGGCTTCCAAACCGGCCTGCCTCCTGGCCCAGGCTGTGGCCTTGGGTCTCCTCAGACCCTTTCCCTGGATGCTTTCAGAAACGGGACCGCTGAAGAATCAAACCTGCTGCCCGTTGTTCCTGCTCTCTGCGCGGCAACCGCCACAACCACGCGAGCAACAAAGAGGCAGCACTTGGGCTGTTGAGCTTAACAAGTCAGGGCTGGGGTTTCCTTCCAAGGGCTGCGCTAGCCAAGTCGGGCTATAGATCTGGCGGACGCGGAACACGTTGCAACAGGGGCTTTACGGAACAAAAACATTCCTCTCCGACAGTCTTAACGCTGACAGCAACCACCATCCTTAATTGCTCTTTGCGAGAGGAAAAAAAATAACAAAACACAGCTGCCAGCTCCTTGTAGGCAGGAGTTAGAGACCTCGGTGTGTGCCAGCCCCTGTGCCTGCACATGATGGTGCATAGAGGAATTCAGATCTGCCCTAGAGAAGAGTTTTAAAGGAGCTGACAGGACCAAACCCTTCCCAGGCGTACACGTCCCGTCTCATGTATTCAGTGCGTTCAGCACGTTTGTGTCCTCCGCCTCCATCAGATGGCACGTAGCCAGACAGCGCTTCAGAGAGAAAAATTCACCCTGAACGGGAAAATCAAATTCAAGGGGCTCAGGCACCTTGCTCCCCAAGTCAGCAGCCTCTTGCTGTAGTTAAATCACTGGCTGCTCGGGAAGCCTTTGGTTAACAATTAACTTGTGCAGGTGGGAACATTTTCATGCCACGCTTCAGTCGTCCGGATGCCTGCGACCTGCATGATTCATCTCAACGTCCTGTGGGTTTTTAAGGAATCCAGACAGTATGCTGCCTGAGCCCTCCTTCCATCATTAACAACCGAACAACTCATTACAAACACAAGTTCTGCTCACTAGCAGGTCTGCAGAAGGGAATTTGTCCCAGTCAGTCATGGGACCTGTCAAGGGAAATAAAGATATTTGTCCCAGACCTCCTAAAATCCTTGGTTTAGAGTAGCATGTACTACCCGCCCTGCAGAGCCAGACACCAACTCATACTCAGGCCTGTTGCAAACTCCCAGTGACCCAACCCAGCCCCACCATACCTCGGATAGCATCTCGAAGCTCCTCTGTGATGATGGGTAGGTCATCAACATCCACAAAGTGCAGGTGCTTCTCGGGAGGTTGGCTGGCAGCAGCAGAGAGTTGCAGGTAGTTCCCCCGTCCAGTGCTGACAATGAAGACTGTTACTCCCATGTCCTTCAGGAGCTGCATGGGTTCGGAGATGTCATCGGTGGAGAAACCATCTGTCACCCAAACCAGTACCTTGGGCACATCTGGCCGGGCACCAGCTTCATTGCTGAAGAGCTTCTCCTTGGCGTAGGAGAGGGCTTTGCCTGTGTTGGTGTCGCCCATGAGCTGTTGAGTGTCCCGGATGGCTTGTTGCAGAGTCCCACTGGACTGGTACCGGTCAAAGGGGAACTCCATGGTGGGCGTAGTGCTGATATGGATGATGCTGGCCTGGACATCTTTGGGGCCAAAGGTGAAAGGTCGCACGAGATCCCACATGAATTCCTTGACTTTGGAAAACTCATAGTAGGAGACGCTGCCAGAGCTGTCCAGTAAGAAGAGGAGGTCTCCCTCTGAATTGGAAATAGATGGCTGGGGACCTAGCAAGGGAAGAGAGAGGGAGGTGCATTAGTGAACTGGTGTGAACCCATCCCTGCACAGGCATCTGCTGGGAAAGCTTGGTTATCCCCTGCCAATCCACAGAATTCAGTGAGAATTTTGCTGGGTAGAGACCCAGCTGAACAGCAGGATTGTGACCTGTATTGGACTATTTGTGTCCCACCACTTGCTTTGGGGTTCAGTCTCGCTTTGGGACATCACAGCTGCTCAGCCTGACCTAGACCCTGCCCAAGGAGAGAAGCCAAAGCACTGCAGTGGAGCTGGAAGGAGCTCTTGGAGGCACTGCAGGACAGCAGCTCTGTCCTGATCTGCCCCTGGGACCCTCTCAGCAGCACACTTCAAACATACCACCTACCCCACATTGGGTTTCACGTTGGCCAAGAGGGTAAGAGACGTGCAAAGGAAGAGTTGGAGCACCTCAGTGACGCAGTAGCCCTGGGCACTGGTGGGGTGCTTGGTCCATCGCTGTGAACGATGGCACAATATTCAAGCCCACGCGTGTTGTAGCTGCCATACATCAATGGCCATCCAACAGAGGCGAGGCTGAAGATGCATCTCACCTACACGCTGTGGTGAGCTCTCCAGGGGCAGGGAGAGGAGCAAAGATAGAAAAGGAGGAACAATAACTGCTTTTTTCCTCCTTTCCATTCACATGCATGATCCCTACTGTTCAAGGGGCTACTTGAATGGCCAGAACAGACCCTGAGTTTGGCAGAGGAGAAAGGCCAGTCATGAGAGAGGAGAGGCAGGCCAAAAGACTCTGAAAAACTGAGATGAAACACGCCTGACTTCAGGCTAGTGCCTGACTCCTGAGAAAATACAGCTCCTCATGGAATGAGGGCAGGATGAATGCCTGATTTTCCTCTGGTCCAAAGTCAGTCTGGATGCATAACACGTGGGAGCAGAAAATACCATGGCAGCAGTGAAGGGAGTAATTTCCCAGGACACTAATCTCACCTCCTCGTGCTTAGGTCCTGCAGGAGGACAGGGGGCTGGAACAGAGCGGGAACAGGCAGGGCAGAAGAGATGCCCCTGGACCTGATGCTGCAGGAGCAACGGGAGCTCTGGCTCTGGAGCACACCTTGCACTTCCACACTTACAAAACCTCCCGACAGGCTTTCCAGGCACAGGTTATTAACCCGTGAGAGAGAAACCAAAAGGCCAGAGCGGTGGGCAGAGGCACAGGAATTGGGGTAGAGCCAAAAGTACAACCCGCAAGTCCTGGATTCCACTCTCAGTGCAGAAAACAATACCTCTGAGCTACACCAGCTTGTACTGACACCCCGTCTTGCACAACGCCAGGCTGATCCCGAGTACTTTCTGCTCCGAGGTGGACATGTTCCAGGAGCTGGGAACATTCCTCACCAGCCTGAGCTGTGCCCCGTGCCAGGGAGCAGCCTCTGCCATCCAGAGCTGCTGCTCTGGGCTAACGAGTGGCTGCCCCAGAGGAAGAGGCAAACTGCTGGTCGCAAAACCCAGAGCAACTGCCAAGGGCCTGAGAAGCAACTTTTTTGGGGCCCGAGACAACTTACAGATTTATCCCATCTTCTGACAATGGCAGTGCCTGGAAAAAAAAAAAAAGCTGGAAAAGAAAGGAATGATAAAGACACTTGATGAGAAAAACTGCTGGCTGTGAGCTCCCAGGAGAGATGGCTGGTTCTCAGAACTGGCTGCCTCTGGGTTCAAAGGCTGCGGTCCACACACGACCGGCAGAAAACTTCCCTGATTTATGCCGCTTCTGGCAGGAAAGCCTGCAGTGGAGGGACTCCTCCCTAGATCACTTTTGAAAAGAAGAACAGGCTAATTTGATGTTTTCTTGCTCTTCTGAATACACATTGACCTCCTTTCCCAGACAGTCTTAGGAGGAGCGGCACCTCAAAGGGGCTCTGGGACAAGACGTCTGGGAAAGGGCTGCATGGACCCATGTGTGCAGAAGAATGCAGTATGTCAGGCAGAACATGCTTGTGAAGGTGTGGCCTGGAGTCCCGCTCCATTTGACCCATTTTCTTACCATTTCAATTAAACTGCTCTGTGGGAAGCACAGTCACATAAGGGACTCCTCCTTCTGCCGCTCCTAGAGAGTGGGAGATTTACAATAGCTGGAATATCAGTGATGGATTTGGAATTCTTTTAAGCAGCACCCTGCTTTCTGACGGCTTCTGAGGTGCAAGAAGGGAGGAAAGGCCTTGGACCAGAGATTCCTGCCAGCTCATTTGGGCTCCTCTATCAGTGAAGGGATCGGGAGCGTGGGATGGCCAAGCAACGTGTGCTCTGGAGCACAGACAGAGTTGGTGCAGCACAGGGTGGGTGAGTGCTGGAGCCACCAGTAGGAGCCAAAACCACAAGGCAGCAGACAGCCAAATGGAAAGGCTCCCGTGAAATTAATTGCTCCAAGCAGACAGTCCATGCAAACAGTTCTCCTCCTGCAGAAAGCCATGTCAAGGCAGGCCCAGAGACAGCAACGAGCCCGGCAGAGACGAGCAGGGGGTTGCTAAGCCCCCGCTGGGGCACTACGCCAAGAGGCAAGTAGGAGATGGCAAAATCAAGAGGAGGGAAAGCATGAGGGCAGGGGATCAGTGTGTGGGTACGGGGCATTGATTACACATCCTGACAGCGAAACCTAATGACCTGAGCCCAGAAACGATCACGAACCAGCAAGAGCACAGCCATTCAGGGCACAACACAAGGCGCTCCAGAGGGAAAACAGAAGGTGGAGAAGCAGAAGGGAAAGTGGCTGCCCCATCCCTGGAGGGGTTCAAGGCCAGGCTGGATGGGGCTTTGAGCAGCCTGGTCTCGTGGGAGGTGTCCCTGCCCAGGGCAGGGGGGGTTGGAACTAGATGATCTTTAAGGTCCCTTCCAACCCAAACCATTCTATGATTCTATGATTCTATAAGTGGTTCAGGCTTGAGCCACAGGGAAATTGATCCTCTTTGCCCAGTTTTAATTTGGACAGTCTTTACCCTGCTATTAACTTTCCTCACAGGGTACCATTCAGATGCCTACCTGTGCTGCTGGGGCAAGAGTGGCTGGGTCTGTCCCATGGCAGGAATGTGGACGTCTGTGTGCTCAGGAATGTCAGGGGAAGGAACACTGGAGAGAGGGACGTGTGTGCTGGGAATGCCCACAGGATGGGGGACAGAAGGGACACGTGTGAGTCGGGACCGCGCTTATTGCCTGTGTTACAGAAATGGAGAACATTAAAGTTACTTGGAGGTGACTAAGAAAGAGATGCCAGGAGGAGACGGGAGTGGGACCTGCAATCTCCACGGATTTACAGCCAATTCTGCGTGACCCAGCGCAGCTCAGCCCTGAGCTGCAGACACACACACCCAGCAACTTGGCATCCAGAGCTGGGCAGAAAATAAAAGTGAAGTCCAGTGAGCTTTCCTGCTGGCCCATGGCAACACGCAATTTCATCACCACATCACACAGTGGAGCTGAACCTGTGACCTTCACCAGTTCCTAGAGCTCTCTACCTCTTAACGGCGTTCCAGCAGGGCAGAGCAACGAGGCCTTTGTTTAGAGCTTCTGGCTGCGTGAAGCAAGTCAAACACATGTAGCCACTGCTCCGTGCTTTCCCCTCCGCTTGGAAGAAGTACAAGCCACTTACTTGGCTGGCAAGCCACAGCGAGAGATCTTGGCAACAGGATTGCTGCCTCCCAGGAAGAAATCATACAATGGCTAGAGATGGAAGGGACCTTAAAAATCATCTACGTCCAAGCCCCCTGCCATGGGCAGGGACGCTTTCCACCAGACCAGGTTGCTCAATCACTGTTTCTCCCCTCTGCTCCTCACCAGTTGGAGGAGCGTCACTCCTTACCCCAGTGTTGCAACGAACATCTGTGAAAGCTTCTGACCCTGGAAGGGCAGGGATCAATGGCCAAAGGACATCGCTCACAAGTGGGAAACAGTGGTCACACTCTGGGAGGGGAACTGGGAGTTCACCATGAGGGCAAAGACGCAAGCAAAATCCCACCACTGCCAGGACTACCTTCATGGGTGAAAACCAGCACGGAACACTTGCTCAAAGGAGGAGAACATCAAAGGAGAGTCAAGAGACAAGCCCCTCCATCAACCTGCACCCTTGACTGCGCCCTGCAGCTCTGGGCCACCAAGATGTAACATCCTTTAAACACTGGTTTGACCCATCATACGTCGCTGGAAATAGCTGGGTTAATTAGGAGGCTCTTCAGGAAGAGCTACAGCTTGACACCACGACGTTCTGCCTGGAGGCTAGAAAGCACTGGTCAACAGCAACTGGTTAACAACTGGTTAACAAAAGCAGCAGTTACACTGGTGGGCAGGTATAGATGTTTTGGAGCTAAAGGGATTGCCTGTGGGTGGAGCAGAAAGCTAATCCTTCATACAGGCAAATACCATCACAGTTACCTCTACTTGACACTCAGCCCTGCATAGGATGGAAGCAAATTCCTCCCCTTTAGATTTTGTCAGCAGAAAGGATCCCCAAAAAACCCTAGACCAAGGATCTCACTGCATCAGGAGCAGGGAAACGCTTGTAAAGGGACCAGACACTCCATCCTCCTGCCCTTCAGGTTTAGGTTTTCGATTCCCTCATCTCTCTTCCTGCTCTTTGTCCTTCATCCAAGGCAAACATGCCATCCCTGCCAGAGGTGGGGCCGAGGAGATTCGTTACCAGTCGTTACCAGTAAATCCCCGCGTTACGCAAGCGGCTGCTGTTTTCAAGCAGTTTCCTTGCTTTACAGCAAAAAAAATAAAAAAGAAGACCGGCTGCTTGGCAAGCCGCCAAGGGAAGGGTTCTCACTTTTGGGTGGGATTCTGAGAGAAGGGGCATCCATCCGTTAGCACCTCCCCGCCTCCTCCCCTGTCAAGCCTTTGCTTCTGGAGGGCTGAGGAATAACTCCGCAGACCTCGCTGGCGTTGCTGCTCCTGTGCTCTGCTTAAGTCTAGGTGTTGAGAGATACCAGTTGTTCAGCCTAAGTAAGTAAGTTTTAATTAGGGTAAATTACTTAGGGTTATCATATGGTGGGATTTATGCTGTTTCCCCAGCTTTACATGGCATGAGAGAGAATTTAAAATTTGAGATTTTGAGATTCAGAGATTTGCTGAAGCCTTTAGGCCACAATAGAGTTAATTTTAATAGAGTACACAATAGAGTACTTTTCCTCGCAGCGGTACAGTCCTGCGTTTAGTCTTTTAGTATGAGGAAAATATCGATGTTTTGGTAGTGTTTTCCCTAAACCTGGGACTTTTCAGTTCCCCACATTCTGCCAGCGAGCGCAGGTGCACAAGAAGCGTAAACAAGAAGATAAGGAGGTGACAACCCTCAGCAGAGACCAAATCAACAAGACAAGAGCAGCCAACGGCCGGCCTGGGCACAGAGAGACAATCCAAGAAGGTGCTAGAAGATCTCAGACCAAAAATCTCGATATGGGAGCAAAGTGTCACCATGGAGTCACCGAGCTGCCTATTGAAACACTTGGCTTTTCCAGGAGAAGAACAGCTGGTTGGACTTCCCTGTCTAACACCGAGATGCTGACAGGAGACATCCGCTGCAAGAGTTCCCTGCACACTCAGCTGGGACCTGAACACACGTCCGATTTACACAGGACTTGGAACTTGAAGAGCACAAAAGATTTAACAGCCAAAAAAAAAAAAAAAAGATCACATCCTGTCTTGGTTAACTGGGTTTGAAATCCCATGTTTGTCTTCCCTTCTTGCTGTTTGGCTGTGTAAATGAAAAAAAAAAAAAAAAGCTCTGCTACAAGTGGAGCCAGGTTTGGAGGCTGAAGAAGGCGGTTTGTGCTTCTGCCTGGGCCCTTGGGATCACAGTGAGAGGCAGGAGAAGAAAGACACCAGCTCTTCCAGAAAGAGAGGTGTCCCACCAAGCCAGGCAGGAGGTGTCTGACACTTAAAACCACCTCAGAGAGAGGCCCTTGCCATGGGAGGTGGCTACATCACCGGTCTATATTAGGAGCTGAGCCCCACCAAGCAAAATATACTTGTGTGACTAAAAGCCCAAACTGCTTTTGCAGGTTCCAGCTCGTCCGTGCCACAGATTATAGGATGGAGGTTGAGAAATGGCCCTTCAGACAAATTCCTCTGGCAGGAAGGAAGCTGGGTTGCCATCTCTTGTGATCCTTTCAGGAGTTTCACTCTCTCTGCTCTTTTATTTAGAGCCTCAAGGGTCCTGGAATCATGGAATTATGCCAGGAACTGAGCTGTGCTTCAGAGATCAGTAAGTGCAGGGCCCTCACAAAGTGCGTATGGATGGGATGTGTCTTTATTTGTCACTTGCTGCACCCACAGGGCCGGCAACATCCCCTTCATTTTCTGCTGATGCTACTCCAGGGTAACCAGGTAATGACAACCTGAGTTGCATTTATCCAAGCCCAAACTATCGCGTGGTCGTACTTTACACCGATGCAGCAGATCTGAATCTGGACCCAAAGAGGAAAGTGGTGGAACTGGTCGTGCGATGCTCTGCCTTGACATCCTGCCTTGGTGCACTAAGTCAATAGCCATTGCCCTGAAAAACCGCATCATTCCTGAGCACAGAATCACAGAATTCTATGGGGTTGGAAGGCACCTCTGGAGATCATCTAGTCCACCCCCCTGCCAAAGCAGGTCCACCCAGAGCAGGTTGCACAGGAACTTGTCCAGGTGGGTTTTGAATGTCTCCAGAGAAGG
>JAOXNO010000009.1:2943135-2963843 GCA_028565335.1 Limnodromus scolopaceus
CCGCTCCGGCGGGGGGGTTGGACTAGATGATCTCCAGAGGTCCCTTCCAACCCCATATGATTCTATGATTCTATGAAAGAAATGAACCCCTCAGCAGAGAAGCAACTGAGTATCTCGACATCCTCTCACTCTCATGCCAAGCCAACAACTGAAATCCAATTAAATTTAAGCCAGGTGCCCCACAAGGCCACTGAGCTAATCTTCTTCTTAAGCCATCATATGTGGCATGATTGCATCCGAAAAGCCCCGTCCAAACCAAAAGACTGTCTCTATGTCTGTTCATTCCTTCTGTAACAACACCTAAGAGGGCCCCAACGATAATCACAACACTGTTGGGAAAGCGACTGAAACGATGGTATTCCTCCCAAAGAGCTTAAAATCCACTTGAAGTCAATTAAGCACTTTATGGAAGTAACTAAATGTACTCAACTTCCTGGAAGCTCGGCTTTTAAGGCCAGGCATCCAGAAAAATTACATATGTTCTTTCATATAAGAGAGAATATTGCCCTACGTCTGGGGCTGATGCTGATGCCTGGATGCACCTTTGCAATTCATTAGATAAATTGCTTCGGCAAACTGCTCGATTAGAGCTGATGCAGATGACTCAGCCCTCGGATGTTCTGTACCTTCTGCTCCACGCCGGTTAAGTCTCTCGCAACAGCAATTAGAAACAGAAAGTCAAGTAAGAGAAAACAAAACAAAAAGTAATCTGGGCAGAGCTGGGAGGAGATTTAAAGTTTGAAGGTACAATGGATTCACGTCACGTGTGTCTCAGAAGCAATAAATCCTGCTTAGGGGAATGTCTGAGGAAAAAACACTGCTAGGCTATAAAATTCCACCTCTGAGGATTATAAAACAACATGCACAGAGCAAACATCCTTTCCAGGCATAATAGGACTGTCAGAAGTGATTGACAACAATGACAATCTATCATAGGCTGCCGTATCCCTGTGATAGCATCTTGCACGGGGCTGTCTGGCAGAAATGAAATTGTTTATTCATTCCTATACTATGCGGAGGATGGAATGTGTCATATAGAATAAATGCACCTTTTCTTTCCATCTGCTTTTATGCACCCGCATTATCTAAGCACACCTTTTAGTTCATATAACACTATTTCAATTCCCTCTCGGGTTTCTCCCCCCTTTCAGCTCCGCTGATGCTGATGATGACTTGCTAAGCGCCGTTTAGGGGAACGTGATGCCTTTTTACCCCCAGACTGACGTCAGGAAGCTGCCACAAACCTGAAACAAGCAGGAAAAATGAGCAAATCTGGATGCAAAGCCTCACTGGGAAGGAGGGCGATGCTCCCTTTCCAGAGCTCTGCCAGCCCAGCAGCCAGCGTGCGGGTCAGCGAGCCATCCCCCCCGACGGGGGATTTTCATGATGAGGAAATCCTATCTGGGGTGTGTAATGGATGGAGACCGCGGGGGTCAAGAGATCCCCGCAGATTGTAACGGCTTTCATTAAATCACTGTCTTCCCTGGGCAGAATTTGAGCTGACAGCCTACTGCTGAGAGACTCCACACGGCTTATTACCTATCCCCACCTGCGGTTTAGCGCCGCTGACGGGGCCCATGTACCTCTTGGCCAGCCTGCACTGCAGATCCCACCACTGTGCTCACGCTCACCCTGCCACCGCCACTGCACTTGACACAAATGACATTTCTGTAGGCAAGAGGAGAGCAAAATATGCAAGGTAATACCCCATTTTCCATGGAGAAAGCCCTATCGCATATAGGAGATTAGATGATATATTTTTTTTTCCCCATTCAACAGCTCTTTCTCTATTCTGTGTTTACCAACAAGTGACCTCCAGCACAGCAAATTTATCCTATAAAGCCATAGTCACTACTGTCACAGTTGCTCATACACCAGTATTGCAAAAACTGAGGCATGAAAATCAGTGGAAGGTGGAATAAATTGACAAAACAGATGGGGGAAAGAGGCTCTTCCAAGAAGCCAAGGGAGAAATAAATACGGTCTAATGAAGGGACTGGGCTGACGCTCAGGAGCATGGAGCCCAGATTCTGGCAATAAGAAAACACGGCTGTGAAACCCTGAACAAACTCCCCAAGGCCTCTCTGCTGTGGTTCCTCTTCTCCACACCAATAAGCATCCTTGTCATTTTGTCCTCTCAGCGGCACATTGCTGAGAGCAGGGACCCGCATCTTCACAGACAGATGCACATGGTCCCCAGAGCAGCCTGGTCCATCCAAAAACGCTCACAGCATTTTCCAAAGTGGAAAACTGTGTTTGATCGGTTTCATGATTCATCTTAAGCCAAAAGTTCAAAGTTAGATCCATGGCAGATCCAAAGCCTTTGCTTCAGCCGTATCTCCTGGCCTGCTGGTGGCCAGCCACAGTTACTGAAATTTGGACAGTTTCTCTCCACACCAGAAAGGCAGAAGCCATGGGAGGGTCATCCCCATGGGCTGGGTTTAAAAGCAGATTAATAGTGTCAGAGAAGTGAAATGCCCAGTAACCATCCCCTCTGATCAGTCATTTCCGATGGGTTAGCAATCCAGCTAATTTCCACCCAAAAATCCAAGCTGGATGTTCTCTCCTCAGATTGAAATCAGGTCCACAGCAAGAAAGAAGGAAAGGGAGCAAAAGGGCCAAGCGCTGGATTTCAGCTTATCTTTGTACAGAGCCTTGCACAATCAATCTTGTTTACTGCTGCAGGGCTCCATCTTCCCATAAAAACCACTAGCTGGGAAGAAACGAGATCAGGTAAGGAAAGGGAAATAATTGCATTGGTGGTATTTTTTCCTCCTGTGTAATTAGAGCCATAGGGCACTCTGCAGTCAGAGTCAGTACGTACTTTATATGCACACGCTGTTTTAGGGAGCTTGCTGCCAGCCTCATGTTTCTTTCATTCCTCAGATGATTTGTTTTATTGGGGTTGGGTTTTTTCGTACTTGATGTTGTCACCTGTTTAATTCCATCCTTTTCCTCATCACTACCACTTCCCGCTTTGTCATCCTTCCAACATCCCAGGCAAAAAAAAAAAAACTGTCCTGTCCTTTCTGGGAAGAGATCCAGGAGCATCACGAGGATGCAGGAGCACTTGACATTTCCCCATTGTTATTAGCATTTCCTTAATCAGTCACTCTATCACAGGCAGCGCTTATTATGCACCCAGGACAACTGATAAGTAGTAAAGCATTTCTCAGGTGCTGGAAAAAAGAATTCCTGCATAAGGGGATTATCGATAGGTACTTTTTTGGGCCGTATTTATTTTATCTGCAACATGCAGGTGCCTGTAAGTGCCTGCCCACTCTGATGCCTGACTCCCCAGAGGTTTTCCCACCTGCAGCACAGGCCATGGGAGCCAGTCCAAACGCACCATCTAACCCTCCATGTGCTCCGTGACATTGCAGCAGCATCGTCCCACCCCTTGGTTTGGGGTAAACGAGAGGTGACCTGGCTAAAGATGTACAGAAGTGACACGAACACCGTACCCACGTGTACAAAATCCTGAGCACAGCTGTAATGGTTTGCTCCCTGTGCGCTCCCACAGCCCCCAAGCCCAGAGTGACTCCCCGTGAAAAAATATCCACCGTTAAAACACGCATGTCACTAACGCCAGGGATTCCCAGGCCACTTCTCGCGTGCAACAAAATCCCTCCTAGCCAAAGTAATTAGGACCAAAGGCTTTGAAAGTGAGAGAAGCGGATAAGATAACCGCCAGACTCCACATGGGAGAATAAGGGGATAAAACATCAAAATGTGTCGCTTTCTCTGTTTACTTTCTCCACTTAGGCACTTGTAAAATGCTGGCAGCGAGTCACAGGGACCCGGGCCCTGGGGGCCAGTTGGTTAACAGAGCTCTGGGTAATTGCAGAAATACTGTCGGCACCAACCCGCGTTGGTATTGCAATGGCAACCCAGGTGGAAATCAGGAAAAGCCCTGAATAAGATTATTTCGCTAATCCTTACAGGAATAATTTCCTCCTCTTTTATTTTCTCACTGGGCTTCTAACGAGAGGCGATGGGCACAAGCTGCAATATGGGAAACACCAGGAAGATGTTTAGAAAAATGAAAAATCCCCTGTGAGGGCGGTCAAAGCATGGAGCAGGGGCTGTGGGATCCCCACCTCTGGAGAGCTTTGAAGGGCTTGGGACAGTCTCAGACCTGCTTTGCCAGATTTCTATGTATTCTGGGGTTACAGGAGGAGAAGGGAGAGGAGACCACCCTGTTTTCAAAACCGTTCCTCCAAACACAAGCTGCCATCTTCCATGCAGGCTTCACACATAAAGTCCAGAAGGGAATATAAAAAAATAAATATACTGAATATTTCAAAGGGGTTTTTTATGGGATGCAGGAAGCACACTGGAAGACAGCAAACCTACAGAGTGAGAGATTTTATGTCGAAGCAGCAAAGGCACAAAGAAACATCTGCACATCGTTTCATGACTTTTAACTGGCATTTTAGAGGATGGCTAAACCAACAGCTCAGTTATGTGTCTGGCACTTCTAAAACTGGCATTCAGCACAGATGCTTAGTGGCAAAATGATTTTCTTTTGCTAGTGCTGACGCTGGATTTCCAATGGCTATATGGCTCCCTTTTCTCCTGAAACTTCAGAGCCGTTTTCATCCCCAAATCTGAGATCCAGCCCCATCACCAGCTGCATGCTCCATGCACCGAGATGTCCTCCCCGCAGCTGCGGATTTGAGAGGCCAAAGTCAGTTTTAAACATTGGACTAATGTTTTCTACCACTAAAACTGCCTGTAAAAATGCCTCCGGATTTGTTCATGTCCTAACCGGTGGGATTTTATTGCTTTCCTACCTGTGCATCCATTAGGAGGTGCCTCATCAGCAACATGGCATTTTTCAGAGACTCCTTCTCGCTGGGCAAAAAGGCATCTTCATCTTCATCCAGCGTTTTTGACTTGTTGACAATAAAGTGGGAGATCTGGTCGTTCAAGGAATGCAGCGACTCCACGGCTGGGGAGACAGAGAAGGAAAGCAAAACGGGAATGAAACTGTGCTGGTGGGAGCTGACACCATTTTCCCAGTTTGAGCTGAGCCACGGAGTGCAATCTGCTCTTGAAAAGTGTAGCTGGAAATTGGTCCCCATTACTGCCCTTGGCCTCTCTGCGGGGAGCACCAGCAAAGGCACGATACAGGCTGGAGCCTACCATGAAGTCAAATATTGATGGAGAACCACAGCAATGGCAACACAGCGATGCTGTAATTTTTGGTTAATTCCATATACCAACCAGATTCAATTAGACTCTAAACACTGCAGTCTCGCTGCTCCACACACAGTCAATTTTCCTGATGAGATAAGCATTAAAATTGTATTTTCAATAGTAAATACATGCCACAACAAACATGAAGGTTACAAAAGTACTGAGCTATTGCTATAATGATCAAAAATCATAAGTAACCTATAAATACACATGCATCTGTAGGTAACTCATCTCAGGTTTAAGCTTCCATCCCAGCAGCAGCTAGGGCAATATATGGATGGGAATAAGATGCACTGAAACATTCTGAAACAGAATGGTTCTTGGTTACGAATATTACTTTTCATAAATTTGTCCCATATCAGCATTCTTAAAGTTCAGTTGAAACTGAAGATCCTTTCTGTTAAGAAGCAAACCGTAAGCCTTGTCCCCCTGGATAAGGCAAATCTAAACAGCAGTACTGTATAGATGTGAAGAAAGCGAATTGCCTGAGGTCAAATAACAGGTCATTGCTAGAGTGAAAATAAGAAAAAATTAGTCTCCTGACTCCCAGCTCAGAGACCTGCTCCCTACGATGTGCTGGGACCCAGAACTTCAGACAACATGAAGGGCAGGAGCTGGAAAAATTGGCTTTTTATTAGCTAGGGTAGGAAAGAGCAAGACCAACAACTAAAACATTGCTCATTTTCTTTTTTCACAATTATCGGTATTTGAAACGCTGTTAATCTTTTAAATTCTCCTTCAAAGGTTCAAAACCCAGGCACTATGTGTGGGATTCTGCTCCCAGCCATGCACATCAGAAATCACCACCTCCATGGCTCACAGAAGTCCCCCAGCAATTTCATATACTTTATGATCCTGCAATTTATACAGGCTCCAATATACAAACTAATGGCGAAATTTATTTCTGCCCAATGAAAAAAGCTTTGCGCTTCGACAGATCCGAAAAGCCTGCGATGCAATTTGCTTTTTTAAACGGTGGCGAGTCCGGAGTTTTCATTTTTACTGTAGGCTCATTAAATGAACGAGGCTCAAATAATTCTTCGGTGTATTTTCTTTCCGCCGGTGGCCCCCGCAGCGAGCGCCTTCGATAAGCTCGTGGCTCAGAGTCACACGTCACTGTCACACGCTGAACTGTGCTGCAGCGGTACCTACTGCAAACCCTGATTTGCTCGGGCTGTTTATGAAAAAGGCAACGTGTTATTTGGGACTCTCCGACAAACCGATTTTAGGGACGCGGTGCAATTTGAGATATACTCGACCTACTTCTGCCCAAAGAAGATCGCGCCGCAAAATTCAAAGTCGTAAAGCTCAGCCAGAAATCACGCTTATTAAGGAGCAAATCTTCACCAGTCAAAAGGTCCGTAACAAATAAGAGGTATGTCTCCAAAAGAACAGAATCTTCCTAAGCAGGAGTGTTTATTTTGGATTTTAAAAATAAATAAATAAATAAAATCCAAGTTCTACAAAGCCTTGGGGAGAGCCTGAAAGGATTGGGAGGGCTCCCCAGGCTCAGGGTATCCATGTACCTCACTGCTAATAGAAAAGGTGTTTGAGGCTCACCATGATGGATGGGTCCGTTTTAAACCATACCATAAATCATACTCAAGGTAAGGGCTTTGGAATAACCCGTTGAACCAGCTCCAGCCTTCACAAACGTGCAGCACGTCAGCGGGTCACCCACGGGCACCGCGCTCGCTGGAGAGGCTGCCAACTCATCTCGGCTGCCTGAGCCACAAAAATGCAGGGATTTTGGCTTTGCAGACAGTCCCACTGAGCAAAAACGGAGGTTTGCTCCGTGCGTATCAAACCAACCGAGCTCTGCATCCTTGGCACCTCCAAGGTACAGCAAACCAGCATAACGAGAAGGATTTCACTGGGGTGGATGGTATACTAAGCTGGTCATGCAATGGACCAGCGGCTCCTCTCCTGGTAAATTGTAATTAATAAACGACCATCAACACATTTGAGAACTTTCTCCCTCATCATGGTTTCTCTTCCCTCTGCACAGCACAGTTTGTCGTGTCTATCATGTGAAACCTGGGCACTCTGTCCTGGTCATTGCCAGAAAGAGATGCGAGGGCTTTGAGGCATCTCATACTGCCCTCCTTCTGCACCACAGCAGGACCCTAAAAGCTGCATTTTCCTCCCACACTCTCCCCCCACAATTCACAAATAGATTTCTTCCTTGCTTCGTTACTCTGAGATTAAGCTGGACAAGATTCTTGAGGCCCCTTCATCTTCTTATTCTGTCCATCCCTGGCGGGGTTCAAGGCCAGGTTGGATGGGGCTTTGAGCAACCTGGTCTGGTGGGACATGTCCCTGCCCAGGGTGGGGGGCGTTGGAATTCGATGATTTTTAAGGTCCCTTCCAACCGGGACCGTTCTGTGATCCTATGATTCTAAGATCAGGAGCTGTGCTGACAGTTCCATAAGGTCTGCTTTTGTTTAGTTCAGTATCTCAATACTTCAATTACAGCTGAAGAGAGGAAGATGAAGGAGCCTGAGGAAACACTGCCCCCGGCCAAAACGTTTCAGTGCTTTTCTCCAGGGCAAAACTTGCTGATAACACACGGAGAGAAGTCACCTGCACCACAAATCCTCCCTCACCTTCTAGTCAGCAGGACCTCACCGTCGGGGGGTGCTGAGCCTCCCCAGCAGCAGACCCACCACCAAACCCTACTTCGACTGCAGAGGCACGAGCCATCAGCAGGGAGGGAGGCAGAAGGAGATCTGGGGGGTGTCCACACATCACAAACGAACGTGTAGAACTGCCACGTGGGCGTGCAAACCGTTCGGTGAGGTCTGTGCGTCGCCCATTGATTTCTGGTCTCCTCCTACCTGACCACGCACGTGTCCTGCACCAATGCTGGTGACAACATTTTCAGTTTTCTACCCACAGCCCTCTGGAGAGTCTCGGTGTCCGTTCCCCATTCTCAGCCATCTAAAAGTTTAAGCAGTTTCTCTTTTCCGGGGCCCATTACCATGGCTTTGTTCACACCATTATAAAGAAGAGTCTGTCAGCATTTCTATTATAAATCTCTGCAAGTCAGGCAGAAGGATTCATTCCAGCAGAGAGTGTGATGCTGATGTGTGGTTTTTTTCTCCTCTAACGAAAATGGAAGTGAAGAACTAAAAGCCACAGAGAGCTTTTGCCTTCTTAGAGAAGTTTTATTTCTTGAAAGGAAGAAAATCAGGGCTTAGCATTCCTCCCTTCACAGACACACAACGATTTCTCCAGCACTGTATCACCTTCCAAAAACTGTTTTGCCAAAAATGTCATGGCCTGGAAGCAAAAGCTTACACCTATCTTGACGACATAATAATTTTACTGATGGGTGGGACTTAGGTATGTCACAGCCCAGGCATCACACTTGTAAACCAACCACCTCATCCTCCTGGGTCAATGCACATGGAGTTGGAGGCATCTCAGAGCGATGCTCTGCTGTGGGCACTGGGTCTTGGGAAGCATCATGGCACATAGGTGTGATGGAAACCATGTGAGCCAAGGTTCTTCAAGTCACCATGCAGCAATCGTCTTATAAGCCGATGTCCTCACACCACCCAACACTCAAAAGCCCCAGGAAGCTGTAGGTTCTCCACATAGAACGCAGCAGGTATATGGCTGCACACAGGCAGCAGCAGGTCTTTCTCATCACTCCTAGGCTGCTCTAGCATCTCTAGCAGACACCTCAGCCCTGAGAGCCATCTTCCCAGCGCTAAAGCATGAGTATTGCTTCATCCCATCCTTTCTGACCAATGAGGAACTGAGGACAGATCATTTTTTTATACTCCAAAATTTTGGCTTCAGCCATAAGCCCACATCTGCTTCTAGTAATGTGAATGTATACCAGAGTTATCCTCCTCGAGCTAATGGCTTCATTCCAGATTTACACTGACTGTGACCAGAAACTGGTATGTGGAGCAGTTCTCCCAGGCTTTATGATTTTCAAGTAATTCAAAACAAACCAAATTATGTTGTCCTAAGTTATTCTAACCTCCTTATCTGAAGCAATAGCTCTACATCACAGAGTTATAGAATGGTTTGGTTTGGTAGCGACCTCAAGGATCATCTCATTCCAACCTCCTGCCCTGGTCAGGGACACCCCCCACCAGACCAGGTTATCATATTCTCTGGTATTTCTTCTCTTACCCTTTGGGAAGTTTAGTGTTGTTTGAGCAATATGTGGCACAATAAGCTCAGGGGGGTGGCAAATGCTTCTCTTGTGTAATTCTCTAGGTTTCGAGAGGTACCAGAGAAATAAGAAGAAATGTTTTCCAGTAAGAATGCAAAGAAAGCAGATCAGTATTTGCCTTACACTGATTTTTATAAGCATCTGCCATAGCGCTATGTTTAAACCCCGCTTAGCAAAACAAATCTTTTACCATACTGACAGTGGAAAATGTATTTGAAAATAAAATCGTCTGAGTCTTCCTCATGAAAGTAAAACATTCGTGTACGAACCTCTGGCCTACACACAAAGGAAGCCTGAAAACCCAAACAATTTCTGTCGCTGGCTTTCTGGAAGTCCTGTGTCAGTCTGCAACGCAACGTCCAAAGGGCAAAAGATATTTGATATTTCTCATTTAAATCAGAAGGAACTTCCTGTCTTGTGCCCTCTAAAAATTAAGCGGGAAGGATAATGAGGCAAACCCTCCATCCCCCTCAACGTTAAGCCTCAAACACTTCTTCTGAGCAACATTTCAACTAAATCCAGCAATTTCTTTGCAAACACGTTAAGGCTTTTTTTTTTACTTTTAAAAAAGGTTATAAACCTCATATATAAACGCAGGGATGTTCAGCTCAGATTAAAAGATACTTCTTGATCACGTAAAAAAAAAAAAAAAAGGAAAAAAAAAAGAAAGAGGACAATTTTCCCTTGCCGTATCAGTCCTCTCGGCTTTAGGTTGATAACATATCAGTAACGCTGCAAGCGAGACAAGCAGCTAAGTAAAAGTTACAGCTATCAAAGCCCCCTTGGCTTCCCAGCTTTTCCCGTTCCAATTTCACCATTTCCTCACTGCGAGGAACAATTTCGAGAGGCAAAGAAACCATAACAATCCTCCATTAGTGCTTTGACATCGCCTACAAGAGGGGAGAAAATGATATATTTCGGAAGCGGTGTTTTTTTCACCGCTGCTCTCCGAGACGATGTGCCGTGTTGGGGTTTTGCAGGTGAGGACCATTTCCCACCCCCGGAAGCAAGAACGGGTCAAGAAAGTTGGCTTTTTGCAGGGTGCTTCGGGGTGTGAATCACCAGAGCCTGAAGGACGTGCAGGGGAGAAAGGAAATTGCTTTCTGTCAGAGATGAGGGAAAAATACACTCGCGCCAAAGACTACTCCAAGAGGCTGAAGAAATAAAGTTGTTCCAAGAGACCCCATTTTATACACTCCAGCTACTGCCCTGATGAGTACAAAATAAAATAAACTGTAGAGAATATATTCTGAGGTCTACTGACAAAAGCCAGCAGAGTCTGAAATTAATTCTAGCTCACAGGAGTGAAACAAGAGGACGGACGCCACCATCATTTTAACAAAGGACGTGGTATAAGAAGGGTTCTTCAGCTGACTCTGCTCCAAAAAATGAGGGAAGATGTTTAAGTTGGACTTCTCCGTGAGCAGCCAGCACTTGCCACCGCCGCTGGAGGTTTGCTGCCATGGAGAGAAAAGCCAAGAAGTCACACTAGATGCACAGATCCTTTGAAAATCCAACCTGGCCGAGCACGGAGCAGCCCTGAGAGCTCGGGGTGGCCGGGGAAGCCTCGCCTGTTAATGAGTGTTTGTGACTATCCAGCAAAAGGCGGTGGTGATGTGTGTGGGCAAATTGTGCAATTCATTATTGCTTAATATTACCGAACAGCATCTCGAATAACATCCACTCCTGGCGTTTCGAGCCTTTCCCTTCCAAGCTGTCCCCATTTTATCTGCACTCCCACGCCAGAGGCAGCCGCGGGGGTCTCTAACACATGGGACCCCCGAAGCACCCGGCAGAGGATTTCAGCATCTCCCATGTTTTAAGTCCCAGCTGATACCTCTTTTTGAAGAGCAGTTAATGCTGATTTGCTCCTCTGATTAAATTTCTTCTTATTTTTTTATATATATTCAAATAACAACCTTCTGTGCAACTGCAGTCCCAAGAATAAGACCCCACTTGCGATATGGATTCATTAATATGGTCTCCAAATGCACTCACTTTTCATCAAAACAAGGAAAATCCAGGCTGTTGCTGGTCTGAGGATTCATTTCCCCAGGTGTTTGGTCACAACCCTCATGAGATGCTCTCAGCAATGACCTGGGTGATACCAACAGACCCTCCAGAGACCACCGAGCACAAGGCTTCCCCTTCTGATGCCTGGACAACCCCCAAGTTTGGGGCATTAAAGGCATGAAGAGGCTGACTGTCTGAAGATCAGCAGTGTCTTTTCTCCTTCCTCTAAATCACAGCCAGTTCACAAACACTCCCTCATCGCCCTGGCAATGACTGCTCCTCTAACGTAGGTTTTGGGAGAAATTCAGCCTGTTCTTGTGAAAGCTCCAAATCCTAACTTTGGGACCGATACACAGCCAGCCCTGCAAGTGTCAGCTTGGAAATTCAAGCCAGTTCAGGGTTAGTGCATGTAGACGCAAACAATGTATAAAAATACGATCTTTATAGAGAAAAATAAATAAATAATGCCCCTCCTTATTTATATTACTAAGGTTGGCTGATGATCTCTTTTGCTGGATCCAAAAAAGGACATGCGAGACATGCAACAGTTCATTTTCGCCTGATTAATGATTCTGATTAGGAAGCCTTTCCCACTGTAGCCTTTGCTAATTGCATTTGGACACATCAATTAATTTATTCACTTAGCAGTAGAAGAAATCTCCCTTTGCAGAAGCCAAGCTCGTGAAAACCATTCCCCTCTCCCTCATACCATATTGCACTGGTTTAACACCTTTCGCTTCCAGCAAGATGAGAAGCTGGTCTGCAAAGCCCGCGACCGTGGGGGTGACGAGGCAGTAGCTCCATCTGGGCAAACTGGGACCATTTTCCTTCGCCCCAGATGTCCCGTATCTTCGCATCTGGCACATACACCCTCGCAGCACCTGCCCCATCCCTTGGCTTGTGCCAGTCGCTGTTGACACAACACCCCCTCCCACCCGCACCTTCCTGCAGAAACACTGGGAAGATGTAGATCCGAAACCCTCCCCAAATATTTACTCCTGTTACCGGTAAGAAGAGACCTACAGCTTTTTTTCTTTCTTTTGTGGTCTTTAACGTGTTCCAAAGGAGACATTCAATGAGCCCCCTCGCAGGAATAATTTACCACACCATTAACTGAAGAAAGAAATATCTGGTGTCTGCATTAGGGGCTCAATCACCTTTCAGAGAAACACTGTGAAGAACTCATTACAGTAATTACTAACGAGCTGGCCTCTTTGGGCTGTAAATGTTTTGTGTGTAACCGGCAAAGAGCTGCATTCAGAGCTTCCCAGATGCAAAAGAAAGCCGTCAGACCAATAAATGGTCCTGTAGTTCCTGAGGAAAACATGTTCAAAAATGCAGTTGGTCGTTTTTTCAGCTTATTAGGTTCTCCTTACTAATCTGACCTTTTTGGAAATGAAAAATGACATCAGAAGTGGAGCTCTGTGGAACCACGGCAACTCTTTAATAATCAAAGTTTTCGTTGACACCCTTTTTTTTTTTAATGCTTCTTTCAAAGTTGGGTTTTTAAATATTTCAATTAAAATGTCAGTTTTGAACTGTAATTAAAACAGGGATCTGTTTCAAATCCAGAACATGGAAACAAGTGTTGTAATTCCTTACGACATTCCCCCTCCATCAAAAAGCATTTATTTTAGCAGCCAGTAGAAAAAGGATGGGAATTTCAGAACGGTGTTGCAAGGACAGATGTCCATATTCCCCTTGGAGAAATGAAGGCCAGAAGCAGAAGCCTGGGGACCTTCAAAAATTGACCTTTCCCTAATTTATGCCCATCTGCGGGGACACACTGGTGAATGGGCAATAAGCTTCCCAGGTGCTGCAGTAGCCCAACACTGCTAAGATGTAACAGAAATTGTCCATTGGTAGAAGAAAAAGAGCCTTTGGGTTCTGGAAAAGAGGGTTTGATCGTGCTGGGGTGGTGGTTGTGTAGAGATGACACTTAGGGAGCCCAAATTTTCCTGTATTAGATACCATACCAACGCTTGCCTGTTGCTGGTACTGTCTGAATGGCAGCAGACACAAAAATGAAGCATTATTGTGAGTGAAATGCAGACATGCAATTTAAGTAGTTATTTGTTTTAAAATTCTCCCAAATATCCTATTTGAGAACCAGTCATGGGACACTTCCACCTGTTGCTCAAAAGCTCCAGGGGTTATGTATCCAAGACAGCCTTGCACTGAGTAGGGAAAGAAGACCACCTTGCAAAGGGATTTTCCTCTTTGCCTCCATTTCTTCATCTCTGAATCATAGCTGATGCCTCACAGTAGCCAGCTGAAGTTAAGAGTTTGGCCAAAATTTTAAAAAATTAAAAGCTCAGTGTTTAGCTAAAATACTGCCAGGGCTCATTTAGAAAATAAATAAAAACTTGCCTATTCCCCCTGCCCGGCTATATTATTTAGACTAATAAATAATATTACCACTCACCCTAAAAGAAAAACTCAAAATGAAAATAAATTCCTCCTCTATGTTTATGCTTACGACGGGGAGAGTGAGTCAGAGCAGAGACTAAAGCAGCCAGCGACGGGGTCCAGCTGCTTTCGGTAGCGCTTTGAGCCAAAAGAGCCCACGACTCCTCCAGTAAACTGGACTCCAACCCTCATGGCTGGACAATTGTTGTTTACAAAAATATGTGAGATGTTTAATTCCCCAGAGAGCTACAAACTGCCAGGCCAGGAACAATGTCAAACTTTGAGAAATTCGGACGGCACGACGCCAAATAAGTAAATCTAACGTCTGCAAGAGAAACTCAATTTAAATTTGCCAAGTGCCAAAAAACCCTTTCCAAAGGTGGCCAAGGCATGGTGGCACCCAGCTTTACAGCTCCTGCTTTCCTGTCTCTATTGGGTAATCATTTATTTGTCACCTCTTTAGCTAATTGTGCAACTATTGTGTTTCATAAACAATAGCTACTTTATTTAGAGAAAAAGGAAGTGAACAGCAGAAATTAAGGATGCCAACACAAAGAGAGCCTGGGCCAGATATCCAGCTGCTACAAATGGACTTCAGAGGAGCGATGCCCATCTGTGCTTGCATACGGGCAGTGGGATGGTGTTGCTGGGCTTTGGATGGGGTACAGGAAGACAAGTTCCTACTTTGCCCAAAATTGGCTCCAGGATCTTGGATGGGTCACCTAAACCCATAGTGCTTCAGCTTCCTATCCATTCCCATCCAAGTTCCGTAGCCCATGGAAACATCATAAACCACAAACATGAGGTGCCACCACTGGTGAGGGACTCATTTGGCTTTTCCCTGCTATTCAACAACAAGCTAGGAATTATTCTGATTTAACAAGCAGCTGCTGGTGCAAACAGGATGCTCCGTCTCCTCAGTGTCAAAGGTGGAGGAAAACACTTCCTGAAGGGATTTTAACAAATCGCAGGCTTTTCTGGGTTTTGAATGAACTGAAATTGTTAGAAGGCAACTGAGCTTGATTTGGTTCCCATCAAACATCTGGAAGAGCACGAAGCCAAGTTATGTGTTGTTGTGAGTGCTGAGAGACTAATGAATATGGTCTTGCCGGTCTGTTGGGGTTGCAATAATCAGAGAGGGTCACCAGAAATCCTGAAACTGACTTAAAATGAAGAATTAAAAATTAAACATGCCGCGTTTGTTCACATCAGCTCCTGAGACTTTTGCATTCCCCTTCATCCCCCTTACAATCGAACTTCTCTTAACCAGAAGAGCTAGAAACTTTTAGGGGAAAAAAAAAAAAAAACAACCAACCCACAAAAACTAAACCAACAGATTTGCCACATAAGAAAAATGTCAACGATTACGAGACTTGCAATAAAGTCATGAAAGCTGGCGAACTGCAAATCTCTCCTTGAATGTGTCTATATTTGCTGTTCGTAGCTGAAAGAAGGGATGGAGGATACTATAAATGCATGATTTTAAATTTCCTCGGGAGCCGCCTTCTTGAGTGGCTCTGCTGCTTAAAGCTGTAAGATGTGACACTAACAAAATGCTGGGCTTAGCAATTCTCTCTTAAAAAAAAGCCCTTACATTGGCAGAGCATTATAAAAGCTAAAATTCAAACACTTGGAAACGTAGAGGTTGATAAAACTCTGTTGAGTACAGCGGATCAGAGGGTCAAGTTTTATCAAGCACTCGCACAAAACCAGCTGTCTCGCAGAGCCTGGGAGGGGGATTTGGTTCCTGCTGCAGATAAAGGTGACACTGAGGACCACACCAGATGCTACATCTCCGCTGATACTGCCAGCGGAGCCACGCGCTGCCAGTTCCTGCCTGTTAATTGTTTTACTACTACATTTCCTTCTCATGCAGGGCCCATAACCCATGATGTGCAGAAACAGTAGTACCTCATTTTGCAGACTGAGAAATCCAGACCTTTTTTTTTTTTTATTCATTTAAACTATTCAACTCATGGGAGAACGTCATCTGTGGATGTGCAATCCCATGGATATTTTGGCTTATTTGTAATTTATGCAATTTTAATGTTACCGTGTCAATTACTGCCCAATTCGGACTTGTACCGTTACATCCAATATCACCAACCCTATTTATGTGGAACAAAAATAAGTGTCTAGAAATATATTCATGCAATTGAAGCCAAAATGAGACTATATTCAGCATGTAATAACCCTGACACGATAATATCTTTGTAGCAAAAGCATCACATTCAAGACGCTTCTTCAGCGTGTCGTTTATTTTTATGGGCGCAGAACTGAATAAACTCCTCCTAAAATAAAGCAGATTTTTCAGACCAGTATTTAAACTTGTTATTTCTGTTAATTATGTCTATAAACCACAACAAGAGAATATTCTTTGTAAAGAGTATGATCCTTTGACCAACTACGTCTGCATCCACAGCTTGAAGCTTAACTTTCCCTATAAGTAAGAGCAGCAGATGTAGAAAATCTTTCATGTTTCTATTTCTTCGCCAGATTCTCCTTATACTATTGTGTAAGTATCTTCAAATCTTCACTGATTCTTCTTATACTATTTGAATATTGGCTCCTTCGCCAGAAGTACAGTAACACAAGTCTCGCTTTAGGTCCACAAGAGGCTCGTGCTTCACAGCCAAAATAAATATATATATACTTAAAGCTCCTGTGTACTTCTGAGTGGACAAGGGATGCCCAGATCACGGACAAATCACTATCCCTTTTCTCATCTCACCTAACAAGAAATTTTGGAGTAACTCCTGACACAGAGGTAAAATGGGATGGCAGGAAACGTGTCAAACTCTTCTTGGGCTTGTTGGGTGTTTTCTTTCTACAGAAATGCTTCTTTCACACACACAAAAAAAAACCCTAAAACCACTAATTTTGAAAGGCATGTCAATTGTGAGGTTTCATTTAGAAAACACACAAATCTTGGTGATGTTTAAGCATATCCTCTTCTCCTGTTCAGCATGGCATTTAACACAATTTCCATTCCTTTTCAGTAATGTTGTTTTCATTCTACCTGAGCGTGATCATTTGTCAAAATTATGACATTTCCAACAATAAAAGAGCAAGTGGAGCATTCAATACTAATTACATAGTATTCAAATGTTTTTCTCAGTTGGAATAATTATATTTTATTTATTGAGTTTTTTAGATGTTCCTGCTAAGGTGCTTTTTCCTCTGTTGGAATCAATGGGATTTTCAGCAGGGAGGGAGCACCTCAAAACTTTTTTTGTGTAGTAAAGCCTCACGTAAGACTAAGTGCATTTTCTTGTTCATGAACGGGCCGTGGAGTGGGGGGAAATAATTTGTTTCTAAATTTTCCTAACTGCAGAAGACAATGGCTTCTTTGTGTTGAATTTCCTAGCTTTGGTAATTTAGTTTTGAACCTTGACTTCATGGCTGGCCTCACATTTTATACCTAAATTACTCACACTGCATTTGTAAACATTGACTGGTGGCATTTATTTCAGCAATTGGAAAGCAGGGAAAAAGCCAAACATCCCTGTGGACAGGGATAACATATATTGCATTAACCTCCTTTCCTCGCTTTCATCTGTAGCCTTTGCAGCAAGACTGTTCGGCAAGGCAATGAAATGAAACTTTAATAAAGGACAAGAGGAGTAATTGTCACCAGGATGAAACTGGGGGAGCAGCGTTTTGCAAGCAACGCTTGGGAGGACGGAGATTTTCCATCAGTCGTGGTCCTGTGCCAAGTCCAAGCGAGGAGCTCGGACCAGAGCCAGGCACTTGGAGAGATGAGATCATTGCAATCCCCCAGCGGTGAGCGAAGCAGGTAAAACCAGAACAGCAGCAGAGCAGGAGAGGAATAAAAATGTCTTCCTCTCCTCCATAACACGGAATATTAGGTAAATAGAAAAGGTTTTGATTAAAACGTTCAAAATCCTCGAAGTGACTCAGAGGCTCATTTCATTTTCAAACACACCCACGGTTATTTGGCTCCTGAGTCTTGGAGTAACTCTGGCATTTTGGCATCTAACCTGATTTTGAGGATGGAGCTTAAATGCTTCTGAAGGTGCAAGTCAAGGAGGGTAGCAACTCTGGTGCCCAGCCCTCGATGGGTGGGAGATGCCTCAACAGGAGAGACCTGGAAGCACGTTTCCTTGGTGCCCGAGCTGCAAATGTGATCCGTGTAGGCACATCATACCCAACTCAGATACCACCTGCAAAACCCACCTGAGATCCTCAGTGGATAGACATGTGGGTAGCATCATCTAAACCTTACGCTGTCACAACTGCTCTGCCCCTGCAGCCCACCGACACATCCTGCAGTCTCATTTTTCAAATGCCAAGGAGCTCTATCTCCAATGGTCTTTCTCCGTGCGAGAATCTCCTTCGGCTAGCAGTGAGAACGACTTTGAGTTTCCAAGAGCTTTTTATCTTCCTGAAGCTTTCAAACATGCTTAAACAACAACATTAAAAGTTAATTTGCCCTGTTAATAACCCAGCCCATCGTTGCGTTATCCCCTGGCAGCTGCCTAAGGGAACAACCTTTCTCTTTGGCACAAGCATTTTGATGGATGAAGGGAAAACATTTCACTTTGACACTTGATTGACAGAAAGTGTCTCTGTTAATTATGTCCAAAAAGATAGAAAGAGAGGAAAATGGTAACACAGCTCCATAAACTAATTTTGTTGTCATATTTAGGAACTTCTTAGAAGATGTGGAGGGTGAGCTAAGACCACACAGTGCAAGAGATTTATTTACTCTATTTCTTATAAAGTCAGAGGGAGATCAGCATCAAACCTGCCAGAGCTCAATAGTAATGTAAAATATTATATGCTTGGACTTGTGCAAATAAGAAACAACCTCCCCAGCTGCATAGAGGCCACCTCAGCTCTCACCAGAAAACCTTAGGATCTTCGGTGGACTTCATCCTTACCTGTGCTGGTGTAACACAGAATGGTCCCTCTCCCCTCTGCATCTCTTTTTTCTCAGCATCTTGCCATGATTTCAGGGTCACAGAAGGCCAACCTGACAAGGGTTGAATCAGCAATGGCTGGGCGAAGCACTGGGCTCCATATATCCAAGGGGCTGCTCTGCCAGGGAAAGGCTTTTCTACTGGGAAACCTGAGCATAAAAAGAGCCCTGTGTCTTTTGAAACCCCCTCCTCTTCTCAGAAAGAAACAGACACAATCAGAAATCACAGACACAAAGGGAGAACCAGAAGAACTATGTTGCTGCCCAGTGTCAAACACAGTGACAAAACCCATCCCTTCAAATGACTGGTGAGACCCTGGCCCAGGTTGCCCAGAGAAGCTGTGGCTGCCCCATCCCTGGAGGGGTTCAAGGCCAGGCTGGATGGGGCTTGGAGTGACCTGCTCTGGTGGGAGGTGTCCCTGCCCAGGGCAGGGGTTGCACTGGATGGTCTTGAAGGTCCCTTCCCACCCAAACCATTCTATGAAATGAAGACTCATGAAGTCTATAAAGACTCAGTGCAGGTTTCCTGGGCTCTCCCATAAAATCTCAGACTGACAGACAGTGGTGGCTGAAGAAAATTCCCACAGCACAAGCCTCTGGCTTCATTCCCATGGATTTCTGCACTCCATTAAAAAAGAAAACAACCCCAAACCTCTTTTCTGCCTCCCCACCAGGGCAGCGTTCCCTCACCTGAACTGCTGTCTCCACTCTTCTTTCTGGGTTTGCCATGGCAACAAGAAAACTGCGTATCACCAGTGTAAAAGGGATGAGCCCAGCTTTTAAATTGTCCTTCTGTCTCTAGCCAGGGTTATGACATCTCCTAGCTACAAGACGCGCAAGAGCGGCAACGCACTCGCTGCTGTGAAAAGCCACAGCACAGTAAATCCCAGAGAGTAAATACACAACGGGCTGCAGGCGGGTGGGAAGGGCAGGCAGGAGTCCCCTGACTTCAGAAAATAAGAAGTAAAGCAGTTAGAAAATAGGGGACACGGGCTTCCCATTATCATTTTTGTCCCAGGCGCTGCGGGGCTGAGTTGGGAAGCTGCCAGGGAAGCACACCCTGCTCCGGACAAACCCGAGAGGCTGAAAAGCCAACGTTTCCACCCAGGAGGCACTCGCCAAACTGCAAAAGGCCATTACAGAGGGAAGCCAGGGTTTCTTAGCAACAGCATCGCACACGGGTCCATTACCTCCAAGTTCCTCCTCAAGCAAACCCCGAGCTGAGCTAGGGGAAAACCTTCAGACTCTTATTGACGGCGCAAGCTAAAGAGGGCATTTGGCTCAGTCAGACAAAGGGGAAAATAAAAAGTAGCCATTGAAAAGCAAAGACCAGGAATGACTTGCATTTTGGGGAGGACTCTTTGGACGCCTTCGAGATGCCGGACGTGCAGCTAGCTCATAATTAGGTTATGGTCAGCTGCCGTGGTGGGTCCTATAAAAGCCTCAGCTGAAGGAAACTGCTCCTGCAATTCTGGGAGAGGATTGCTTTGGCCAAGAAGGCAACTGAAAAGCGGCTCATAAAACACAACAAAACAAACACAGAGCGAGAATCAGAGGGCAAGAAGCGATTCGCGCATTATAGCAGTTTGATTTTCCCCTTGCAAAGTGCTTTGTGTTTGTGGGACTCCATTGACTCATTTCAGCGGTGTTACTCCTGATTTACTGGTGGCAGAGCAGACTGAGCAGCACTGAGACCAGACAAGGTGGCCAGGAGGCTCCTCCTCTTCCCTTTTAACCACCATTTGCAATATTTCTGTTTGGATTGTAGCTGACAGCAGCTGTGACTTTATTTCTCTCCAAAGTCGCTCTTTATTTTCTCCGAGCCCATCTCTTGCAAACATGCAATGGTTTGAACACTTATTCACAGATTTGACAGAGTTGGAAGGGACCTCTAGAGATCATCCAGTCCAACTCCCCTGCCAAAGCAGGGCTGCCCAGAGCACATCACTC
>JAOXNO010000009.1:2972209-2988370 GCA_028565335.1 Limnodromus scolopaceus
GTTCAAAAGACGGGTTGACATGGTCCTCAGGAATACGGTTTAGTGATTTTTATTTCTTATTTCTTATTTATTTTTTTGTCAGAGTTAGGTTGATGATTGGACTAGATGATCTTTACGGTCCCTTCCAACCTAGACAATTCTATGATTCTATTCTATGATTTGCGAAGATTATTAGCTAATTATGAAAACCCATGCAGACCCACTGAACACTGAAACAGCTTCAGCTTTTGATTTGGCTCACGTCTGACGGGCCACATGCCGCTTTCAGGGTACAAGATCCTGTAACTTTTCAATCAGACAGAAATATTGTGTGCACTGGCAGTGTCCTACTTGAAGAAACTTTAATCTTCTTCAGCCGCATAGATTTTCAGTTAAAAACTATAGATTTGAAATTACAAACACCGTGCAGATCAACATCAGCAGAAAGGAGTTAATTATACAGATGATGGTTCCACGAGTCAATTATAGGGCTGTTATTTACAGATTTGTACCCAAAACCCATTTCTGGCCCATCTTTTGGATAGTTGTGTTAAATTGCAAAGATTGTGGTTTCCGTGAACTTTTCAGCCCCTTTCCTTCTCAAGACATTTTATTGTCTTCAGAATTTCTCGATGTCCACGTAATTACAACCATGTATCATTAATTCAGCCAGTGTGAAAGCAATCTCATACCACTGAACCACACTTCACTGACACAATCCGTTCTTGGGGCAGAAAAATGTTAACAAGTTGGGAAAACACCAGAAAAGAGGGTTTTGCTGTACCATGTCAGACAGTTGCCCCATCACCGACACTCTCACGCCCCCCTCACCACCATAGACTGTCCATTTGGGTTTTCAAGTCTTGCAGAACCACATCTGAGATGAAGAAGGTGTTTCTAAACTCCCATCCTGCTCCATCCTGCCTTTGGCACGTGGATTTCTCCAAGGCCGTGATTCTCTGCCCTGTCCAAGGAGTCTACGCAGCGCAAACATTCTTTTTGTATTGATTTAGTCTCTCCCTTAGATTATTTGATTTTTTTGTTTGTTTGTTTAATCCTCACAATATCAGTATTTTTCAGGCTGGCAGCCAAAGAAAAACCTTTGGAGGCATATGAAATACATATTAAGAGTCTCATTGCCCAATAAATTAAGGGCACAAATTATCCAGCCAAATCTGATGAGCATCTCATTACCGATGGCATGTTTTGGCACCACAGTGCTTTTGCAAAAGAGACTTATATTCACATATTCTTGTGTGGAATTTAAAATTCCAATGAGCAGAACCACAGAGGGGGATTATGTTACCTTGGACTTGAATTCAATTGCATTTTTAATTCTATTAAAACTCCAAGCTTGTACAATAAAATAATATTATGTACTTGATTAGGATCTTAATTACATGTTTGCATATTACTATATCTGTTTAAAAAATTAAATAAGCTTTCTATCCCTTGGAAAATCTGGGGAAACAGGGTGGTATTTAACATATTGAGTAGAAGTTTAAATACACAAGACACTAAAGTGAATAGCACAATCCTGACACACAAAGACATTTTCTCAGCATTTTGTCAGAGTCCTACTGAAAAATAGAATTAACTGATACAAGCCAAAACTACACTTGACCTCTGAGGTTTTACACTGGTCAGTTTAATTAGCCTATGAAAACTTACATGTTAATATTAGTTTGAGTAAGCCCACGCTTATCTGTGTCTAGAAGACAGCACAGAGAGGTGACACATCGGAAAGCGCGCTGTAATGCCACAGAATCTGACAATAAATAGCTTTTGACCTGGCAGACTGATCCATGCTATTACTTAGAGGCTGTTATTAGCCTTAGAGGGTATCTTGGGGCTACTTAACTGGCCATCATTGACCCAGTAGAGTACTGCTCCTCAATGTAGAACCAAGTCAAAGCACATTCTACTTCATATGCAAACAAGGGATAAATCAGCCCATGTCTTCCATTACTTTGTGCCCACCTGAATGCTGCAAGCTTAAAAGTGTAGAAAAAAGTTTGGGGGGGCTGTGCCCTGAGATATGAGGGAGAAATAATTAACAAAGGAAATAGAAGAACTGCTCTGAGACCTGGGATACTACAAAACTAGCACATGGCACCCCTGAACAAAGCCAATTAAGTCAGGTTTTTTACTGGCTGAAGACTAAAAGAGGTGGCTGTAGATGGTCTGTTCTCTCTTATTCAAACCCAAAATCTTTGGCAAATCTGAGGGCTTACAGAACATCAGGAAGCAAGTCCATCACTATTCAAAGTCTTATCTCCCCAGGCTCTCAGCACTGGGAAAGCCAGCAATGATGCAGGTAATGCACAGCTCATTAACGCTGTGCCTCGTAGATTTAAAGGGTCTCTTGCAGCAACAGTTCATATTCAGAAAATATTTAGCTTACACAACATTAATTTAAGATGAAATATTGAGAAGCAATTACGAGAACGCAAGGTGTGGAGCAGTCAGATAAACATCCAAAATGGCAGATTAATGTATAAAACTCAGTCTCTAATTCTAGCAGATTTTCAGAAAATGCAACCTGCTAGTGAAGTCTTTCTTGTAGAAATGTTATGTTCACAACCACCCTATCACCTCCAAGGGCTCCTGCTCTTCACCGACCTTCTCAGGTGAGCCCTAAACTCCTTTTTTTCCATTCCAGTTTGAGAGACAGAGAAATAAAATCTAAATAAATGAACCTAAGGTTTTCAAAGCTTAGCTAAGGTTCAGGGTCACTCCTTGGTCTGTACGGGTACATCAGTCATCTAGCTTTAATAACTCAGATTCCATGGTAGACAGTATATAAAGACAAAGAAACCCAACAGACATAAATCCTCATCAAGTTAACTGTCCTATTTTCTTTCTGCCAGACACAGTTTTGCCCAAAGTGTAGAAGGCTTGGTTTATAGCACAACCTTAGCAAAGAAAATAGCTTCCTCCATCCCGCTGTCCCTACTGTATCTCCAGACTCGTAATTTTTAATTATCCCTTCTGTCAAACAAGTAATCAGAAATGTATGGAAACGGGTTCAAGAGCAGGTAATTCACAGAGCCGAGCTCAAGTCTCTAGCACAACTCAAAAATGGGCTTACAACAACAAAACCCAACGCAGCTACATCTCAGATGTCACAGCAGGTGTTCTGTTGTATGATACCTGAAAAAGGATGATTTTGTAGCCTGGGCAGTAGAATTTGTGTGGAGCAATTTGTCCATAAGCCTTTCTTTTCAGGGTAACCCAAAAAGCATCAGAGAGCTGCCCCATCCCCTTCAGGCCAAGAAGCACGTTGGACAAGCGCTGGTGTTTACATGGGGAACCCTGTGTTGCCAGAGTTGGTTATAACCAACCCCACAGCCACTCAGAATAATGCAATAAACCAGAAAAAAATTTAAAAATTCGACCATCTCCTCCATCTGCAGAGCAGCAAGAGAAGACCCAAGGACAAACAGGGCTCTAACGACAGAACGACCCGGAGCACTTGCACCAATTTTAAGAGGATTAAGCAAAGCTCCCTCCTCCAGAGACCCCAACAGAAACTTCCCCAGATTGAAGGGATACAGTATGAAAAGCAATTTAATTTCTTTCTCGGTATTTGTAAGTAATAAAAGCAGCACCGGGCAGTTTCCAGAACCAATTGTCAGGTTTTGCAAGGGTATTTCTGGGATGTGTGACAGACACCTCCCTTCTGCAATTTATTTGCGAGCAGGGCTCTGCCTGTCTAGCTCCCAGCCTCCTGTTTTCATAAAGGGCCTCAGGTGCTGGGGGTAGTGTGAAATACCCAAAACAAAACAAAAAAAACCCCACCAACCCAAAAAACTGCAACAAGTGTTTTAAAGCATTATGGCAAAAGCAGCCCATTGCAAGAAACCTTTAAATTGGAGCCCGAAGAGGAATCCTCACACAGAGCACAACCAGAGGCTGTTCCCAAGACCTGAACTAACAGCAATACGTCCATCTCTAATGTATTTATTTTTTTTCCAGTGCATTTTTAACGCAGCCCTCGCTACAAAACCTGGTCACCACGATTACTGAAAATATACTCCCAAAATGAGTACTGTTTCATTAACCCTCCCACTTCTCAGAGCTAATGAAAGCAGCAGGACAGACCTGATCTCTTAACACAGAGGTGTCTGATGGTTTTAACTGGCTAATTACGGGGACGGTGAGCAATAGATGAGAAGCTCTATGGGTGGCAGATGCATTTATTCAGCTATTACTATTAGATTTTACATCTGTTTCATTCCGCAGACGACTGTGACGTTTGAAAGAATGAAGCATCCAATTAATAGCATCAAATATGGTAGAAATACTGAAATTCCTCCTTTAACAGGGACGGTTACATCTACAGTTACAATACAAGCAGGCCAGGATAAAGAAAATAGAAAACCTCTGACATCCTACCAAGGTGAAACTCTGCCTTTTGTTTCTCTGGTTCTCGACTGTGCTTTTGTAGTTGTTTGTGAGAACATGGCCCTGTTTTGCAGCGTAAAATATAGAAGATGTTTCCTCTTCCAGAGTGCTTCTATTGCAAGAAAACAAAAGCCAAGAGCCCGGGAGCTGAACTGCAGGAAGGAATTTGGATGCGAGAGGGAACAAGCGATTTGCTCAACAGCACCCGGGGAGTCCTTGGCAGGATGAGTTATGGAAAGCCAGCGAGAGGGAAACATCTGCCTTTGGTTTGGGGCGGGTGGGAGGGGTGGAAGTCCATCCCTGCAGGCAGCTCTCCCACCTCCCAGCCCGGCACAATTCCCCTTTTTCCTGCGCTTAGACAGAAATCCGACCGTGCCACCGATTTAACTTCGGTTGTGCTTCATTCCAGCATTGCTGCTGGGTGAGATTTTCCAAAGGCACTGTGAATCTGCTTAGCTCTGCTCCCGCTGCACGGCCCGCTTCCGAAATACCGCCCGAGGTGAGAAGCTCGGCGCCGGGACCGTCATTTATTATATTCCTCTGGCAGCCGTCGCCAGGCGGTGCCATCACCCAAGCCTTTGTCTGGAAGCAAAGCACCATTTGAAAAATTGCTGCGCTGTCACTTTGAGATTAAAATTTCCTCCAGAGTTTCCTATAACAAATAGCAAAGGGGGTTTCCTTGGCATTAAGTAAGTTCAGCCAGTTCCTGAAGGATAATTGAGGATTTAGGAAGGATAACCTCTGCGAGAAGGGTGACCGTCCCGCACCGTGGACAACTCGGGTCTAGTAGGACTAGGTCCTCTCATCCTCTCTTTCTTGAGAGCCAAAAGAGTCATCCAGAGAGCATTTTGGAGCAGAAACCTGATTTAGCCCAAGTGCCCCTTCTTCAGGAAAAGCCTGGGAAGATTAACTTCACCAGATCTTTAGTGAACATCCAGTTCTTGTTACCTGTCATCTAGAAGAGTCACGAGAAAAATGCCAGGACAATGAATCACTGATTTATTTTCTTTCCCCTCTTTCATATTTTGAACTCCTTCTGCCACTGGTCCCAAAACTGCCAACACACTTCCATCACACCCAGCGCAGCGCTGGACCACCAGCACATTGATGCTGCCCCAGTGCAAATACTAAGAGTATTTCTGGGCTATAGAAGGTAGGTACCCCCCATTTATAATTTATTACATGCCAGCAAGAGCCTGTAGTTGGGAAAAAAAATTTGAAAGCATCTGGATGCTTCAACAAGCACCAGAGATGCCTAAACAAGCACCAGAGGAAGTTCATTAAAACAGAAATTGAAGTTAATTAACTAACTGCTGGACTCCTCTGTTGAATTTGCTTTAAAGCCATCCGTATCCTTCCCTGGGTCTACTGACTACCTTTATTCAGTTCCAGTCAGTATATCAAAGTGATGTATTCTGCTTACAAATTCAAGGCAAAGCACATTTATCTATTACAGAAGGAGAATGGATTTACATTTAAATGGGCGTTCTTCATGTTTCTAATAACGCAGTTGAGTAATCAAAGACGTACAATCTGAGCAGGAGCGTCTTTGTGTTCGGCATCAATATAGGCCCCAAGATTCCCGCCACCCATTTCTCCCAATTCATTTATTTCATGGTGGCGAGGAAGAAAATGGGAATGTTGTCATTCCCCAGCCACGATCAGCCAGCAGGAAGGTTAGCTGGAATTAAAAAATTGCTTGCTTAGGCTTAAGTTCCAGTTAAAAATTCAGACTCAACAGGAGAGCAAGAAATCACCACGGTGAGCAGACTTTCATCCCTTTAAAAAAAAAAAGTAAATAAACAAATGATGCTTTGAAGGTGCTGAGGAAAGTTTGGCGACAAAACTGTTGCTACTAAGAGCAGCGAGGTGTCTTCAGTTCACTGGATTCAGGGAAAAATTGCAAGGATTGTGCCGGCCTGAACCAAGCAAAACAATTTGCAGAGTGAAATACACTTGGAATAGGAAAAGCCAGAGAGGAAATAAAATTCAAAATTACGGTAATCAAATTTTTCATTCCTTTTCATTGGGCTACACTTGATTTATTTAAACATGAAGAAAAATATGCGTATACATTAAAAAACAAGTAATTATAGGTTAATCCAAAACCGCTAGTAAACCTCCTAATGAATGATTTTGAAAGTGTAGAATTTGCTATTAAATTTTGAGTTATGTTGATTTTGATGGCAACTCAACCCCAAAAGCCTATCAAAACCCAAGCCAAAGATAAGTAATAAGAAGAAAATGCATCACTCAGACACGAAAAAAACAAGTTTATATCCAATATGTGGCTGTAGATGATACACTCTACCAAAGCAGTCACCCTGTCTCCCGGGGATGCGGGAGGCACAACTGTGTTGTTTCGCAGGTGCAGGACAGCATTTCCTAACTCTGATAGGGACAGACATACATACAACATAAAAACCTCCAAAAATGCGATATGGGGCAGGTTGAACCACAGCTCTTGTTACTCTGGGGGCAAGGAGGCCCAAAGTCATCCCTTAGCGAGATAAAATAGAAGCACCTCCCTGTGTTCTTCTCGCAAAAGTTTACAAACTCCAGTTTGTGTCCCCCCTCCTCCATAAAACCAGACTTCTCTCCCGCTGTACGCTCCGTTACCCAATGAAATCCTGGAGGAGACAAAGAAAATTCCGCTCTCCCTTGCTTTTTGATTCTCAGCCTACTTCCCAGTGCAGCACGAAGTTACAGCAGCTGAAGAGGTCTAGGCAAGCGTGCAAATTAGAGGAGTTTGTAACTCAGCACAAACCCACCGCTGTTTTACTGCAGGGACTGTGCAGTTTCCCACCATGTAGAAAGCATATGGTCTAAATAAGGCTGATAAAGATACATTAATGTTTCTGTTGCCTTCCTTGTAAATAAGATTTCCCTGTGGGCTACCAATTTATCAGCCAGTTTCTCTACAGCTTACGACCACAGATCAGAAAGCCGTGTATAAAATGTTTAAATCTGCTACATGCATTCACCACCTTTTCCCCTTTGTCTTTCTTTAGGCTGACGCTGGGCACGTGTACCTGCAGCAAATATTCTGCTCCAAGGATTCTGAGTTTTAGGAGGAAGCCTACTACTGAGTGGTGCAAATCTAAGCAATGGATTCATTTGCTGCTGAGCTCTCCAGAAGTTTAGATTTGGAAGCAAGTCTTAGATAACCTCATTTATAGACTTTTTAAATGGAAGTTAAGTCATTTCACAAGTCCCCACTGCTGACTGAATGTACATGAGCACAGTAAAGAGCGATCCTGTATCATTTGCCTGCCTCTGCCAAAGGATGCTCTTCACCCACTCTGCACCACGCAGGAATTCTTCTCCACCTTTTATTGCCTTAATGCAAAACAGCGATACTGGGAGGAAGGCAAACCTCCTCCTCCCACAGCAGAAATGCAAAGAGGAGACCGTGACGGGGCCGGCGCTGGAGGAGATGCTTCTAAAGAGGACCAACAAATGAAAACATGATGTGCTAAACAAAAACAGTTCTATTATCAGCTTTGCTTTCCACCTGCAATTACAGTACATTTCAGCTGAATATTTTTTTCCTGGAAACTGAAGCAGTTTCATTACAGCTTAAATATCTGACAAGGCAGCTGACTACGGGCTTGTGAAAAGCAATTATTTTGGACACTGATTACTTCCCATGCAGGCAGCGAGCATTGTAACGGCAGATAGCCGGGAAAGACCGCAGCTTTATGTGATGGACTACCGTATCTGGAGGAGTTAATTAATGTTGTGGGGCAAGTAGGAAGAGAGAAACTCTGCAAATACCCAGCTTAACGTTCAAATTAATTGACATGAAATAACTTCATATGTTTAATTTAAATGCAATTAATTTATTAGAAGAAAGCCAGTCTGGGGACAGATAGCTGGTGCATCTGGCGCAACAGCTAGAGCAACATCAAGTTCCCATAGCAACATATTTGTTAGAAACAAGGCAAACAGACTTAGGATGATGTGGTTTTGTTTTTAATCCACCAGAGTGATGACAACTGCACCAACAGGATTCAAAATACTGAGATAAAATTAAAGAAATTTAGAAGAGATAGAAAGCCCTATTTACTTCCCCCGAGCTGGGAGGGCATTGCAGTGAAATCTGAACTGAATCTGGAAACACAGGTGCTAATGTGGGTAATTGCAAAAACAACTGCATTGCATCAGTTCTGGTGTCTGTGTCATAGCCCACATGTGGGCTCTCTACAGCTCAGCCGTAGCAGGTTTTAGCATCCCACCCCTGCAGACAGAGGTGATTGCCTTCATGGCTGCTCCAAGGCCAGCTGACGTCTCGTGGCGAGGTTCAAAGGTCCTCCTTAAAATGACCTCATTAATAAGACAGAAAAAAGGCACCAAAACCAAAAACATGTCAGTCTTTGCTATAATTCTTTCTGGATTTCAGTGCAGCTGTGTCTAACGCTGCTGCAAAAAGCTGAGGAATCCTGGTATATATGAGCTCACATACTATTTTTCAAAGAAGGCTGCACGTGGATTTTGTTTCCTTTGTATGTCACGTTATAGGTTGGGCAGTGACCACAGGACAGCTTAAAACATTTGCCCAAGTGAAACGGTTGGTGATAGATCACGGGGGGATGCTAATGTAGATCCAGCAGTCCCATGATGTACCTGAGTCACTGCCTACCTCACACATCTTGTTCTTCTTCCTGACATGAGCTTTCAAACCAGTTCAAGTCAGAACCGGGACAAAGGAATCCTAAAATACAGCAATAGACAAGAATCGAGTAGACCTTCCACTTCTGCTGACTTGAAGATTTCAATGTTGGGTTTTTTTCAACCAATTATACACATTTGGGCTTCTGAAACAGCACTGAGGTCAGAAAACAAACAAGCTACTCGTAACGATGGTCAAGAAAGGCAAAGAAATTTTGGCACCAGAGTGATGGGAAGCACCTTTGAGTCTTTAAACACCTGGGTTGCACTTGCCAAGTTGTCTTTTGAAGGTCTCCCCTCAATAGCCCCTGTTCATCTCCAGATAATAGCAGGCTGAGGCAAATGGGCAGGATTTAACCTCTGGATCCAAAAAGTATTTAGTTAAACTTAATGCCTAGTTGCAACTCGTTCCTTTACCTTTTCCTGAGGAGAAGCTACAATGCAACCTTTGGATGTTTTGTTTCCAAGCCCTCGGCAGGGCACAAATCCACATCCCTTCGGGCTGAGGCTTTTCTACTGAGAGGACCCCCTGAGCTTCTGGTGGCAAATTTCTGCTTACTGGGAGGTGAACACAAACAGGCAAAGTTCTTACTCTTAATAAGCAGCAAATCGCTGATGAGCGACTAAACTCAGTTCCCTCCTTAGACTTTCCCTTTACATTAACAAAAAGGACAAGAGGTGAGCCCAAACGTGGCCAAACTGCTTTCCCGAGGGACTTCTAGCTTGCCATGTTTTGGCTGCAACTGCAAATCTCTTGCCTTCCTGCATTGCTGCTGATGCATCAATTTTATCCAAGTAGTAACAGGAGCCTTTTGCCTTTCTAAAGAAAGTCCCAAGTATAGGGAAATTTAGTTTGCTGATCCAAAACAGATAAAGTGCAGATTTTTCTTTTTTCTCTTTTTCCCTCATGCCCTGCAGGTCCCTCAGCCACCGGGCTACCAGCCAGCCCAGGAGTGCTGTTCTCAGCCGTTCCTCCGCTTTGGATAAATAATTTATATTTACTGCAGCCATGATTGGAACCTAGATGAGTCTCCAGTTAAGGTGGGGAAAGAAGTTTCTTCTTCCTCCCTGAAGGACCAGCCTCTAATCACATCCACACTCTGCCTAACGAAGGGGCAGCATGCCATCCCACTCTCCTCAACACCACTTATTTTCACATAATCTGTGAAACAAAATGGGGTTTTTTTGGTACTGTGTTCATACATTGTGTTATTCCTCTCCCTTCTTAACTCAGTAAGGTCCAACCCTTCATCTTCTTGACTTCTGTTCCCCAAACTCAGCAGTGCTTTAACTAGATACATGGGCTTTTAAACTATGAAGGAGGAATTCATTCACTCCTCCTCGCTGGCGGGCAGGTGTTTTGTCATTGCAATTATTCATGCATCATTATCACCTCATTCCGCCCTTGCCTCTCACGTGCAAGGTAGAAGGGAGACAGACAATAATTTACCCTAATCGATTTTTCTCTTTTCTCCTGTCTACATTCGAGTTTGCAGATCTGTTTCAACCATCCCCATTTCTCCCCCCCGCCCCGGGACTACCAAACAAGCCCCTCCTCCCTCACTCTCTGCCTTTTTATAACCTATTTTCACCCGTTTTAGAGACATGACCTACCTCTCATCCTCAGTCAGTGGCTGGATCTATTCTGGGACCTCTCCAGGACTTCCCCCAGATCACCTTATTTTAAATGCTTTGCGCAGACAAAGCAGAAAAAGTTGGGTGATGAATTTATTTCTCCTGAACTCTGCCACCCCTAGGGAGATGCTTAGGAAATTGTTTCTAAAAATGTGAGTTTGGGTGATTCTTGCTACCACATCTGAATTCCACAGTCCGCAGGTTTTATCAGACACTGCACTTGCTCTGCCTAGTTTGATTTTTTACATTATATATAAAGTATGCACCAGGATTAGGAATTACAATAGCTCAACTACTATTTTGAGAAAAGTTAGGCCTCTATTAAGCATCTTTTGGAGAAACTTCTCATGGCTAGGAGGTGGAAGCAAATACAGAAAAGCACTGGAAGACATGTACTAGTCTCAAGTCTGTCAAACATTCTGAAATTACCTTACACCAAAGACTTGAAGCATGCTCATAACTTTTTTTTTTTGCCTGACTGCCCCTTTATACTGGCTCCCCAGCTACAGAAAGTATTTTTCCATGTAATATACACATTAGCTTCCAGCAGGGAAATGTAATTACCATAATAAGATTTCTTAAAACTTGGCTTTTATGTTGTCAACTGCGTTAAAATTTAAATCTTATGCCAAGTTCAGAAAATGGCTCTAAAAATGTAAGAAAAATATACAGTAAAATCAATATTATTAAGAGTGAAATGGACTAAACTGGAGGCAATCAAGCCTTTCATTCCGTATGAAAAAAAAATATTGTAAAATTGTAATAAAATGCTTTCATTTTATCACTTGGTAAATTGCTACAATATCTGTGTCGATGTAGCAATGTTGCTCTCACCAAAGGAGCACTTCACCACTTTGAGTCTTTTACAAATTTGATAATATCTGCATCTCTTGATGATGCATCTCACGTGTAACTCATTCTACAATGTTAACATATGTTTTAAAACCTCTCCTATCATGTTTTTCCCGGTATCATTTATTATTTAGACACTCACCCACTTATTCCTAAATCTTCAGGCCATTTCATCTCAGAACACATAAAATCCAATTGTCTTGGCACTTTCCTATATCAGTTCAAAAGCAAATCTGGAAAAATACAGGTGGGTTTTTTTTCTTTTTAAAACAGTTTCACTTCTGCTTGACTACGGACCATCCAGATGGTACCAGCTTGATTTATACAGAGTTTATTAGGATGCACTTTAGGAATGATGAAAATTAAGACAAGTGATCAAACTACGGAGGTTTAAGGATGGCTTTTGGTGTGATGCTGAGATCAGTCCCACGCTCTGTTGCGCCAAAGCAACACAGAGAGTATTCCCCGTGTATTTACATCCAAAACTTCCTCTGGTCCCATTGTGGAATCACACAAACCGTTTACATTCCTCCTACGCTCATCCCAGCAGCATCTGTGCATGCACTGGTAGCTGCTTTCTGCCCCAGATTAAACTGGAATTAAACAGTATTGCATTTTATGCATTCTGGACAAGATTCTATCAACCACATGGAACAGCAGGCTGGAGTGACAGCAGGAAAGTGAGCGAGGGTGACATGCTACTTCAGCCCAGGGGACAATCCTCTTCTTGCCCAGCCACCCCTTCTCTCTTGGCCAATACAGCTCCTTTGCAGCCCTCCCAGGGTTAAGACCATTTATTCCTCTTAAAATCTGAGCCAGTTCTGCTATAAAATTAAGGTGGTAAGATGTTCTTATTAATCTTAAAGCGCCCCTTCCACTGCTTTTGCAGAGAAACAAACAACTATTTCCAAATACCGATGGGTCAGCTACATGGCTCTCAGTCCTAAAAAAAAAAAATTGCATTAAATTTGTCTTGAGGTCAAGACAAGAAAAGGGCAGTTCTTGTAGGTGAAACAGCAAAATGTCCTTCCCAGAAGCACACAGAGAGCCCCTGGGATCACACAGGGGAGTCTCCCAAAACCTCTCAGGCTGTTGCTGGGTTTTAGATGTCGACCCCATGGCCCGGGGACGGCACTGGGGAGCAGAGCAGGACATCTTGTTGAGAAAGATCTCTTTTTGTTTATCCTCAATGAGTAAGCAAAAAAGGGCTTGACTACTAGATGAAAAAGACTGAATTATTTTTTGCCCCTGCAAGAAAAAAAAATACTGGGAGCTACCAACCACCCCGACAGGCTTTTTCACATCATTTCTGTGACCAGTCAGTTGGCCAATACAAAAGCTGGGTGAAACACCTGCAGTGTGCCTTCCCACCAAGGGCAGGAAAAACAGAAGGGAGGTTTTTAAGTAATAACTTGTGGCATTTACTCCTTTCTCAAGCAACAGTAGCATTACATCAATTAACAAGGAGAGCAATGCAAATTGACTTGAGTTTATTGGCGAGCAGAGCTACTGCGTTGCCCACTGCTCCTCCCAACGAACCTAGGGAGGTCCCTCCACAGACTCAACAAGGTCCAGGGTGGGTTTAGGCTCAAAACCCCATCAAACATGAATTAAGGACCAGGACCATGCCTGGCTGCTGCCTTCCAGGCACACCCGCCCCAAAGAGTGGAACATAAATGCAAATTTTTCTGGGTTCCCACACTGGGGCGGAAGGTGCAGTAGTGAAAACATAGTAGGTGCAATAGTAAAAAAAAATTTATGCAACAAAAAGATTTCATACCTATCAGAAGCGTAGTGCAACTGCCACATTGTTCTGTCCCTTTATACAGCTTGAAGTTATACGTAAGATTAAATAAATAAAAACATTAACTTTTTCACCAGTCTTCTGCAGGATGGGACAATACAATTATCCTTACTTTTCCGACGGAAGAGCGGGGGTACATCAAGACAGAGGTGAAACAAAAAGCCATGATTCTTTTCTGAAATATTTGGAAAGATATCTGGCTTGTCCGAGACTATCAGGACCAGCATTTTCAGAGGACTTTGCATTACACTGAGTGTCAACTCATTTCCAGGGCACTGCCGCAAGCGACCTCGGGTGTCGCTGCAAATTTCTCAGCATTTCTGCAAATAAACTGCACTAAGGAAACTGACTGTTCTTCCTGGATGGCATCGTAGGGCTGATGAAGTTTGACTTCATACAAGGACGCATAATTTTTCTAGAGAGAAGAATTCCCTCTGCTTTCCCCACAGCATTATGACTAAGAGAGAATGCACAAAGCATCCCCGTTGAATACACGGCCACATCTGCATATTAATCCTGCAGGCTTTTGGAAAATAAAGTGATAGCACAAGAATTCAGAGCTAGCAAGCGTTTCAAACAAACCCCTAACAAACCCATTTTAAAATAAAATAAAATAAAATAATCCTTAAGTGACAAACTTGCAAGGTACTTTCAATTGGTTTCAGACAAACAGGGATAAATTGATGCTCTGCCCTTTCTCAGGGGTGCGAGACAGAGTGATTTCCTCTCCCCTTTAAGCACCAGTAAGTGGATGTGACATTCAGTCAAGATCTTATTGACAGGCAAATATTCCCCACGCAATTACAGATCCCGCTCACTCAGCTGCTGCTCCCGGATCAGGGATAATGACGAACCGGAGCGGGTGAAACACTTCACGTGCATTTAACTAACAGATAAAACCGCTACTTCACTTTTTTTAATCCCAGTTGCATTATAAATCTGCTCCTTTCCTTCCCCTCTTTTAAAAAGCACCAGCATTCGCTCAAGATACAGTTTTAAAAGGAAATTTTCATCCTTGTGCCGCACTCGCTCATTAATTATTTACCAGCACGTTCAAAATACAGCAGCATTGATCGCAAATTTGTAATTAAGGCTTGACTTGTATTTTGCACTTAAAGCAGAGGCTCCTATTCTTTCTGTGTCATCATCCCTCTCATTTTATAATATCAAACCCTTGAATGTTTTACGAATTTACTAGAATATTCAGCAATTAGTTTTACATGCGGGCCCTTTCCCTGAGCGTGGCTGTTTCCTGGCTGCACGATTTCAGTAATAAATCAAGAAAGAGGCCAATAGCAATGTTTTCCTGAGAAAAATGCAGCGGGTTTTAAGTTAGCATTGTTTCCTCTAATAGCTATGATTATCCGCTGTGCAGAGGCTTCTCTACCCCATCGTTGCGTTCTCTAGAGATGATACCACAGAAAGATAAAAGGCCAGAGGGTAATTATACTGCTTTTCATTTCCACTGATCTCAAAGCATTGTGTAAAATCCATAAATGCCTCCTACACACAAGCGTCAGATCTAAAGGATTACCTGGTAAATGCAGAAAGAAATATGGTTATTTTTCAAGGATTAATATTAGAAAAACTCCCTTTATCTCCCTCTGAAATATTTTTCCTTTTGCAGCTAACCTATTAGCTTGGATGTAGAAGGATTTGATAGCAGATAAAAGCACCTCTGGCAGTACAGATACTTCTACTACAGTAGAAATACTACTATATTTCCAAATTAGTCTACTACAGATAAATTTGGAAATCCAACCAGAATTATGATGGCGGTTTTTGCATATATTCTCCCCAACCTTCAGATACAGCTTGCTAAGCTTCCAAGCTAAAATAATTGACGCGAGAAATACCTTCTTCTGACTTCCAAATGAGAAAGAAAGCTCTTAACACTCAAAACTCCTCAGAGGAGGCTGGTTTGGGTATTTTTAACTAAAGCGATGGGCAAACTAGAGGAGAGTCCCAGCTTGCTCACCCACAGCTGCACCGCCTGTGGTGCAGCTTTTGTTGGTAAACCAAGCAGAGCAGATCTCTGTCAAAGCTTACAGTTAAAAAACTGATTTTCAATAAGGAGCTGCCTTTCTAGGTATCTGTTTTGTGAATTTACAGCTCGGCTCCGAGACCACAACACGCAACACCGCGATTTCCCAGGCCAGCTGTGGAAACGAAGGAGGGGAAGGGATGCGCAGGCACACACACCCGCGGGGAGGTCCGTGCCCACTGCTCATCAACCAAAAAAGGTGTTATTGCCTATTATACCATAACGGTCATAACATTTTCATCCGTAGTCACGCCGATGTTGTTCAGGCTTCCGGCACCTGCTCCTCTGCAATTCAGAAGTGCTCAACAGCCCCTAAAAATAAAGTGTTTTTGCAGCGAGGAAGGGAAAAGAGAATATCACGAGGAAATAAAATTCAATCAGATTTGCAACCAGGAATTGTAAAAGTCTATTTTTTTATATATATAATGATTCTTTCACTGGGATACCTGGAAGGGATAATCAATAGAAGAAAGTTTCTCTTTCGAGGTTATGTCACCCTACAGAGTAACTTTTCCTTGACAGGAAGGGGGTTTCTTCTGATCAGCTTTTGCGCAGGGCAGGAGGCATTTGCATCTTTGACAGTGAAGGAGAATCCCAGAATACTCACGGTTGGAAGGGACCTTCGAAACTCCGTTATTTAAAATGTTACATTTCTGATTTTTATTAATTGGGGTTTTTTTCACTGAATTTCACTGAATTTTTAGAGATCATCTAGTCCAACTCCCCTGCTGAAGCAGGATTGCCCAGAGCTAGAGCATGTTACTCAGGA
>JAOXNO010000009.1:3021745-3038926 GCA_028565335.1 Limnodromus scolopaceus
TAGAGTCTTCTAGAAGTGCAATTTTCCCCAGTATTAGAAGAAAAGTTAGTCCTGTGTCTCTCAACCCAGGACAGCCTGCAAGGCAAGCTCATCTCAGAGGGGGCGGGGAGCTGGAATACCCCCGTCGCCTGTAGGAAGAGTTATGGAGATGGCTATTTTGAGCACTGTCACGTTGCACCTGCTTTCGCCATCACCCGTGCTGGGGAAACTGGAGACAGGCAAAAGAAAAGGGATTCCTGAAGGCCCCGTGCCGATGGAGCCCAGCAATAAGGGCTTTCTCGGCTCTGCCCCAGCCCCATGGCGCTGCCCAGAGTCTGCAGCCTGGACCCACCACCAGCCCACGGACAACACAGCCCATGCTGCATCCAACCCCCTCAAACCTCCAGTTTAGGAACAGTCCTAGCCCGAAATAAAAAAAAAAAAAAAAAAAGGGGGGGGGGGAGGAAATAACATCATAAAACACACCGTGCTTGCAAGAAAAAAGGCATAGAAACCAGTCAGGCAGCAGGAAGGACTCGTCTACACTAAGTTTTCTCTGTCAGCTAGGACTTTTCCATCAGGACAAACTGTTTTGGTAAAGGTACTAGTTATAAAGCTAAACCAAAAGTTAAAGGATGGTGGGGTTTTTTTGTTTGTTTTTTTTTTTAAGTGTAGACAGGGCCCAAACCTCTCTCTCTCAACGAAAACACACCCTAACTAAGGAGAGAGACAAATGACTGAATTTGGTGAGACTTGTTACAATAAAAATACACTAAATCCTAAATCCCAGCTCTTACACTTCCCCTGCCTGGGATCTGAAAGTCTTTTGTGGTGTGAGTCAGTACCATAATCCCCGTTTTTCAGATGCAGAACTGAGTCAGGAGAAGAGTGATTTACCGAAGTCGCCCAGAAAATCCGCAGTCTTAAAGCAGAGGCAGGACCCAAAGGCAAAGGTTCCCCCAGTTAACTTGTCTCCTGAATACTTACGAAGTTTCACCTTATTTTTCTAAACCAAATTCCTATTTCCATAAACCCTCCCAGGCCACCGAGCCTCGAAATGAGCAGCACATGCCAACGAGAAGGCTAGAAAAATGCCAGCTCCTGGCACACACCCTTCCCTCAGACATTCTCGAAATACATTTGGTATTTTTAATGCAAATTACCTTGTCTTTTACCACACTTGTGCAATTAACATTCTTCCATGTTGCCAGCTTAGTTCACTAGAAATGTCCCAGAAAAATATACCACGTTACTTGTGGGAATGAAGGCTGGAGCGATCCGGTGTGGCTGCTGGTCACACCAGGGACATTCAGTGAACAAAGTCATCCCAGAATTTAGGTTCACATTTTTACCTCAATTTAAGTGTGTTTTTCTTGCTGCACTTACACTTCCACACTCCTAAGCTAAACCAAAAAAACCCCAACCATGCATACGGTTCAAAATTTCAGACACACACTCTCCAATGTATCTCCTAACAACAGACCTGTCAGGGACATACACTATCAAAAGCCTTTACTGCTCTTAAATAAAACAATGTCTAAGATGACACAGACTGACTTATTTAATTGGCTGCCTAGGAAAAAAATAAAAATAAGAGAGGTGTGGATGATTAAGCCTTAATTCCTGGCTTTACAGAATTAGGCCAGGTAATTTTACAGGCCAGAGGGCAAACAAGGGGGGCGCAGGGGGTGGATAAATGAGATTTCTGGGCTTTTTCCTCCCAGTGAGAACTAAAACATCGCGTTTCTGACCCAACTGGCGTGTGCTCTCTTGCACTGGTGTATTGCTTAATGGGAAAGTAAATACACAAAACAAGGACTTGGAAAAACATCAAGCACCAATTACATGAATTTTTTTTTTTTTTGAGTGAAATAAAATATTTAGCAGGACAAAAAAGTTTGAGGATAGAATTTTCTTAAGGAGGATGTCTCTCTTTTCTGTGGGAGTCCTGCCTCTGTGACATAAAAAGTTGGGGAGCAGCAGAAAGTATCTTTAACATGCTCCACTGCAGCTATTTTGAGACTTACGTGCGTTTATTTATGAAAGTGGTCAAAAAGCTGGATCGCGTCAGGCTTTTATCTTGCAATCACGTGACGCTAAAGGACACGACATGAATATTATGATTTTATGGTCAGGCCTTTCATGAATGTAAACTGGAAAAACCTGTTACGGAGATCCCTGCATTCTCAACTCTGCAGAAGATACCCCGCAGCGCTCTCTAACCACAGCCGTTCAAAGAACTTAGTACCTTTACAGTAGCATTAATTTACCACAATAACTCCAAAATTGCTCTGTTTCACACAGGTGCTCTACACTTCCAAGTTTCTTCATTTGTTGACTTAGTCCCACTCCCAGTGAAATCCTGCCTCAGACTATTAATTTCAGCGATGGACACCAAACCAACACGGAGAACTGCTGGAAAAAAGATCTCACACCATGCCTACAACTCACCTGGGGAACTACCTAAAATTAATCGATCAATACCATTTTACTTAAACATAACTAGATTTTTCAAAGGCAGCCAGTGATCTAAAGTAGCCACCTCAAAGGGATTCAGCACTGAGGATGGCTACTGAGCGTTCAGAAGATCAGTCTCCTTGATGGTACTTCAAACTGAGCTCAAAGAAATTATTAGGCACTTTAAGAAATCTTGGTCTAGGGCTATAAATTTAGATGAACGGTATCACATCAGCAATTTATCTTCCTGCCCTTTTAAAGAAGCACAGAGCATTGTGCGAGCCAAAAGGTGAAGAACGTTGGATTAAAAATAGCACTACTCAAATGCGTGTTCTACACTGTCAAGTAATCTAATCTGACAATTTGATAAAAAGTTTGTATCTACTAAATCACATTCAGAACAGAAAAAGAATGAGAAAACTTTATCACACACAGGGAAGACTGTAGCTGATTTTTATTTAGCTTTATACAGAAACGGTGACTCCAAATGAGTTCAAAATGATTACTGATGGGTAGCAGAACTAATACGACCCCTCAGCCCTGCACATCTCAGCGAGAAACCACAGAACAAAATGGGCTTTTGATTTAAAAATACAGAAGAGCATTTGCCATAACGAATGGGGAACACAACTTCAGTCAGACTCCAGCGACAGCAGAGCCTGAGTGTGCAGGCAACAATTCAAAGCAGGTAAGGATGGGAGAATTCCTTATTTCCCATCTTCCTACCTCCTTCCACCCTGCAATGGCTTAGCAGAAAACACAGCACCTAAATGAAATGCTAAATTCTGCCATCAAGTCACAGCTGGAACACGACTACCCGCTGCTCACATTCGATCTGCCCAAGATTTTGCTCCGTCTGCCGGGCGCTGCCAAAGCCCCGTCCCTCCCAGAGCAAGATTATTACCCTTTTTAACCAGGGCTCTCCGGGTGCAAGTCTGAATCTTGCTGTGGCTCTGAAAGGCAGCACACCTCCAGCGTAACGCCGCCTCGCACCCGACAGCCTGAACGCTGAGCCTGCGATTCTGAGAACTGGAACATCACCCGCTGAATAATCAAAGCTGTTTCTCACAACCCTTCGGCAGCTCCAAACCGTGACTCAGAGACCCTGCGTGGGTTGTGCAACACACAAGTCTTACGAAAAATAAGCAGGGATCCATACAAACAAAGCCCATGTTGCTGATTACTATACTATGTCCCACAAACCACTTGAGCTTTGAATAAATTAGGAAAATGAAGCAGTTCTCCCTCTCTTAAGAAAAAGCCTCCCTTCAACTTGATGCCTGCTCGAGCTTCCCTTCGAGCTTCAGTGTTTTACTGCCTTGTATCTGGGAGGGGAAAAAAAATAAGGAGAGGGAAAAGCAGTATTTCAATGCTCTTTTTCAAATACACCCGACCAAAAGCATTTTTAGAGACTTACTAAGAGAAGTAAACATGCAGGATCAGCAAACTGAGAGTGAAAAGCGATGAAGTCTGCACGGGAAGCAGCAGCCAGAGGTGACTCAATAGAAGCAAGGCTTCTTCTTAACTAAGGAGGAGGTTTAAAAGCAGATAGTGGCCAAAGAGACTGTGGTCCAGAGATGGACTAGGACCCTAAAGCCTCCTGTAGGGATCTCGCATCAGACACTGGATGCTTTACACCAACCACTTCCTTCCCTGCTCTTGGTCTAATGCTCTATTTGGGTTGGAAACAGGAGGGTGGGGACTGTACCCCACTGTAAGGGACGAGCACAAGGCAGCACCGGCTTCTGCTCCAGCTCGAGTGTTACCTTGGCATTAATTTCACTCACAAAATACCTGTAAGACATGACATAAAATGCAAAGACAAGATTCCAAAGAAAGCTCAGGAAATACAATCAAGTCACTCACACGTACGGAATAAAGACCTATCTTAAATAACATCAATGTTTTTCATAGAATCATAATCATAGAATTGTCTAGGTTGGAAGGGACCTCAAAGATCATCAAATCCAACCATAAACCTAACACTGATGAAAAACCCATCACTAAACCATGTCTCTAAGCACTATGTCAATCCATCTTTTAAATACCTCCAGGGATGGTGCCTCAACCCCTTCCCTGGGCAGCCCATTCCAAGGCTTAATAACCCTTTCAGTGTAAACATTTTTCCTAATCTCCAATCTGAACCTCCCCTGGCGCAACTCGAGGCCATTTCCTCTTGTCCTATCGCCTGTTCCTTGGCCATTAACTTTTCGTTGTCTTATTTGGTGTGTAAAATAGACCATTAGCAGTACACTTGATATATCACACCTTTCTTACATTTTTATTTGCATCTTCCTCTGAAATAGAATTATTTCCCTCACCTCCCCACTCCTCCAAAAAATACTGGCAGGTCCTACCCAAACCCTCTTCCATTCAGGAGCTGCTGTTCACTTTTAGAGGAGCTCCACCTTATGAATTAAGTTACATGGGTTCTACCAAAAGAAATACGGTATGCAGCTAGATAATTAAAATGCATCACATAGCGTACATAAACAGGAAACAAACTATGTTTGTATTTTTTAACTTCAATCTGAACACCAGCTTTGTTGAAATCTCTTGAGCATTTGAATTTGTCCTTTATTCCCAAGAGTTTTCTAAAGCATCTCTTTTGAGCAGCCTTTAGCTCCCAGTTCACTGGATACTGAAGAACCATCTGTCCACAAAGTTCAGACGAAGCAATCCACTTCAAAAATTCAGATTATTGTGGCCGTGTAGGTGAAGCTTTACAGAGTTCCCATTAAACTTCCATATAATTTGTGCATCCAACTGTTGAGTGCTTTTCAAAACTCCCACTACAGCTTAAAAACACCAAACAGACCTGGTATTAATTCTGTAAGTATTAATATAAAAAATATTGTTTAGGGGTGACCTAAAATCAGCTTTCCTCTACGTTGGTATCAAAGTATCTTCAAGTTTACTATGAAATTTCATGCTAGTCCCAAAAGTTTCTTCCTAATTCTTTACCAGTTTATTTAATTCACTAGAAGATGTGGAAGTTCACCTCTTTTTCATAATTCACTTACCACAAAAGCTCAGATCCGAAACAGCATGCACTTCTTGTTCAGAATCTATCCTTTAGCTCACTTTCATCATGAATAGTAGAGTATCATGTGGCTCATACAGACCTCACATTCAGTAAATAAACACTAGAATTAGTATGTAAGGTCCTCCAAGTTCTCTTTTTATGGTCCTTCACAAGCTATTTGTCTGTCACAGGTTATCACTTGCAACTGAGCTTCTTAACTAAACTCAACTCCAGTAAAAGCCCATAATTTTGAAACCAAAGTCACAAACCTCAGGAAGTGAAGGGATTGCTATTCATTTCTACACTTGAAATGAAAATTTACACATCAAATTGCCAGGATCTCGTTTTCTCTGACATCTCCCTAACGAAAATCATCAGGACCTAAACTAGGACACTCCAAATAAAAGGCTTACAATACGAAATGCCAACAAAGCACAGTGCCAGAGATACACCAGCCTCCATCAACCACAGGCAGCGCTCGCAGGGCAGGGCAGGACACTCTGTGCAGGGACCTGGCTGCGTCACCCGGACTGTCTCCTAACTCCCAGGCTTCAACACGCTTCAGACATCCCCTGATGCAATCTGGTTTTAACTCCTTCTAGCAAAGTGGATAACGAGGTGGGGGAAAAAAAAAAAAACCCACAATGCATTAGATCTCCCATCTCCATCCACACTTCAGCATCACTGTTTTTATGGCACGGCAGTCGGTCTCTGCAAACAGGACAAGTTTAATTGTTTTCATCGCCTGTTTGGATGCATTTCAAGAGATGTCAGCACTTCGTGGGCATCCTTACAGCTTTATCATTGCATTCAGACCATAATGAGGCAGCTATAAAAGCCATAGAAATGCAGTTATGCAGATGAGATGTAATAGTAACTATAAAAGTTGTTGGTTTCCTGTGTTGAGAAGTCTATTTAGGAATGAAACTTCTTCCTTTATGATGAGCTCATTTTGGGATACAGATCTCCATCACCCAGCACTTCACTTGAGAACTGGTGTGTATGAACTTGTGTGAACCTTCTCAAGGTGGCAACATCGCTGGGACACAACATGATTTAATACCACAGCAGAGAAACAGAAAAGACAACGGCAATGGGATTTCTGCCATAATATTAAGGACGGGTTAAGGGAGCTGGTTTATTTATGATGAGTTCACTGCTAGATCTCTCTAATAAATCATTACAAGGGGATCAAGATACCAAGACTGCAGTAAGACCAAATACAACAGGTACTTCAGCTCTCAGTAGGAGAAGGAAGATGTGAAATGACTAGTGAAGGAGAAGTTTCCATCCCACCCTCAGTAACTTCAAAACAAGAGGAGAGTTTTCACCTTTTTTCCATCTTTCCTAATTGTTATTAAATATCCAAATACAACTATGGATATCCAAACCAAAATGGTCTGACTTAGGTAAATATAATAAAAACCTAATAAATACTAAAAACTTCACTGTGGCTGTCCTGCCACCTAATTGATATAATTGCTGCTGTAAGACAGACTAAGAATTCACCTCTTTAATCGTGGAGCAACCATCAAACTGCAGCGTTTATTATCACAGTGCAGATGTGCCTGCAAAAACACTCAGTGTTAGAACTTGTGCACCATTGTATCACGTTTTCTGTATTAGTTAAAAATTCTGGAAAAACTTAGTTACAGAAAGGACTACATGTTCAAGGAAGGACATATCACATGAGAAAACAAACAGGGAGTTCTTGCCAAAGAATCTTATTCAAACAGAAGGATTAATTTGAATAGACAGCTACATAAAATATTAACTTACTACTGGATGAGTAATGAACATGCTAAGGAATGGACTACTGTAATATTGTAATTACTCCATCCAACTGCCACACTAATATGGACACAGATGCTTCCAGCCCCACTGCAGGAGGCAGAATGTGTGTCTTGGTGGTGGAACACAACACTTGGGGCTGGACTAGATAGATGATCTAGAGGTCCCTTCCAACCCCTACCCTTCTGTGATTCTGTGTGATTCCAAAATTCTCAGAGGCAAACATACTTCCATGATTGTTTAAAAATTAAACTATGTCACAAGTTTAAAGCAAATAAAATTAGAATATCACAATACCAGAAAAAGTTGAAACAGTGTGCGCAATTTTAAGTAAAATAGTTTAAATTTATTAACTGTGTCCACAGTTAAAAAAAATAAAATCTAAGACTAACTCAGAAGTGTCAAATTGATCTAAATTTGTTCCAGTGAGCTGGGTGTAGGCAACTAAAGGCTGCAAGCACACTTAATTCCTTCTAGATGTACATTGTTTCATTTTTCAGGGTACATCTGGTTTCCATACAAAAGGCAAGTTTCCAACAAGTTTTTAAAAAGTTTACTTTATTGGTTACAGTTATATAAAAAGTGTCAGGATAGTTCCATCTAGTTGGTCATTAAGTGCTTGCAACACCACAGAGACTCTTTAATACATCTGCAACTTCCATGATGGAGGAGAAAAATCCCTCTTCAGTGGCTTACCTGCATGTACAGTATCTTCAGCAAGGCTACAATGTTCAAAAGCAATGACAACCCCACTTTTATGTCAAATTGTAATTTTTAATGTTTGCATTAGAATAGTCTTTATATCACTCTCCAATAGAAGAAACAATATAACTAACAGCAAACTTTTAATACAGGAACATGCTCCAAGATTAACAACCCAAAATGAAAACAAAATGAAATTAATGTAAAATGTAAATCACATATAGTACAATTGAAGTGTCCAAAACAATTTAAATAATTTTAAATATTTTATTTTTTTAAACTTGCTACAAATGCTTTATACAATATTTCAACATAAAGTCCCCATAACAGAAATGTAACAAAATGGGAATGATAGTGAAAGTGAAAGTTAAAGTGGCACAAATTCACCAAACAAGTATTAAACTACAAATTTTAAGAGGTAGATTACTTTTTAAGTCAAGAACAAAAAATAAAAGGGGTGGCTGTATAAAGAAACTAGTCACTTTCCATCAATTCTGTCATTAACCTTGAAAGCTCTATGAACACGTGACAAACGGCATTTCCATAAAAAGCTGTTATGAACAACAGACCAATTTGTTGTCTTAAGTTATTAGATAGAGGTGTACGACCTTTTAGAGCAATTATATATTTAACTTTCAAAATATACAGGTATGTAGTCCTGGTCTAGCCTTCTCATCAATAAAAAGATACACTGAATTCATTATATATATAGTATTTAGAAACTGATACCGGTATTTCATTGCTATATAAAGTTTCATTTGCATGTATAAATAGGAATTTGGAAAAATCCATAAAACATCCAAATCAGGCTGTCTCCCACTGTATGCTGGACATCTAAAAGACTCAGAAAGTGAGGAGAAGGTGGGAAGAAAAGGAAACTCTGCCATGTTAAGTTGGCCTCTACAGATTCATTTAGGCAAAAGCTTTAAGAGACTTAATACATGACAAAAATACTTTCGAGTGCAGCAACATTTGTTGTCCCTGAATCTACACTGAATTATTGACAAGATTAAGGAACCTGCTTCGCCAAGTACACAACTGAACTGTCTCTATGCCATTCACGAAGGTACGGACAAAACCAGGATTGAAGCAAACACGAGAGCAAAAGATTTGGTTTCGTTAATCCCACCATTTCTTTTGATGGTTTCACGTGGGTTTTGTTCTGTTTTTAATAGTACCCTTCTCTTATCCGAATCATCCTGTAGCCCAGCATGTGTGTCAGGCACGAAATAATAATAATAAAAAAAAAAAATCTACGCCTGACACTGAATATTAGCAAGAAGCCTGCAGGCAATTTTATGACTGTGAGTCAGCTTCAGCTGGTTTCGCAAGCTTGGTGGATTTCACATCCATTGGCGTAGTGCTTATCCTAAGTTGAGCATGCACCAGCTCTACCATGTCATTAAGGGATTTTTTTGTTTGTTTGTTTTGTTTTTACAGGAGATTCCTAGAAAATAAGAGACAGAAACTGGAGATAAATGACAAAACAAACTATTTGTGAACGGAGTATGTTTACACAGAAAAACTGAAAGGTGAGAAACAAATCTGGAGACAAATATTACATAAAGCAAGTCTTGAAAAAAATATTAAGATTCCCTGGGGGGAAAAGAACCCCACAACCCCGCAGTGCCTACAGAGCAGAACTGCAATTAGCCTGTGCTGACATCAGTGTATGATACTCTTCATGCTATATTCTCGATATTAAAAAAAAAGTTGAGGAATCTAGATTTATGAACATGATTTCAGAAATGAAAAGCAAGAATTCTTCTAACATAACTACTCATTAAACCAGTAAGGCCTGCAAGCTGCCAAAGTAAACTAACAGTATTTGAGACAGTCAAGGAAATCTTGCCCCCAGGTAAATTGTTATTTACCCCAAATGCTATTAAACAATTTCCATATGCACAGATTTCCAACTACTCGGTTATTTTGCTTAAGGTCAAATGATTAATTTAGATGGAAAGATGTGTCATTCTGGCTTCAAATTCTACTGATCTGTTCTGGCACCATGTAAAATACAGTTTCACATGTAACATTAAGAGAGCAGTTGATGAGAATTAAGTAACATGAAGATGTGTATGTCCCAAGAGAACAGGCCTGGTAGACATTTCTTGTTCCTTAAAGGCATTTTTACACCATTAGTCTCCAAATTCCAGTAACATTTTCCTCCTTCAACAGTCCTAATTTGGGTATTGACTATTTTTAAGTCAAATTCCTCTCTAGCACTGGAAATAATTCAGTTATACCGAACCTTTACTTCATGAAGTATTTCCTCAACATTTTCACCTCGGAGGTCCTCACCGTAGGACACACAAGCTGCGAACAGTCTGGATTTGGACACTTGGTGACAAATTCTACTGGGGGGCACTTGTTCTAATGGAGGCTGCCGGTGCCTCCCCCTCCTCCCCTATCAATTTCTTTGATAAAAAAATACTACCCTCAGCCATAAATCTGGTGTTAATCACAGCCACGCACTGCAATTAGCAAAACCAAAAGAACTCTTAATTATCAGTGAGCTTTGTGAAATTAACTCAGTAAATCAGATACCTATTTCCAAGAATAACAGGGCAGGAACATGCTAACAAGAGTTATAAACCGTTTGCAAAATACCCTACTGATTCGAGAGACTACATGAAGACGTAAATCGGGACTCAGGCACGTAGAGTAAGATTTTATTTATTTATTGAAGTATTACCCTTTCTTGTGATTAAAATGCTTCTTCTCAAAAAAGAAATAGAACTTTAATTATAAAATTTGTTTATACTGAAACATAAAAGCATGATACTTCTAACAAATTTACATGTTCATGTAACTTTTCTTACATGTCTATTTCCCTTATATTAAATATTTAATGATCTGACTCAATTAGTATGCACATATATTTTTGAAGTATTTGGTCATGGGGGGTTTTTTTATATGATATGCAGAGAATGTTTTATATTAAAAACCAACAATGCAAGTTATTTTAGTGAGTAAAAAAATGCAGTCGTGATTTTTAGCTCAGCGAACCGCCACAAACTCAATCTAGAATGACTTGGGGCCACCATATACGTTAAGATACCAACTACAAGGTCATTGTCTCCAATAACATGAAGTTTAATGACGTTCAGTTTATTTGCACTCAGGTATTGACAATTTTTTCCAGACTTTTCAATTCAGTTTATAATTAAAGACATTCTCTATACAAACTATGTATTATTTCATGACAGCATGACAAAATGCATCAAGTATGTACATCATACCTCAGCACGACTGAGCTACTTAACCATGTTTTTGGAAATGCAACCTTTTTTGTTTTATTTAAGTATGAGAAACTCAAAAAAGACCAAGAAAATTGGCAAAACAGCAAGCAACGTGTTCCTGTGTTGTTTCAACTTCAAATGAAATGCTTACCTGAAATCTTTTAGTTCTTGCTTTGTACTGCTTTCATCTCTTTTGTTTTCAGCTGCCTCTGCATTTGCCGCCTGCTGTAGGCTTCGGGTAATAGGTCCTCCAATCCTCTCTCTAGATTTTACAGTGAATCTGTCTGCCTTTTTCTTACTTGCCACAGCAGCCTTACTTGGCAACCCAGCTTTATTATTCCTTTGTATTCTGACGTGCAATTTCCGAGACGCTTTGCTTGAGATTCCAGAAGAACCGTTCTTAGCGACCTTAGTTTTTTTCCCATCAACATGGGACATTTTGGACACTCTTACGGGACTAGAGTTCCTCAATGACGAAGACGAATTTGGTTTTTTAGACCGCATGGGAGGTACAAATTTAATGTTTTGTTTTGATTTGAAGGATGCAGAGGGAAGCTGGATTTGTGCGGGTCCTGAGGTTCGCGCTCTCGTCTTGCCCAGGTGCGGCTGCATGCCCTGCATTTTGATTTCTGCATCTGCCGTTCGCCTGCGCTGGTTGTTGCCTTTTTCACTGCTCGCAGGTGAAGAAGAACTTGCACTTTTTTTTGAAGAATTCTTTTTAGAGGAGGGAGAGATGGGTTTTTTGGGACAGCTGTATGACGCGTGCTTATTCAAACTTCCAATATAAGTAAACTCTCTGTTACAGTAGGGGCAGATGTGAGGGTCTGACTCGGATGAATTACTTTTCAATTCTGCCTTCTGCTGGGCAGATTTCTTTTTTTGCAAGATAGCTTTCTGGACAAGCTGGTTTTTCTTTTTCAATGCACTTATTTTTAGTTTATTTGAGGACATTTTGCTAATCTCAACGTTGAAATTAAGTCTTTTAGGCTGACCCATTCGTCTGAAGGCGTTCTTTCCAGGGCCAGCTATGACAACCATGCCGTTCTTAGGCTGCACTGTCTGTTTCAGTGGTACTGGGTTTTTTTTAGGTGTGTATCTCTTTTTATCACTGGCAGACGCGCAGGCCAAGATGTGTTTGTGTAACTCGGGCATGTTATCAACACTTTTCCCACATTTTGTGCATCGAATGGCAGTAGTAAAAGTCTGTGGAATATTGTGGGTAGTGAAGTTCGTTGCAGTAACTCCAATACCCATAGGATTACGATGGTGATACTGAAATGGAGGTGGTTTAAAGCTCGGGTAGTGTTGATTGAGGCCCATACGAACATCTGGATCTTTAGATTTTACTCCAGAAGCCATTATTTTTATAGTAGTATAAAGCTCTTCAGAGGAATCATTTAGATCTTCATCCTCCTCCTCTTTAGAAGGTTCCAAAGAATCTTCTGGCAGGCTCTGCATGTGCTCTACATTGGCCTTACTGGGGTCAGTAAAATTCTGGGGTCTCAAAGTCCCACTTTCAAACTCATGATGCGTGCACTCTTTGTCTGGATGGAGATCCCGCTGATGCTGTTGCAAATTGCACAAAAAAGCAAATTCCTTTTTACAGACCGAGCAAACAAAGATATTTCCTACGCCATGAAGCAGAAAGCGATGTTCTGACAAGTCTGTTTTATCCCTAAAAAGCTGTACACAGAATTCACATTTGAAGGGCCATTCTTCAGCATGAATGGATAAATGCTTCGTTAGGTCTTTAATAGAAAGAAAAGGTGATTCACAGACATTGCACACAAAGCTTTTATTGAATGTTTCCTGCACTACTCCTGATTCACTTGAAGTATGAGGATCTTCTCTCGCTTTCTGTTGTTCATGTTCAGCTTCTTCCTGTTTTATTATTGGGAGAGTATTTTCAAGATTATCAGCAGAGGAAACAACAGAAGAAACTACAGAAAGAGGTGGCGGAGACGGAGATGATGAAGATGAAGAGGAGGAGAAAGAGGAGGAAGAGGAGGAGGAAGAGGAGGAAGAGAGCGTGGGAGGACCAGGTGATGCAGCAGAAATAAGAGGTTCAACAGAAGGAACAGGAGATGGAGAAGGAGACACAGTCGGTGAAAGAACTGGGAGCGGGGACTGGGTAGTAGTGTTAGAAAGCGGCGATGGGCAAGAAGAAGTGTTAGTGGCACTGGCAGAGACATCGGGAATTGGTAACGGCATCGTTGGAAGAAGGGGAGGAGGTGACGTAGCGACTGTTAAGACAGGCGGGCAGGGCGGTGGGGATGGAGGATGGGTTGGTGTTAACAAAGGAGGCAGCTGGCACATGGAGGGTGCAGCAGATGCCTGTGGCACCAGGGGAACAGAGGAACTAAGGGGCTGAGTGTCAACAGAAGCCGATGCAGATAGACTGGGATCCACGTCAGGTTCTGCCTGAGGCTCCAGGGATTTGCTTGGGCTCGCACTCTTGTTTACAGCGAGCGTGCTGTCTGCGGCTGCATCCGTGCCGTTGTACTCGTTCAGCAGAACCTTCTGTAACATGCAAGTGGTTGGTTTCTTCTTTTTAACTCCACTGCAGGTTGGCTGTATGGAATTTTCTTTATATTCCCTAATTTCAGCATCACTGCAAGGCTTCTTGTGCACACTTAAATCTAAAACGGATTCCCAGGGAACCTGATTCTTATTTTTGACATCAGACCTTTGTTTCACACCACTAGATAAATCCAGAGGCTGCTGGTTGCACACATTGCCAAAAGTCGGAGCTGCTGTCCAGTCTTTTGATATTTTATAGTCTTCGAAGCAAAGAGGGCTCAAAGTCTCTTTTTCCTCCCTTCCAGTCAAGCTCCAAGCAGGTGAGTTACTGTGGCTTTCCAACTTTGGCATTTTTGAACTCCGAATATTATCATTCCACACAGTTTTTCCCTCACCTGATTTAACAAATTCTCGAAGTACTGGGCTGTGCTGTGGAGAACTGGGAGGAGAACTGGTCCTTCTTTTAAATCTACTGGATACTGGAGGCAAAATGGGCGATGATGTAACAGAAGGTCCTAGTTTAGGGATTTCACTTGGTGGAGTTATCTTCGTGCTGTCCTGCGTCTGAAGAAGCTGTTTTAATTTTGATGACAAATAGACGCCTTTTTCTTTATGAAAAGGTAAGCTTTCTGTTGAAATGCTAAGAGGGACATTTAAAGAACTAGTAGGAGTTATGGGTTCTGGGTCTATTTCAGTTTTTATTTTTGGTACAAGAGGAGGGCTGGCAGTTCTCCTCTTTTTGCATTCGTTGCTTCCACTGCTTGAGGGTTCCTTGGGAGGTTCATTCACATGTGTTTGTGTAACCTTTAAATTTGAGGAGATTTCCACTGTGACTGGACTGATTATACAATTTAGTCCATACAAGTCTGCAGAGTTGGACTCCATCTGAATCACATCACAATTGCTAGTGCTGCTGTTGGACTGAATTTTGCCATCAATATAATAATTTAAATTTTCAGAGATATTGCTGGAAATATCCATAATGTAGACATCATCTACTTCACCTTCCTCTTCTATTTCTGTACTTGCGATATATACACTCTGCACTGGTGGAGCCTGCTCTGTCTGAAGCGGTGGCTCTTCAGTAAAGTATCCTTTTCTTCTGACACCTTTGGGAATAAGATGACGCTCATGAACCCTACGCTGATGCCTCCGCATGTTGGTATGAGTTCCAAAAACCTTTTTGCAGTATTTGCAAGGGTGCAATTCTTTGGGCTCCTTATTTTCTTCAGCAAAAGCGGAGTTTGACATTTCTTGGGAAACTTTATCAGAATCCAAGACAACAGAGTCTTGCACAAGACTGGAAACGTTCAGGTCATCTTTAAGACCATCATCCACAATTACTTGGTTATCAGCAACGTTCTCCAAGTGTTGTGATGACGTTAGTGTTAAGAACGGTTTCCTTTTCGGCCCTGCCTCATGGCGTCTCTCATGTCTTCGCCTGTTAATTTGAGTACCAAAGGCTTTCCCACAGTATCGACACTTGAAAGCATGGTTAATAGTAGAGATATGGATGTGCATGTGGCGTTCAAGTCCTTGCTTTGTTGTAAACTTCCTCTCACAGTGCTGACAGGGAAACATGAAAGTTTCCTGAACATCACCATTTGATTCACCTCTCGCTTTTGGAATTTTCACAACCAGTTTTTTCTTTGGAGAGCTTTCTGGAGATTCTTCTGATGTACTTTTTTGCTCTTCCATAGAGTCTAACTTTTCTTCACATATCAAAGGCATTTCAGCATTTTCTTTAGGCATATTGGTATCTTCTATCTCCTCTTCATCTTCCTCTTCATCATCATCCTCCTCTTCATCATCATCTAAGTCATCTGATGCACAGTTTATTGCTTCTTCTTGTTTGTCTTCAGTCACTATTTGTAGTTCACTGGTAGGACTGGGGATCATCAGCTTTGGAAGTGCATCTTGGTTTACCATTTCCTGAATCACAGCTGTTTGTTCCAGGGACAGCACAGCAGAAACAGAAGGCGTTTCATCTTCCTCTTTATGACCTGACACACAAAGTATGAAAAGAAAAGCATGAGGCACTTTTACCAAACACTTCAAAGTACACTACAGCTTTCTTCTACTTTTTCCTTTAACACAACATATCCAACATTTATGACCCAACATGATACTGTTACTTCTCACTCTTGTGATTCAGCATTGAGTGTAAAACTGTATTCAGAAGTTTCCTTCCTGGAACTTTAGCAAAATGTAGGCAACTGCCTATACTTAACAGAGATCCTTCAGATTGAACATTGTGGCCAAGAAATCTGAAACTGTCTGAAGAATACCAGAACGTATCAAGGTAGACTTCAGAACATTTCAAGAAATCTCCAAAAAGCTTTCACTGACTTTTCGTACAGCAAATAAGCACCAGGAAAAGTACTGCAATACACGTAGATAAAACTTTGGATTTTGACCATTTTCCCCAAATTGCTAACAATAAAACAATTTGGATTCGTACTGTAACACATAACAAGGTGTACCTTGTACCTGGCATACAATTTCTATTCTTTGTATCAGATTTTTTTATTAACCATTGCTTGAATGGCTACTTCCTACACTTCTGAATCAGAGCCTGTGTGCATCTCATTTACTAGTGTGAATGGATTTTTAATTTGCACCTCTACATACTAGTTTTACCCATCTGCTGTCAGATAGATCCACTGCTGAAGAAAATAGCTTTGCTGCCGATTCACACAATGTTGCAGAAGCGGTTACACATATAGAGCAAGAAGTTCCTCTCCATCTTTAGGACAAAGAGCATGCTTAGCAAGGCAGTGCATTAATACAGTGGGGATTTTTCCCCTTGACACTGACTTCTGTTAAATAGCAAGAAATAATGACTATATAACTAAGCTCCTAAGACATTATTTTAGAATAAGGACTTTTATCTGCTCTTCTGTTCTAAGGAGTTTGGATATATGTTTAAATCTTACAGTACATTAGTTTTTCCTGTTGTCAGAACTGCATGTTTAATGACGTACTTCTGATATCCAAGTTCCTGACTAATAAAAAAGTTTGGGCAAACAATAGAAACGCATTCACTTTGGTACACTAGTGCAACATGCAAACATACTAAGCATAACCAAAAGTGTCTTTTGATTCAAAAAGGTAGTTAGAAAGAAATAATACAATACTTGAGAACTTACCCTCTTTAGAATCCCTCATATCTGCAGAAGTAGAATCCAAATCAGCCTTTTTCTGCTTTGTATCTGCTGCCTTCTTTCCCTTGTTTTTACCTTCCTGAGTTTTTTTCTTTCCTGGGGAGAAAAAAAATATGTTTATTATTCCTGTTCAACAATTTTTATTTTTCATATTTGAGTGGCAGAATACAACCATCTTTGGAGTATAACACACCGATTTTCCCAAGAAATACAAATGACAGATCAGTAAGAAGGATAGCATTCACACAAAGCAGTAAGGCTCTAGAGTCCGTAAGAAATTAAAAGTAAAGATAACGATTGT
>JAOXNO010000009.1:3061303-3078660 GCA_028565335.1 Limnodromus scolopaceus
CCGCGCGCTGAGGGCGCCACCGGCAGCAGCGCCCCCTGCCGGCCGGAGGGCGCGTAGCCCCGGGCTCCCCGCTCCGACCCCAGGACCGGAGGCACCGGGAAACCGGCCGGCCTTTCCCGCCACTATCCCTAATTAATGACACGATAATTCACAATTACTAAATCAACTTGAAAGTTCCGAGCGGGAACACCCCAAAGTTAGATCGGCCTCAAATCGTGACATCGAGTTAAATCCACGCAGGCAACCAACCTCCCCCCCCCCACCGTGTTCCTTACCATCGCTATTTACACTTTAATTCTTTTAATCCTTTCCCCTCAGCATTCCTGGAGCCCGGCACACCCACCTTCCACACGGCATTAAATAAGGAGTAAAACTGTTCAGTCATCTCCTAATGCTGGAATTTGGAACAAAGTCTAAAGATTTGGGAAAAGCCCGTGGCAGCGAGTTGAAGGGAATGCAGAGGAAAACCGGGAATTACCACACGTTAACAGATCCACTTCGTCACAATAACGAAAGATTTGTTGGGATTCCAAATTTATTATGTCTATTTTTTTTTATCTAATTAAAAAAATGCCCAGGAAAGAGCAAATTAGCCAAGTTGGCATCACTGCAATTAACGGCTCCCATTGCCAGCACTGCCGCTAACCGGATCAATACTAGTTTCTCTGGTTACTTCACATGCTCCTTAAAACATTACCAACATTACCAGACTCAAACTAGTAAGTCTCCATGTTTTCAGATTTAAATGTTTTTATATCTTTTTTGTTTTTTTTTTTTTTAAATCTTCACCATTCTCTCTCCATTTCCTGACACGTTCTATCCAAAACCAAGAAAAATCGACTTAATTCCCTTCCCTTAAATACAACCCCCTTTTTCCAGGGCTTCACAACCATTGGGCTTGTGGAGGTAAGATACTATTTTTAGTCATTACATTACAGCAAAGGGTGTCCTTACTCTATTATTTAAAGTCTGAAGCCAAAGGGAATTTTTCTATCAAGAACAATAGTAATATTTGTTTCCTCTAAAGCACTTTTTTTTAGTGGGTCTCCCAGCACTTGAGGAAGGTGATGGTTATCTTTATACCCCCAGACACTGGAATGACAAGAGATGCAAGATCCCAGCAACTATGTTAAGTGTTTAAATTATAATATAAGCAAAGCCTACGGTTTGGCTCCCTTTAACAGTCCTGGAGGCCTGGTAGGATAAATACTGGGAAACCTGTTTGCATGGTCCCATTTTCCTGCTGTTTAGGAACGACGAAGAGTTGTCTGATGCAAATAGTTTGCCATCTAAAAAATATACACACTCAGAGAAAAGAGCCAGCAAAAACTGTAGGCGATGAAATCACAGGACGATAACGAGCGTGCAATTTGTGAGCCAAACGGCTGGGAATTAACTTTCAACTTGCTGAATTTAAGTTTTGGTGTGACTGCTCGAGAATCTAAACGAAGCCCTCTAACCTTGTAGTTCTAAGGTGAGATGTGGCATTAAACCCAGACAATTAACCCGGCTCCCTCGTTAGCGATACGAGCGAGAAAAGGATAGCACTGACCGCTTTCACACTGGAGAACACACAGCAATCTCTCACTGACTGTTATTATCCTCTAATAACAGCTCTAAAACCAACCTCCTCCAAACCATCACCCACAGACCATTGTGTGTGTCACAGCGTCAGGTTGGCACAGCTCGGTTAAAAAAGGTATGAATTTTGGAAAGGCGCGTTAAGTTAATAACTCCTGCGTGCTTTTTGATGCTTTACGTTTTAACTGAAACACTTAGCATTCCTTAATCTGAGCATTTTCTGTTCAAAAGGCTTAAATTCATTTCAAAATTTGTTATTTTCAAGAGTAATATCCTAACATGTGATATCCCAAGAAGTTCTAGCACAGATTGTCTAAAATTCAATTCACTGCACACACCCAAGCACGGCAACGTGTCTTGTACACACTGAGATAAGCTTTTGCATGTCTGGCCTTATTAGAACATTTATTTTTCACCACAGACACTGCATTTTGCTGTGATATTGTGCTCTGGCACCTGGATGTGGCCTCATCTCCCCCACCGTAACCACAGTGGACAGTCTGCGGCATCGGCACTCGTGTGCATTTTTCACACCGCATGCCCTATATCGCACCGCATTCCTATGTCAGAGGGAGCTTCCCGAGCTATTATAAACCTGTTTGGCAAAACATTCTTCCATAAACAAATTAATTTCACCTTAATCAAGGACAGTTTCACAGCCAAGCTTATTCAGAAGACTTTTTGAAACTGAGTTTTCACTGCAATTTAGCTTCTTCAAGAATCACAAAGTCCTGTACCATGTGTAGAATTAAGACTATTCAACTCCCTCAGGTCACTAGGAGAGGCAGGAAGAACTTCTGAAACCCCATAATGAGTTTAAGCTGTTTCAACGAAATACCCCAACTCTCATATATGCATCCTGGGGAAAGCATATGCAAAGCAGCCTGCAAATATCCTCAGTCCTTCAATAAAGATGAAGAGAAGATGGAAGAGAAAAATATTTGCTTGTGCTCGCTTAAAAATTCTATCCTCTTACTATTCATTTAAAGCCAAGAACAGGGAAGTTAAAGATCTGTGCAGTTTTGAGGTTCGTTTACAGCAAGCAAATTTGGGATTTGCTTATCTTAGCAGCAAAGCTTGGAAATCGGCCTGTTTAACTTACAAATTAGAAACCCACAAGAAGCCGAAGAAAACCTTGGGAAAAAAAAATAAATAGCTGTGACAACATTGTAAACGCTTCAAGGTAAAGCAGAACAAAATGACATACAAGCCACTTGCTCAGTCTCTTTTGGGGGTAAATAAAGACCGTGCTGTTTATTTATCACCAAATGGAATTCCCCTAAATTTATGAATCATGATAAAGATCAGGAAAGAACTGCATGTACATACCTGGGCTGGTAAATTTACAACAGTTTTGAAATGGCAGTATATACACCGTAACACATTATATGAAGAAAAGGACCTATAAGATTTTACTTATTGCATGTTTCCTTTTGTCTCAGTTGTCTATAAGGCTGATATGGACTCTGTAAGAACACCAACCATCTCAGATACAGAAGGTGAGATAAAACCAAACCTTTAAATGAAAGGCAGACATATAAGCAGCTGTATTTTGTAAAGAAAGCAGAAAACAGCACAATTGTTTTCCAATGTATTAATTTTCCCTGCAGTTTCTAAGGTATAGGAGAGTAAAAACTGATAAAACTGACAATATTTAAATACTTTAATGTAGTAACTTGCCCTTGAGACCACACATTCAAAATCTCCTCCTCTATGTTATACTTATATCACACTGTCAGTCACTTGCAGCTTAACTTCCAGTTTCTTCACACTAACTTTATTTTAAAAACCTGGTAACTATAAATTTGTCATTTGAAATAATAAAAAATAAGTAGAGAAACATGCTTTCTTAATGCCTTTCTTTGGTTCTCATATTCTTGGAAAAGAAATTAAACAGAATATTGGATTTAAAATATTCTTATTAAACTAGAAGAATAGTCCACTTGTGCAACTAAAATCACAAAATGGGACTTTCTAAATCTTGACCTGATTTATCCGTATGCTGACTGACCACTGAATGCTTTATGGTAGTGAAAACTGTCCAATTTCATGTCAAGCTTTCACTTCATAAATCATCACCAATTAACAAGATCAGAATTTTCCTTACATATCACTTCTCTAAAAGATGGGAGAAGAGAATAAAATATATTGAAATAGATGGTTCACAAAATAACTGGAGTATCAGTATGCACTTTTGACAAACGTTCATTATAACAGATTTGTGGGGGTTTTTCCCCCAATACGAGGCAAAGTTAAACTTTACATTATAACCTACTTTTGCATAGTGCAGCCACTCAGATATTTCTCCTGCCACCTCTGAAATTATGTGCCAGGTTACCCATGTCACAGATGCAGTGACAATCGAGAAGGGCAGGAGCACGCTGCTGAACCATGGCTGCAACGCTCCTTGGACTAACTTGGTCCTGGAAACTGTTTGGTTACTTCCAAGCAGCACGGAGCTGGGATTACTAATCCAAACCAGCCCAACCTGGCTCAAGCAGAACTAGTTCCAGCGTGTCCGCACTGTGCTCTTGCAACTAACTCTACAGCTCGCTGGTTCTACACCAGCTCAGGTCCCAGCACCCCTCTTCGTGCAAAACCCAAGCCCAAAATTACCCAGAGCTGCTGCTTCGAGTCTGGTCTCCAAGAGGTTCAGCACAAGCCTTTGTGCAGGGGTGATGCCATTTCAGATGTAACCCCCCCTCCAAGTAACACACAGCACAGAACCAACGTGAATTTCCAACAGTTTGCCTGGGACTGGTATTGCCAACACTGAATAAAGCCAATGAACAATCCCGCAGCGCACACATACCGAAGTGGTTGCTGCTGGGGCAAATAAAGCCAGCTGAAGGTGGCTCTTCTAAGAGCCCCTTCACATCCTAAACTCAAAACCTCACACTGCAACAAATCCCAGACAGATTTTGAAACCAATAAAACAGATCCTTAAAGGCTGCTCTAACAGACTTCTGAAAGGGCTGCTTGGCAGCGTGATCTTCTTGGCAAGACCTACTCGGGTAAAACTCATCAGGTGGCAAGAGCAGACAGTCAGAGGAACAAAAGGACATTTCAGGTGTTGAGGCAAGGGATTTGTTATTCCGTCAGCAGTGCTCAGCCTCTTTTAGTGGCACAATTATTTTCCAAAGTGCAATATGACCCATCAGAAAACAAATTTGAAGTAGGTGAATGCTTGCATTTATGAGGACTAAAATGTTTGCGAAAAAGATTCAATGAGAAAGACATTTAAAATGTCAGAGTGACTCCAAAAGCCACTTATGTTAATGAACTAGTGTGGACTATGGGCAAAGGAAGCGGCAACCCAAGATAAAGTGTCCAGAGAAAACTAAGCTGGCTACAGATTCGGGTTGGGAGCCTGCCCTCAGGGAATAAACACCGAAGAGAAGTCAATAGTCTGGCTGGCAGCAGCAAACCCCTACTTGAAATGCTACCTCAAAGCTGTTAGAAAGTTCAGAAAATGCTTAGAAGGTTGTGGGTTTTTTTCCCAATCTAGTTTGAATGACCTAAAATAAAACATCTTTACATATTGCTATACTGCCCTATAAACTTCAAAACTGCATGGTATCAACTCATTCTTTCATTACGTGAAGATGGGTTACTTATAGATGTTGTCAGCCTTACAAGGAAATGCAAGAAACAGCAATAACATGTCACAGCAAGGCTGCATGTACCCCAAAACCACAGAGCATTTTAAATAAAAACAAAGTCGAGCTATATATACCCACTGCTGGTAGGTCCTTGATCAGAGATTCAAATAATACTTTATAGCCACGATATTCTAACACTAACATACTCTACCATTACTTTGAGTTAAACTGGTTTTATTTCTTGGTTTGAGAAATACAATGCCACAGGCATGACACCCTTTTTCCTGTTCCCCACTCCCTGAATGAAACTGGAATGGTATAAAACCAGAAAAGTTTGTTTCATGAAGCTACCCATAAAAGTGTCTTGACAACCAATCTTGGTCATACAATGCAAAGACCATAAAAACAACTGATTTCTGCAAAAATTCCTCAGCAGAAAGGGTCTCAGTATCTACAGAAATAGGAAAACATTTGTTTTACGTAATCTGCTATAGTTTTTTATTCTACTTTGTATCAAATTTGGAGCTAGAGCAAATCATTAACCAACAAGACAGACTCAGTGCTGGTACATATCCTCTATTTTAACAGTAGATCTTAACGTCAACTGCATTGGCACAGAAGAATTTAGACCAATGAAATGTAGCATTTGCAGTATTTTAATTACATTTCACAAAATGTTTCAAAAATCTGTTTAATACAAAAAGTAAAAAAATAGGATTTGAATAAAGGGGAGTAAAAAGTATTAGTAATAAAAGGTAACAGAGCAGTAACTGATTCTTCAGACTTTGATACCTTTAAACTTTTGTAGTATATGGTCCTGTTGATCTCCAGAGGAAACAGGTTTTGCTCCTTTCCTGAACGTGCCCAGTTTATATACCGCAGCCAGTTCCCTTTCTTTGGATCCGTTGCATCAACACACATCCATCCCAGGTTTGGGTAATACACCTAGGAGAGAAAAGGGGCATGAAGCACACGGACAACTGCTAACACTGACATGTACGTGCACTAAATCCTGCACATTTTGAAGCTATACAAAGTAGTAGCTATAACCTAAGGACAGAGGTAACACCGAGGGTATGAGCAGAGGTAGGAGTTGTACTGGGGGGGAGTGTTGCTGGTCTTCTGCAATCTTTTTAGTGGAACTGGTACATTTGGAAGAAAAAAAAAATACCTTTTGGCTTGCAAGGCCTTCTCTGAAGGTTTTGGGCTCGAAAGCCAGAACACTTAGAACATTTTGTTTTGTTTCAGTTTGGCAAGCCTGAAATGATTCTCTAGATTTTGCATTTAGTAAAATGGCTGATTTTAAGACATTAAGGCAAGAGAGCTTTAATTTTACTATCTGATGAACTGGGAAAAATAACTCTATAGAAGTTAGAAGCACTTGCTTTATCTGGAAAGATAAGGGAAAACGTAATTTATATTTAGTATTTCTTGAGGGTATTAAAGAAAATCTTAACCTTTCAGAAATCTTGTGGTCACCTTAAAAAACTGACCATTGTCAATAAACTTCAGATGCTGTGTAAATTCTTTAGCTTCCATTCTTGGAGACAAACTTTTAACACCTACTCCTGTTTTGCATTTCAAGGGAGCTTGCAATAAAGCAAGGTTACTGACATCTTCAGTATTTGCTGGTGACAGGCAACTCTGCTTCTCTTTCGAGACATGTTATGCATCTCCCACTCTTCTTACTGTAATCCAAGTTAGATGCCTATAGGAAGAGCCTACCAGCGGAGGCTATACATCTTTTTTCCCCAAACCGAAGAACATACTACTGTTTGGCAACTGGAACTATTGTTCTTCCATTCTTTTGTCTCACAAGACAGGCTCACTAACACAATGTCTCGGAATCACTGGGCAGCTCTCAGATTTTTAGAAAAACAAAAAAGGAAAAATATGTGCAATTTCATTGTATCTTATTATCTGTTGGTTTTTTTCTTTTTGGTCAAGTCTATAAATATCTGCCTCCACTTGGAAAAGCTCTTTTCGAAATCCAGCCTCCCCAGCTCCTGCAACATCCACTTAGCACCAACTAAAACTTTGATTTCAATGTAACTTTCCCATTCTGTTCCACAATGTTGTAGCTTTTTATTATTTCTGATACTTACCTTACAAGCAATTCTAAGTCTTTTCAATCTGTTTTACATTTTCAATTCCAAGTACACTTCTACAACAGCTTAAAACTTTAACATTATTTTATTATTTAACTTTAAAACTATTTAATAAATTTTATTTCTTTTGTGTTGATATACTGTTAGTTTAATAAAAATCGAACTTTATCAATAAAGGTACAGTTTCAATAAATATACCAAAATCATCTTAGTTTCTCTCCAAGCAAAGAGAAAACATCTCCCTTACTTAAACTATTCCAGCATGGATTTCATCAGCTGACTTTTGAAAGAATGTTCATCAGTGCACCCAGCCCTTGCAATAAGAAAGCACAAACAGCTTCACAGAATAAGACTGTAAAAGCAATATTTTGGTTAAAATGGATGAAAAGAGCATGTTGTGGAAGAGTTAGCAGATATGGAATATAAAACAAACATAATACTTTATTACTTTTCTAATATATTCTTTTATTATGGTTTTATATTATTTTATTATGGGTTTTGCACAAAACGTTACTTTCCAGTTAAAGCTTCTAAATGACTGAATTTTTTTGAAAGGCCTTGTGCACTCTGAGAAAGGAAGTAGCTCCAATTCCTCTATATAGCATTGTGACTTTAAATGATTCCTGTAAACCATGATTAAGATCATCCAGCACAGTTCTGCCAGTCATTCTGGATCAGCAGACAGCTTTTCCCTCAGTTTTCAGTCATTTGCCATCATCTTCCTTTCTGTGGCTTTTCTCCGAAAGAAAATGAAAATATGTTCAAGTTTCTGTTTCTCTCCTCAGACATGGCAAGAACACGTTGACACACAAAACATTTTTTTCAGAATGATACTCTAAGCAGGACAGTTCAAAATTATTAAAATTGACTGGAGATACCAGCTTTTAGAAGCCTTACTTTTCCCTCAGATTAACTTCACTAAAACAAATGAGATTTTTGAGGAAAAAGTTGCTCTCATCCATATACCTAACTACTCCCACACACGACCATCCTTTTATAAACAATATTTTCTAACAGTTAAGATTCTGCAGTGGTTTCAGATATCAGCACAGGAGGCCAACTATTGCGGTCTTATTTTAGCTGCTTTTTTCGAATTCCAAAATCAGTATTTAAGCAACACACGATTACTCTGAAATCTAGCAAGGGTTCCCATTATCGCTTGCCTTGCAAACTATGAAACTTTGTAACAGTTTGTTTGCAATTATCATTTCTCAACACAAATTTTAAAAATATTAAGACATATCCACTGAGAACATTCAAAATCCAGCACTGAGAAAAACAACTGCAAGGTCAATAATTTACTTGACTGATTCCATCTCACTAAGTGTTCTTGTACCAGATCAGAACTGGAGATCCCTTATGCAGTGGAGTTCGTGAGAATACCAGCTCAATGCAACAAACATTATACTTGAACACTTTATTGCTTTCCTGAATGTCAATTTGCATTCATGGGAAATTGTTCTAGATCAGTTCCTCTGATAGGAGTTAACATTAAGTTTTTCATGTGTATCCAGTGTTTTATGCAGTTCAATTTTTGCCAAAATTTGGGGCCAGAAGGATGACTATCAAGATCTTTAGCCTAAAAATCTGTAAACTAGCAAATTCTGTTCCAGAACATGCTGTGCCACAGTTTCTCCACTCTTCCCCTCCTTACCATTCCCTTTGCTAAAGCCATTTGCTGTATTTGTCTTCAGAAAGGCTGAAAAGTCTTTGGAAGTAGCTGTGAACTGCATTAAAGACACCATTGATAGAATTCAACTCCAGATTAAGACACCTACATTTTGAAATCTCCATAATATCCAAGATCTTATGACTCTCAGTGGAGCTTAAAGAGCTATTCAGCTGCCCAGACAGTATTTGCTTTAAGGCAAGCCCAAACATAAGCAGCACAAGAAATACTGCAACAGTTGAGAACTTTTATATAAAGCTCCAAAAGCCAAATCAATTCCCATAACAAAGCTTGTTTTCAAAGAACTAAATGAGGAGGAGCGGTGTGGCTTTCTTAAGAGACTCCATATCCTCCTAATTTCCCTAATTTCATAAGCAGTTGGCAGTACTCAGTTGCAGAAAGGAGAGCATTCCGGGGTCAAGCCAACAAAGCAAAGTTTTATCAGCCATAGACTCTGAAGGGGAGGTGTGACCCATAGACAGTAGAGAAGAAAATTAATACAGCAATTTCAAACAATACCAGTAGTTTAAAGCTTTGTAATTCAGAATGGTTGCTCAATCCAAGTGTCTAAATAACTGTTTGTAATAAAGAACTGTTTGTAATGGTAGACATAGATAGATGGCAATTATTTCACATCATGTCTATTTCTAAAACGTCTGGAAAAGAGATTTTAGATAAAGGCTAAGTACAAAATATTGGCCTAGTAACAGATACATTTTTACATTTACAAGCTGTTTCTTACCTCCCACATGTATACATTGCTCTTAACTTGAGATCTTTTTTTCTTGTCACCAACAAACGGTCCAAACTTCTTGCCTTTTAAAATTGATTTTGTTGCCCAGACACCTGAAGAGAAACATATCACCAGTTAAAACTAATCTAACTTTTCTACTCATAATTCATATTTCTTAAGATCATTACATGTGTTTGTCTCAGACTGGGGAGCATTCTACAACATTAAGATCACAGTAAGGAAACTGAAGTTTACTAAAATGAACTCAAACAATCCTCTCCCCCAAATTCACTTCAGTCATGAAAGGTTTAAGCATTTACCCGGTTTCATTCTTTGCTCATGGGCTACTGTAGCTCTGAAGACAAAAAACAACCTCAATTTTTTTTGTCCTTCAGGTGATATTCAAAAAGAGCATTACAGGTTTTATATTGTAAAGTCCCCGATTTCAGCTGTTTTGCTGAGTAAACATGTTATTAAAACAAAAATCCTATTTGCTTCCTGTGAAACAATGCCAGGCAAATGAAGCCCTCACAAAAGTTGTGAAACTAATTAATAGTATGTTTCGAAGGAAAAAACATTTTGGGTCAGTTGAAATATGTGCATCTGCTTACAAATTTATTGACAACCGACAGCTTCATTTCACATTTTATAGCATGAAAACTAAGAACAGACTGACAAATAATTGGTAATTAAACATAACATTCCCATTCAGACCATGCTTGATCGGGTTCATTCTAGAAAAGATTAACCTTGATCCAAGGAGCTTATAACCTGTTCCTAACAGTAATGGTTCTATTGGCAGGCTTATTCCTCAAACTACCAGCTTCCACCATCAAGTATCCAGTCTGCAGTTCTGACTTCCAGCAAAGTTCTCTCACATTAAATTCAGTTAAATAAGAAGCCAAGAATTTTGGATACATTACAGAAACAATGCTTTGCTCCATATAGCAGCTTTCACATCTGCACTGAATCTGTTCTTCTAAATTAAACTTCTTATATAGATTGGACAGTGCAATGCAGCACTCTAAAGATGCAACAGTAAGATTTGAAAACACAAAACTGGTAAAATGCTGTAAGTGCAAACAAACCAGTGAAGTCACATATCAGTATTTTCATAACCTGAGCCATTTGCATCATGGTCCACCTTTGTTCCCAGTTCTGATGTTCTAGGAACATCATCTTGGGATGCTGGAGAAACTTAAAAGTTGTCTATACTTTCCAACAGAAATTACTTCAGATAAAGGCACAGGACATCATCTCCACCCAGCATAGTAGGAGAGCACCAAACTTTCACAGCAACTGTAATTGGTGTGAGCTGGTGTAAAAATCTTCATTCTCTTTTCACAGTCGTAGCACTCACCAAGCCGTGTCTTGTCAACAGCAGACGGGAAGAGCCTCACGTCCTCAGGAAGCCCCCTAAGCACATGCTCAGGTACATCATCTAAGGTCTCCACAGTGACAGCAGATTCAGTTGTGTTCTACAAGTCAAAAAGCCACAGGGGCCATGACCATCAACAGGTGAAAACAACAGCACAACAGATGATCCAACCCTTATGAGCTACAATTCCTGACTTGAAATTAAAGTAATATTTCTGAATTGTCATTTCAGCTAAGGGCCTCTCCACCAACATGCTAGTGGAAAAGTAACGTTTTATCAGAACATTCAAGTTTTCAATATTATTTTCATTACATTTGCTGCTTGAATGCAGAGTTCTGAGACCACATTAGAGATATACATGAAATACACCGATAACTAAAGTTGCTGTAATTATTCTTTTGCTTTAGTTAATGGATGTGTTTTGATTATGAGCAGCATACAGCGAGTAAATCTGACTGAACAGGTTTTCATGTATCTCTTAGGCCATTTGCCATTTCATTCATTTTCCCTGGCCTCTGCTTAAAAACAAATTCAAAATTCTCCCTTTAGTTACTTGAGAGAATAGAACTAAATGTATTTTTTTTTTCCTGTCTGAATGTGACTTACCTGACAACACTACTATATTATACTTAAAAGTGTATGAACAGAAAAGTGCTGCGGTTTTATACCATGGGAAATATCTATATTTTTCAAAATATATCATGAGTCCAGGCTTAATGTTAAGTCTTTGAAATTGCTCATTAATATCGTAATCTAAAAACTCATCCATGGAACAGTTTTCAGTCGCATTATTTTTACTGATCAGTTACGCCATGAGAAACTACATCTAACAAGTAATTAGGTCAGTAACAGCGCTGTTACAGGCAGCACTATGTTGAGATAACATTCCTCTGTGCCTTTTCTGATTAAAGTTCTTTCAAATTTCAGTTTAAAAAAAAAAACAACATGGTAAAGTTGATCTACCTGCCTGGTCTATTATGCTGAGGCTTTCTCCAAACAAGTATAAACAATATGTTTGACTCTATTTTTAAACTAGACAATTCAAATTTAAAAAAAACCCCAACATGTAGCATGAAATCATACTAGATCTTAAGTAACCTGCCTTGAAAGTCTAGCTCAATTTAAAAAGAGGTAGATTAATTTTCCTTTTAAATTACAGACAGCTACAACAGACCCAATCTAACATTCAGACCAAATCTTTTCTGAAAATAAGCCACAAGTTTTCATTATTTTATGTTTCAGCTGTACATCCAATCTTAAACACAGTCTCTTCTGCTAGAAAATGTTTCTGACTGATTCTGAAGGACTACTATATTGAAGAGAAACACACGATGCTTTTTAGTGGAAATCATTTAGATCTATTAGTAGAAATCTTTGTTAGCTACGTACTTTTTGAATACCAGACAGTCAGAAAATGAAAGAAGTGTTAGAAGAGTTAGAAGTGTTTCAGGACATACACATCAGTTGTCCAAATTATACTGTTGAAACATGTTATGGGCACTTAAAGTAACAAGAGGCAAGTGAACTGCCACGCTAAAATAAACTGATTAAAACAGTATCAGCCAGAATACACGAAGAATAAGAGTTTTTTTCATTTTATTTCATAACCATCCTATTAGATTTTTTAAAATCCTAGGTTACCAACAAAGAATGAAACAGTAAAAGCCGCAAAAACAGAGGCATAATGCAAATTGATTCTGCACCAAAGCATCAGCAACTGTGTTCCATTACCTTTTCTTAACACCTAGACATTAATCTTCTGTAAATTCTGTTTCAAAAGGTAGAACAAACGTGGATCAAATAAACCCGTGCTTAAGCCAGCAAAGCAGTGTCTGCATTATGACCCTCAGCAAGTAAATTTTGGTAAATATTTATGAAATCGTATAGACTTGATTGGACCAGTTTGAGATGCGTGGCATGTGGCTTTTCTTTATCAGAATTGACAGCACTAGCGAAAAGCGTGACTCGAAAAACATTTATGTTTTAATCAACCATCCGTTTCATTTTCTGTTTGACTTAAATATCTGTCCATAAAAAGTTAAATAATGTCATAAAAGTTATTATTTCAGTATCCTAAATGTTAATCATAATTCTTAAATAAATCAACAGGTCAGAATCCTTAGCCAGCAGGTTAGAATACAAAAGGTTTTAAGGTCATTTTATATTAAAGTTTGAAAGGAAATAGAATGCTAATGAATGATTTATGAAGGTCTAGTAATTGATTACCTCAATTTTAAGGAGCTTACAAGGTTCAATAGGCTGCTTGTAATATTATTCATACTATTATTTCTATAACAAGACAGTAAACGCTGCTCACGCTTGCCATTAAACAACTAGCTCTTTATGACAATCAATAAAACATTATTCCTGATAAAAATGACCAGAATTTCAAAGATGCAAGCATGCACAGGCTCCCATAAAATCTGTCCACGTTCTGAAAGAACTGTGCTTGGTGAGAACTAGGCATATGTTGAACCACTTGCAAAAGCCCTAAAAATGTGTGTTCAATGCCCTCAGACATTGAACTTTGATCATGCTGGGCAGAAACAAATACCGGTGGTGATGGCAGTAATTAGTCTAATATGAAAGATGTTATACTTAAGCTCTGAACAAGCTTTAGGAAGCGTTAAACTGAGAAATAACAACTTGGGCAACACTACAGTTGTCCAAGTAAACCCTGGCTTTCTGGAAATGATTCTTGCTTTTACATATAAGCATAAAGCAGAGATATGACAGTAGTTTTCATATACTGAGTAATACTCAGAGCACTTATAAAACACGTTATGCTGAAAGTTTACTGGAAATAGATTTTAAAATACATCTCTATCTGCTATCACATTTAAGGTTTTTATTTCTAAAGCAAACCAGGTAAAGCTTCTCAACCTTTTCTACATAGCACCCGCTCTTTGTGAGGGTGCTGCATATGGCGATTATTCTCTACAGTTATGAATGTGACTCTGCTGAGTTAAGTGACAAGAACATTTCTTCTGCCAGCTTTAACAGCAACAACGAGAAAAATGATAAAACTGGAGTCATAGCAAGGTTATTCTATTGCTGCCTTGGTAAGCCCTAACAGCTGCACAGACACATCCTAGACAGCTATTTGTAGGGGAGAAAGACCCCCAAATTGGAAACCATGGAAGGAATAGAATGCCAGAAATCCCTTCCCATCCAAGTGAGTGAAGAGACCAGGGAGGGGGGGAAAAAAAAATAATCTTATTCTTCAGTTATAATAGCTGAAGTCTATTCAAAGCAGAGCACACTTTTATTTTGCTCTTCCAATAATCCAAAAGATAAAATAGTGATGAAAGAAGTTTGATTTTCAGACATCTGTTAGCCTTGAACTGATACACAAGAAGCCATGTCTCAGACAAAAAAAGAAAAAAACCACACTACTCAGCACATCAAACAAAGAAACCTAAGTATCCTTCCAGTACATTACCCCACGACTTCATTAGGGGAGAACCAAGCCTATTTTTCCCAGTGGTTTCTAATCACTAGATTATATACAGGCATAGATGAGGGGGGCTACAAAGAATCAACACGGCAGCTATCAGAATGATGTGCTGCAAGTTTCAAGCTAACAAAAATGGGGTGTTTTTTTGGTTGGGTTTCAGTTTGGGGTTTGGTTTGTTTAGGGGTTATTGGTATTGGGATTGTTGTTTTGAGTTCTTTTTACAGCCATAGCTAGATGGGCAGTTAAAAATCTCAAGCCTGCAAATACATTTTAACCCACTGAAATTTTAACAATCGGACTCAACTGATTTAGACAGAATTGTACAGCACTATGTCACATCTGATGTGCCTCACATACTCCTTTATAGTCACACCTCCTATTAGCCATAAATGTCCCAAAACTGGTCTATCATTTAAGAAGTTTATTTGTTTGGAGTAATACACAATCAGAACTTTATTTTGCATCTACCTACATAAATGAAAGACTAGCAGCTAGAGTCAGAGAACACAGCACTCAGACTCATTCAACACCTGCCATATTAAAGCATTTCACAAATGCCAGAAAATTGCATATGGCCTAGTACATAACAATGTATTTCACACCTCAAACGAATGGTAATAAGTAACCAAATACTAAACAGCAAAATAAACAACAATTTAGTTCAGTCAAATCAGTGCAATCTCATTTTATCTGCAATTTAAATGTAGCTACTGAAAACATTTTCAAGATCACAACTTGTCCCCAAGGAATGTCTGTCTACCAAAAGAAGAAATGTTGTATTTCAATCACTTTTCCACCAACACTTAACAACTGCACTTTTTTCTGCTTAAAAAAATTCACCTCTTGGTAAGGATAGTGTAGTGGTGCATGTCCTACAGCCAACTTTTGCATTTAACTGAAGTCCTAATACAGTACTTTTCACTCACTCCAAGACTGCAATTTTGAACACAAAAGCTCTTGAAGCTTATTTCACTTTTAAGCTTCTTACTCTGAAGTTCATCAGAAATATTACACTCCCAGCATTCAAATTAGCCAAGGTAAAGTAACTTAAGAACACTACCAAGAAATCATTTGAGAGCTGAAGGGGTGCCTTAACTGAAACTATCTTTTCCTGTTTCCATCAAATTCGGAGTCCAATCACTTTGACAGCACATTTCAACATACTTAAGTAATTTTTCACACCACGTTCAATGTAATCGGACCTATGGACCAACCGAAAATTAGACTACAATGTTACAAGCAGTATTTAAGCAGAGTAGAACGAGAACCAGCAACAAGATGTTTACAGATGATCAGATTGGAGCAAAAAGGAAAAAAAAAAATCACCCTGAACAATGCAATGAATGACAAACATTAAGTTAATGTCGTGTTTTGGTGGAAACAGGATTAGGATAAATGAAAAGATAAAGGAAAGGATGCTACTGAAGAGAGAGGGCCAGGGCAGAGAAGTTAGAAGAGGTAGTTGTGAAAAGGATATGAAGTGACTAAGGAAGGCTGCTGACACTAACAGCCAGGTAGCACAAGGTAAGTTGGAAGCAGAAAGGTCTCTGCGTGTCCAAGAACCTTATCTGTGCTTGAAAATTAAAGATGTATCAGAAATATTTTAAATAATCATTGAAAAATTCAAGGGAATGAGGGGTAGGAATTTTAGTACAAGTGCAGGTGTCATTTGTTCACACACGCCTCACCATGTTTTGAATAACTGCCCGTGCAGTTTTCCAGGTAGCCCCAACCTTCCTCCTACTCTGTCTTAACGCAGATTGAGATGCAGTAAATGCTACCAACCAAAACCCCCGGTCTGCTTGGGTTCAGCATAATTATTCAGCATATTCTGAGGCAGTTACATATTAAAAGCAGATTTCTTTTTAAAACAGATAGAGAATGCATACTGTCTATCCTGAGACAGCAATCTTCTAACAAATCCAAAAATATTAATTCCAACAACAGCTGCTTTTTTTTTTTTAACCCTTCTTCTCCTTACTACAAAAGGCCATATCAAAGTGTTTATGAAAAGGTTTTTCCTTCACTACTTCAAGATTTCTATGGGTTAAACACCAAAACCAGCAGTCTTTTCATATAAACCAAATTAACAATAGCCCAATTAGTTTCAGGGTCACTGAAGTCACACCAAAAGCAGAGAGGAGCAGAATGACAGGAACATGAGAGCAGAACACACGTTTGGCATCAGGCAAAAACATTTCTTATACAGACCTGGCACTACAACTTGTCAACAGTGAATGAAATGACAAGGGCACTGCAAGAAAAAAACACCACAGGGTTGATGCTAAGAACACACTTAATATGAATGGTAATTGAACAATAAAAAGCCGTGTGAGCTCTGCACGCTTCAGACACTAAATGTGAAAGCCAGAACCACCAAGATAGACTCTAAGCTGCTGTAACTGACCCCAGAGACAGGGTCACCTCATTATTTAATTGTAAGATGTCATATGTCACAGCACTGCATAAACATTATTAGCAGTCCCAATAAGAAAGAGGAAGACTATTTTGATACAGCACAGAAATCTTACTTAATTCTAGAAACATACCAGGGTGGGGGAACATGACAACAGACAGGACAAGAAAGGGACACAAACACATACATGGGAAGGAAAAAGCCAAATACAACAATTAAAGATTACAATCTACATATTCCAGAATTTTAGCAGAATCCGAAGGTTATCAGAATGACTAAAGAAGTAGGATTATTACTGAAGCAGACAGAGCATTAGGCTGTTCACTTCAGGCCACAGAGCGTATTCAAAACAAACCTTACAGGTAGAAAAATTTCAAGTCTCAATAGAAATAAGTTGTGAAGCAACAGTTAAC